>OZ026516.1:42456758-42806758 GCA_964019695.1 Loripinus fragilis
TATTTCTGTAATTTGTAGATAGCCGGACCGGCGAATTAAGCTTGCTAGCACTGAATTTTCTCCGGATTATTGCAATAGGAACAACTCTCTTTCAATATCTAACAGTATATGAGAAAATAACCCTGCCAGTTTACCGCAGCACGTGCACATCGTGCATTTTGAAATTTGGTTGATACAGTCTAATAGAGGCATTATTTGTCACGCAATGAACAGGTAAATGTAAAGTTACGATAATACATCTCATGTAAAAAATGACAATGATATATGCAGTATTGTTGATTTTATGAGAAAACATTAATACTGACTAAACTTTTTCTTCTGAGTATATTTAAGTAAACAAAAAATACATACAATTACAGGGTCTATATAAATTCATTTCTGCATATTTTTTTTAATTCAGCTCATCATAAAAGAATAATCGACAAATGACACACTGGTAAATGTATACGTCGATTTGCTGGTATTTACGCATATTGCCGGTACTTCATAGACCGGAAGTGATATATATTGGTGTTAATACTATCAAGAAAAACATGCCGTATGCCTAAAGGACTATAGAATTTGATCATTTATAAGTATTAGGCATGCACATTGCGATTTATGAAAGCATTTAGGAATAGATTCGAGTATATTTTTTATACCGATCTGGATCATCGGTACTCGAATCTATTCCTAAATGCTTACATAAATCGCCATGCACATACTGAACACGTAACAATGATCTAATTCTATAGTCCTTAAGGCATACGGCATGTTTTTCTATATAGTATTAACACCAATATCTACCACTTCCGGTCTATGAAGTACCGGCAATACGCGTAAATACCAGCAAATCGACGTATACATTTACCAGTGTGAATGATGGGAGTTACTGAAAACCTGAAAGCACAGAAGAAATTAAAAGAATCAAAACATACAATCAAACAAAACAAAACCGACAACTCGAGGTACTATCTGTCAACATTGACCTGAGACCAATTTAAAATTCCCGCCAAAATATTCGTGATGTTCGTGCGTTTCCTTGAAGTACGCCAACTTGGCCCTTGCTTTTACTGAGAATTTGAAGATAACGTCCATGCATAAATGCAAACGGTAGCCTAGTGGTTAGTTAACTAACTACAGAGCGTAGATATCAGGATCTAAACTTGGAAAAAACTCTTTTACTCATATAATTGTTAAATGTATGCACTTTAAAACATTCTTATAGATTTCTTGATCTCGCGCATCACTTTACATATTTCATTCGCAAATCCAAAAAGTCTCATCAGAGAGGGCCCAGGTTTAACCGTTAAAGCTCTGACAACGTTCTTACTTTCAAGTCATCAACTTACTATACAGACAGAGTTCAATTGCTTCTGGAGGGAGGTGGGTTCGTACCAGCATACTTAAGGAAACCTATAGCCATTAGTAATTTTTCAAGGGGGGAGTGGGGTCTGGTTCGGCATGTATTTTCATTCGTGTTTAGTTGCTTTCGCATTCATTATTCCCTAGGTTCCTTTATTAAGTAGACTTATTGAAAGCATTGTTCTACGCGTGCATTTGATCCATAAACCACAGGACCTTGAAGTTATATCCTTATATCACTTCTAAACCCTAAAATCGAAAAGCTCACAATGTCATTACGTAGTAATGACATTGCGAGCTTTTGATTTTGAGGCTATAGAGTGAGATAAAGACAGAACTTCAAGCTCCTGTGCATAAACCTAGGCCAGATTAGTATTAAATTATCAGCTTTTGCTTAAAATCATGAAATTATGCATAATATATGATATAATATATCATAGACTGAAAAGGTCACGGGCTCGAATCCACATCTTTTAATTTCTTAATGTCCCTATTCCACACAGACCACGAATCCCATGAATCATCCAGAATCGGTAGAATTGTAACTTTTTCAACCTTTTCGTGATGTTCTACGATTCAGTAACGAAACAGGTAAGAAACAGCTGCGATTATTCGTAGGATTCGGATGAATTTGGCCTGAATCGCCACAATACTGTGACGAATTCACTACGATTCGGAAATACTGCATATTAGTCAAGATTCAGTCACGTATTATACCCCTATTCCACACAGGCCACGAATCGCGCGAATCGCCACGAATTGATTTTTATTGATTCGGGGTGATTCGTGAGGTTTCATTAAAAAGTTTTCTCCAATCGTGATGTTCTACGAGTCAGTCCCGAATCAGATACGATGTCGATACGAATATTCGGGGGAATCGGCTCAATTCGGCTGGATTCGCGCAAGAATTCATTACGATTAGTAAAATAACATTAGAACATGCTGCACGAAAGTTAAGGAATCAATTACGAATCAGTTAAGAACATAACGAATGCAGCACGAATTGGGCAAGAATTAACAGAAATCCGCGACGATTCGCCACGATTCGCGAGATTTTCTCTCGCGATAGTTATAAAAAAGGCCCATACATGCTTCAGGGGCATCAGTTGCAAAATGAATGTTCCTCGTAAAGTAGCTGTAAAATTGATCCTGCAAATCGAGTGTTGAAAACAGCTACTTATACAGCTAGAAGAAAACAACTACATTAAAGTCGAGGGGCCCTGGCAATGACTCATTGACTTGGGAACATATGGCAGTTCGCCATTGGCAAAATCACCAGCCAGGAGCTACTGACTGATCCTGATTGTGCTACAGAATCTGTCAAATCTGTTTCAACTTCTAGGACTAGCTCACATGCACTTGACGGGGTAACTAATCTTAGGGGAAATCCCTCTACTATATATTCCTTGGTTTTATTGATTGGCTTAATCTCCCGATTCCCCACGAATGAGCTAAGAGTAGCTACGAACGCCCAAAAACACCTCCGAATCGATTACGATTCAGTTACGTTGTCCAAGAATCAGTTACGATGTCCAAGAATGCCCTAGGAATTTGGTACGAACCACGCACGATTTTTCGAATCGGGGAATTCATGGCCAAAGTTTTGAACAGTACAAAACTTTTGAGCCGAATTCCCGATAGACCTACGAATTGCAAGAACTGTCTACGGACTGTGCGAATCAGTTAAGATCTTCGCGAACTGAGTACGATTCAGCCACGAATCCAAATATTTGTCAATTCGTGGCAATTCGTGGGATTCGGGGCCTGTGTGGAATAGGGGTATTAGGTAAGAGTATGACGAATGCATGCACGAATCGGGCTCGAATAAACAGAAATTCGTGACTATTCTTGACAATTCGTGGTATTCACCCCAAGATAGGTATAAAAAGGCCCCCAATGTTTCAAACATATCAGTTCCAAAATGAATGTTACTCGCAGAGCAGCTACAATTAGTGTATCAAAAGCAGCTACTTATATAGTCAGATAAAAACATTTCGTAAAAGGAGAGAGTCCCTGGCCCCGACTCTTTGACTTGGAATAAATGTTTAGTTCACCTTTGAAAGCAGCACCAGCCATGAGTCACTGACTGATCGTTATTGTGCTCCTGAACTTGCCACATCTGTTTCCACTTCAAGGACTGATTCACATGCGCATGATGGGGTAGTTACTCTAAGGAGACTACATTCTTTTATCTCTTCCATGGTTTTATTGCTTGTCTTAATCTCCGGAGTCCACCCAAATGAGTTAAGAGTACCTTTGAACGCCTAAGAATGCCTAGCCTCCAAATAGATAACGATTCAGTTACAATGTCTATTTTGTTACGAATCAAGTACAACTTTTTTTCGAATCAGGAGATCGTAGCCAAAGTTTTGAATAGTTCAAAACGTTTGCCACGAATTCCTGATAGATTTACGAATTGCAAGAACTGACTACGGACTATGCGATTCAGCTAAGATCTTCACAAACTGATTATGTTTCAGTTACGGATCAAAAAAAAAAATGTCAATTCGAAGCAATTTGTGGGATTGGTGGTCTGTGTGGAATAGAGGCTTAATGCAGACTGTTATCCACTGGATATTCTTGCATTCAGATAAGAAATTGTACAACAATCTAATTTTTCATGATGATTCTCGAAGATTGGATGAAAGGCCATTGAATATTCACATGTCTCAGGCCAATGTTGTCTGTCTATAGCCTATACAGTTGATGCCTAGCTATGTTACTGACTTCAACACTCGTAATAAATTGTTAACTCAGAAACTTCTTAAACAAGGCTATCGGTATCATAAACTTCGCAAAACCTTTTCTAAATTTTAACGCCGGTACTATGATTTGGTATCTAAATTCCAAGTTGGACTTAAATCTCTCTTGCGCCACGGACTTTCGGCACCTGAGTTCTGTGGTGACTTAGTGTATAAGTTAAAGAAGATCGTTGGCTCTAATAATTTTTCAGCGCAGTTCATTAAAATAATTTCCCATCATAAAAAGATTGGCTATAACGTTACTGTATTGCAACAGACTGCATGCTTGGTGGTCAACCCAATCACGGTTGGCAACTTTGCTTTCCTCTTTAATTGCTCGCCGGTGTTTGAGGTACACGTAGCAATAACCAATATAGCATTATTAAACTCAATATTAATAATCTTATCAGTTTGGTGCTACACTCTGACTCAACTGGCCACATTGACCTGAAACCCAGTCCTATGCCGATCAGGCGCGTTCCTGGGCTATTTTATAGAGTACGCACTCCTGAGGGGGTCTGTATTGGGACAGGGGTGAAGCCCTGTGGCAGGAAATGGTTTTAGGGCATTTCAAAGCGCTAAACTGAGCCCTCAACACACGCAACTAAACACTATTAGTTACATTTTTCTACCACAAATCAAACTAAATACAGAAAAAACTGTCTTAAGCGGTGACTCAAAAATAAGACCAAAATTGGTATTCAAGACCGGTTATCGCTTAAGGCAGGCCAAAATTATTTCAGAATGCTCCAAGGGGGGGGGGGGGTCTTCAATACTTTTGACATTTTTTAAGGTACAATTTGTTAAAATCGTTTTATGTATGTCTATGTTTGAGTGGTCGCTTAAGACAGGTTTTACTGTAACTAAAAACCGTATACTTGCAGCGTCAAGTTGTACGCACATGTTGCATGCGTATTTGCGTACACGTATGTACGCCCCTGCCGATACAAGTATAAACTTTTACGTAAATGCTTGCCTCACTTTTAGCAACTTATTTGAATGAACAACATAATAGATACATCCTGCCTTTTGCTCATTTTCTGGTTGTTCAAGATATTTATAAGCACGCAACTAGCAGTTTAGCATTATACTCTCATGAAACATCCCAAGATAAGCTGTCAGAAGCACAAAATAGACAGTCTACTATGTCATCCAGGTGCATGACAAACTACATGAAAAGTTGTTCATTTCTACATGCTCATTTCTATGAATAAATGAAATGGTTGAAAATTGATTAAGAAAACCCCATTTATTGAAAAGACATATGTTGTAGGTACGCATTGGGATTTCCGAATTTACAGTACTATTTTTTCTCAATTGCCAGTCCCATATTACATTGGACCATTTTCATGGGCTTGTGTCAATCAAAAGTCACCTGATAATGTATAACTGACCAATGCAACGACGGTACTTAGCACATGACTTAGTCCCATAAACAAAATTGCACGCCTTAATTCGCCCAAAATTAGTCGAGGTTGACCTTACAGATAGTGGAATTAACTTTTTGTATGTTGTGTAATTTTTGCATCTGCATTTGCATTTTCTTTTCGAAAAAAAAAAGCCAAAAATACCACCTGAGTGTCAAACGGTTTGGAAATAGATCAGGCTGGACATTTTGTCGAGCCTGATCTGGGTCCAAACTGTTTGCAAATGTTATTGCAAACAAAGGGTTAAAGTAGGCGTGGCGTTATAATTTATTGTACTATTGCACCTCAAATGGAACACAGTTTTTAGCTTTTAACATTTTACATGAAGGTTTCTTCACCCTGAAATTTACATGCGCATAGATATAGAAAAACCCTAACTAGATTCAAATTTTGGCGGAGAATGATATCAATCTTACTGCTCTGATATCTTGTAAAGATAAATAACTTATAGTCCTGCCGCAATAATAAGAAACGCGAAAATCTGGAATATTATTTTATTAGTTGCATTTTTCCGAACGTTAAGCTCAAATCTGGATTTAGAATATCCTGCAGTGTCAGAAGAAAATTGTTTGAAGAATCTACTACCACTGCCCTTACCCCTAATCTCTTGGGAATTTCGACATTTTTAGGCTTTCTGAAAAGCGGGGGGAACTTAAACGGTGTAACAGCCATGTGTCGGCCTATATATCTGTACTTAAATTTCTACAGGTAAGTGTCAAAAGCATCACCCATTTTAAAATCGTGATTGCTTTGTACATGCCAGTTTTATTTTTAAGCATTGCCATTCAGTTGATAGTATCGATTCAATCAGCGTAGACACATATCCAACTAATCCAATAGGATCAGTTTGATCCGGGTAAACACTCTTTGCTATGTTTGTAAGGACATTTTCTACTAAAACAGCGTGATGTGGCTATTACGGACAGTTTCATAAAAACATGTTTTACAGTGGTAAACGGCCTAATAATATCAACTACCTATGTAGTACTCGTATTATAGTCAACCATACATTTTCTGAAATTAGTAAATTTGAGCTGTTCACATACATTCTTTCATTGGTAACACTCAAGTCAGGGATAATCCTGGACCAAAATGATGATTGGCCCTTAAAATGGGCCAATTGCCCATATTCTATTCAAATACATGCAAATTACATAATTTTGATGGGCCTTTTGAAATTTCTATGGGCCCTTTGCAAAATTTGATGGGCCCAAGAATCCTTAATATCTTTATTAAAGCATAATTGACATGAGCTTTGAATAGCTTATATATGAGGCCCAGCTAAAAATAACGTCCATTTAGCAGAAATAATAGTTTTCTAATAAAATGGATTAGGCCTATCCCAGGATTATCCCTGTCAAGTGTCAAATAAGTGGAATAAAATGCCCAAATTCTTCCATCAGAATTATTAGAGCAAAAATTAGCCGTAATACCAGCTAATATCTTTTGTCAAATACTCCTTGAAATGATTCACGATTATTGAATGCTCAATGCGATGTAAATTGAAAACGTACAATACATCTAAAGTCATTTATTCGCGAGTCTAATCTATGCAGCAGTACTATATATGTACGATACACTTTATGCTATACTGAACAATAGTTAAAATGCTACACTACAATATTTTATATTTTGTAAGATAGTATTAGACGAAAAGTATTTACTAAAGCTTAATAATGTTTTCAAGACATCCAGCAAGCGATTCGTTGAAGCTCCACCATTTTGTCTCGTTTGATGTCTGCGTTAGTTCTTTTTTTTGTGTTTAAAGCTTTGTTCACTGAATTTTGCAATTGCGCATGTGCAATGGTTATTAGGCTTTTTAGAATTCGTCATACTTGTGTTGCATTCAAACGCAAGAAAACTGTATTACCAATTGAAACAAGCTCAGAAATCAATTTCGAATTTATCACATGTGTAAAAAAATGTAAAATGTCTCCCTTTGACAAAAACAAATAGAGAATATTAAATATTTGGTAATCTTTAATTTATCACGATTTTCGATAACTTTTTTCCTTTTGCCAAATCAGGTAGACCTATCAGGACATTGTTCCTACCATTTCTCGACCAGTAATGTGCTCAGACTAAGATGCAACAACACAATGATTTTCCTATTGAGATTTCAGTGTTAAAATTTCAAGCTTGGCCCCGCTTTCTTAGGTTGCTTTTCTAAACGATCAACGCATATTTTGGTCGTCACATGTCTAAGACTACAATTTCGTCCAGTCGGATCTGGTTGGCAGTGGATTTCTGAAGGCCTAAACTGTGTGAGATTTCTGTTCAAATTTGTATCCAGAAAAATTGGACCCCTGTCACATTTAAATGACATTTTTCTGTCTTGTTTTTGATATGCTTTCGTGCGCGTGTTTGTTGATGCCTTGTGGTCCCCTGCTTGGAAAGGGCTGACCTCTTGGCTCTCGTTTGTGATGTCTAATTGTGAAGGTGTGACTTTCCAATTGGTATCCTGGGTCAGGTGTGGGCTTGATTGTATCGATTCCTGATCTTTGCCCTCTTTCTTACTTTCATGTGTTTCCTCCGGACAACATCCGTAAACCTTTTACTTTATGCATAACCCAGTCTTTGAACAGTCAGATATACTTTCATTTGCTTCACTGGATTGGATTATTTTGCATATAAATGGCAAACAATTCAGGTGTAGCGTCTTTTACTTTTGTTCAGTTTATAACCAACACAGGGATCACTGACCTGAACGACATCGAATTATTTAGTCAACCGTTGCATATTATTAATAAACTGGGTCAGTTTATGTCCATTCTATCAACAGTAATACTCCCCCGTTGAAAAGAACCAAAAATATGCCAAAATTCCATCTAATTACAGAAAAACACAGCAAAAACTCCAAGTTGAAAATTTTGTCAAAAAATACTGCACCTCTTTCTATTCGCATATCGAAAAATTCTAGAGAAAATAACGTGAAAAGATGCACTTAACGTCGATTTTTCGCGTTTCTTATTAATGCGGCAGTACTTTAGTTTTTGTTGGAATGAAAATACCCGTTTAGTACCCATTTTTGTACTTTCAGTGCAATATACCTGAGGTAGATATCGTAGTATTTGCTCAGCTATAAAATGTACATGAGAGACTACAGCAGACGATTAATTTTCTAACATCAAATGGTGTAGTTTACGATGCAATCCAAGCTGTTTATATAGTTCTACGGATAATGGGTTATTTACGCGTTTCATGCCTACCAAGTACATGTACCATCATTTTGCCTGCTTCCGTCTGTCTACCTATCTGTATGTTTTGTTCATGTGTCTGTATGTGTGAGCGTACAACTAGAAATACACAGTCCTGAAAATACGAATAAGATCATAGATGTACGGGCACTTACATGTTCTACATTTCATTATGTATTTAATTTTTACTGCTTCTTTATATGATGGAAAAATATGCCTCTTTTCATATGGGAGTGGTGAGATAAATAAACAGACCCATTCATGAAATAGCTAGGCAAATGGGCGATTCCAACTAAGAAGGTATTTTGGGCAGTATACATTTATAGATGTAGCCTTTTTGTTTGGGTCACCGTCTTTGTGGCATGGTTAGATAACTGAAATATTGTTGACTATGCTGATAAACAGCAACGCAAGCCAATATGCAGCTACATTTAAAGCCCACTGATGCATTGTTGTAAATTGTCTTATATAAGTATATACATGGCTTTATGTTCAACTGATAGTCATTGATCCATATCGCTCAAGGTACAAGAAGGGAATGTTAATTGGCTTAAAACATTAAGAATGTTAAAATTCCATCCTATCACAGCATTTATGAAAACGTATACAAACTTCACAAATATTTATGGTTAGGGTTTTTTGGCTAAAATGTATTTTTCAAATTAAATTTAAAATTCCCATTTTAGATTTAATGTTATTGCAAAAAACAACAACAACAACAACAACAACAACAACAACAACAACAACAACAACAACAACAACAACAACAACAACAACAACAACAACAAACAGTGTTCCATTTGAAGGGCTATATTACAGTAGTAGTCTCTTTAACGGATGAAATTTGAATATTGAAGATTTCTATTCGCATCATTTCTATCTTTGGTTGTAGACGAGAACAACACACATGAATCAGTTTTAGTAGTTCCATCCGGGTTTCCCTGAACCAAATAATGTAGATAAAAGGGTCAATATAACAGTTTACAATGCCCACTGAATCAACCAATAAATTAAGATCAGTTTGTATACCGTCTATAGTCATCTTTACCTTGCTAATTGCCAGACCTAGATACGCAACCGCATTAATTGTTGTGCTGATTAAATACGTGGCCGATGCCATGGTACCTTTATTCAACAAGAGGTGGTGCTCTATTGCTGTATTTTCTCTATTCTTCCTACAAGTTATCCTAAAAACAGAACAATAGCACACATAAGACACCAGTGATAATATGACAACAATGCCGACATAGTAGATCTTCATAAACATGCCACAGGTTGCAAATAAGCCTCTAGCATAGCAACCTAATCCCCGAATGAGCATATATTGAAGCAAGCTGATAATTGCTAGGGAACTGCAAATAATCTTCGTTCGTTTTTTCGTTACCTTTAGATACTTGTATGGTTTGTGAATTAAAAGAAATCTCTCAACTGCCATACCGCATACGATACATTGGGCAGAAATGTTAAACCCTCGCGTAAGGTGTTTAAATATATCAAACTCCTTAAAGGCAATTAATTTTGAACAACCTGACAAAATGAGGAAACTTATGTGACAATAAAGCATTGCCAGTGACAGCAGCCTGGTTGCATAAGGTGTCTTTTTGGTTCGATAAATGGCCACTGAAGATACCAGATTAAGGACACAAGCTATGGCTACCGCGACAAGGAACCCGACTATCACAGGAACGGACAGATCTCTTGGATTAAGGCTTATCTCTATCATGATGGAATAGCGCTGGCATCTGTTGAACTGAAAAAGAAATAGAGAATACCAGGTTTGTGTCTTTCGATATCAAATTTACCTGGCAAGGCTTTGAGAACGCTTGCTGATATCGCGAGGCTTGCCAAGCGATTCAACATTCGTTCTCAAGGCCGAGCCTGGTAAACTTGATATCAAAAGCTTGAACCTGGTATTCTTTTTATCAGTGTACCCATTATTTCACTCTTCAAGCTAGCGATAATGACGTAATTTTCGATTTTTTGTGTTGATTCAACGTCATTAGCGACGTCATTTAAAAGTGCAACTTCATCATGTCCTGATAAAGGCACATGCCGTGAGATAGACAACGTTTATCAGGCAACGTGCAGCAATGCAGTTAATTTGAATGTTTACTGATAAATCAGATTACAAATCCATGTACAGCACATGATCCAGTAAATATGGGTTTTGTCGCGAGAAAACCTGATTAAGTTGCTTTCCAACGATTGTACTGCTAAGTTAACTTATTTGGTGAGAGCTAGGATATATATTGTAAAACTGGAGATTTTGAAATACAAAGCGTTGGTCTGGAAAACAGGCTATCTGGCAGGGTTTGGGATGTATCAAAACCCTGCTCATGAATTCTCCAGGTCCTCTGGCACGTTTGTTTCTGCCCTGAAGCAAAAGCGAGATCCAAAATTCTCAGGCCCTCTGGCGGGGTTTATATCAACTCAAATCTTTTTACCGCAGTCTTTGACATTCAGATTTAAATGGTTGAATCACAGTGTGGTATCTTTTTATGAGCACCGCACACAATACAAATCTGCAATTTAGAATATGTTCTTTTGCCACAGCGTAAACAGGGCTTTACATTGCTATTTTTTTTTTACTAAAAGTTACGCATTGCGCAGTATTTTATATTCTTTGTGGGCTTTATATGACAAGGCTCATCATTACCAACTCTCGTGAATATACATTCCATCTTCTTTATTTATTATTAATAAATTTTTTTTTCTTTTAAATAAAAAAAATAGTAATATGAGTTCGAATATAGAGTACCTTATTCATTTGCACCGTGATGATGTTATTACTAACGATGATTTAAAAAAAGGAACAAGGGCCTTAAAATTACCAGATGAGCCAAGCCCTAAACCAACTGAGCTGAAAGAATTGGCATCAAAAAGTGCAGAGACAAGAAAATGCGCCCAAAACAAAGACGTACATTTGTACAGAGGCCAGTGAAGAGGCAACTGCAAAGGCATCTGAAGAGACGCAATCAGAAGAAAATACAGAAGCTTCTCAAATTTTAAAACAAATAGACAGACCATTATGTAATTATTTTAAAACATATGAAATTGACACACACACACACACACATATATATATATATATATATATATATATATATATATATATATATATATATATATATATATATATATATATATATATATATATATATATATATATATATATATATATATATATATATATATATATATATAGAAGGACACTTCTATTCTGTCTATTCTGTTTGATGACAAAAATCCATCATAATAGACCAGATTAACAAAGAAATAAAATAATACAATGGTGTCTAATTTCACTTGGTCTTTCGTTGCAATTCTTTAAAGATGAAAAAACTGGCAAAAGAAAATATTTTCAAGCGCAGAGACATGGAGAGCAGAGTGCTGTTCCTTGGTGGCAATAATGTGAACAGGTATTATGGGATCATGGGTTCAATTGTGGATTATTGAAACTAATAGAGGGTCACTGATGACGCCTTAATGGCAGAAACTAGCTAGTCTGGCCTAGAAAATATGCACACTCTAGTTCAGTTCTTTGGTGCAGTCCTTGCTCCCAAGGGATACCCTTTTAAGAACATATTTATAATGAGCAAGTGGCAAATTGAAAATTTTACAAACCAAGAAGGTACAGGTGCAGCAATAAGCTATATTTGAATGCATCAAAATATGAACCATTGAAAGGCTAATCATATATTTCTTTACCCAAATCAATAGCAAGCGAGAAAGCAATAATTAATGTAAAGAACAATGATGATAACTGGTTTAAATGGGCTATTAAATCTGCTTTATATCCCGCAAAAACTAATGCAAACAATAAATACAGTTATACTCAGTATGACAGCCTGAACTTGGAAGGTTATGCAACGTTTATGACACCGATAGCCCTGCCCAAGAAGCCTCTAAGCCAAAAAAGAAACTAGAATCATTAACGGTGATAGCCATTAAAGCCCACCATTCTATATCAGACCTTTTGGGTTGAAACCATGCAAAACAATCCTAGGAATAAATATCATGCACGTGAAATTGTTGTTTATCATAGTTAATCCAGTGAGATCCAGCAATATGTATTTTCAAACATTTTTTATCTGCAAAAACTTGTACGCAACAAACCCTGCTGTTGTCATTCCCAACGCTATTAACACTTACTCTTTTGTCTGTTGGTCTGGTGATGGAGTATAATAATCACTTAATTTGGGTCCTATAGGCAATTGATTTAATTGTTTGCCATTGTTTCATAGCTTGATCAACATCCTCAAAAATCTGCACTGCATGATGCTTTTTTAATCTCTTCATTTATAAAATCTAATAATTGCATCCTCTGTTTACTCCATGCTGTCTGCGCTACTCCTAATTGTTCGACTGCCTTATCATGTCTCTCTTTTGCTTTTGCAGAGTTTCGAAAATATAAAAAGTTGCCTCCTGTAAATGCCAAGACGTTCACAACTGTCCCACTAATCATCATTGCTACAGCGCTTCCCATTTTTTCTTCGGTGAAAAAAATAATTAAAAAAAATATTTCATAATGTCTGCAGGAATAATACTCTGTTTAATCAACATATCATGTGTGGCCATTGCCAACAAAATATCAATAGAAAGCATCTCAATATCTCCAATGTTGAAATCTACTTTTGTTTCTGATTTTCTTAGTATTTTTTGCTGAGTTCTGAATACCCAAAAGTAAGAAGGATTTCCACTCCAGCATGATATATACTAGAGGACTTTGAAAACGCATCACCATATTTTTTCACTTTTCTTGCAAACCGTATATGCGATTGAAAAGTTACTCGCAGGTTTTAATGTGCAACCCAGAATTGGTATGAATCAGTCATTAATTTGACTGCACTATGACGCGACGCTGCTGATGACGTCACATGGGTACATACAGCATCCAGCACCTTTCTGCACAAATAAGTGAATCTTTTTGATTATTTTTATGTTTAAACTGTGGCGTATATGATTCCATGTTACCAAAAGAGTTTATATAGACTTTTTCTAATTAAAAGTAATTGATAACTTCAAAATTTCGAAAATAAACGTCAAATTTGAACATCAATTTATAGTTCTTTTTTAGAAACATCTCCATTAGCTAACTTTATGCACGCTTTCGTTACTGATATTGATTATATACACTGACCAGCATGTGGGGAAGACGTTATGATGTAAAATAAAATTTACTTCCTTGAAATTTCTAGGACACACTACAATAATAGTACTTGTCAAATCATGATGGATAAATGGATCTTCTAAATCCTCAATCAGCTTTGGTGGGTTGACTACGCTGACATATTTTAACACACCCATTACATTCAAACCAATGAAATAAATGCCCAGAGTTTAAGTCATACTTGCACAGAGTAGGGCTTCATATCTACAGTATAGTTTATCAGCTTCTTGAGGGTTCGTTTATTTTATGTCTTAGAGTCGCAATTCACGTCCTAGATATTGTTTGCTGCCACCACCAGCAAGATTGGCTGATAGTCTTTCTGTTTTTGCATATTGTTGCTCTAAAGCTACATCTTGTGCTGTGTCTTTTGGAAGATCTTGTAATAACTCTTCAGCATTCATTTTTATTCGTTGAAATATATTTTTTAACTTAAAATAAATAAAGAAAATCAAGCATCTAACTGAAATATTCACGCCTGCAGATGCAATTGTTATTAGTTCGAGTTGCATTTTTATAAACATTGATATAAGCATAGCTTATTTTTATTAGCATTGTTACAAGCATTGCTATAGGCATTATTATATTCCCCAAATATTTGCACTGGTTATTCTAATAGAAATTATTATTACAAGCATTACAATTTTAGTCATAAGAATTGCTATTTTTTGTTAAATACCCCTATTCCACACAGGCCAAGAATCGCCCGAATCGCCACGAATTGATATTTTTTTATTCGGGGGGGGGGGGGGGGGGGGGGGGGTGGGGGTGGGGATTCGTGAGGTTTCATTTTTTTTCACCTATCGTGATGTTGTACGAGTCAGTCCCGATTCAGATACGATGTCGTTACGAATAGTCGGGGGAATCGGCTTAATTTGGCTGGAATCGTGCAAGAATTCATTACGATAAGCAAAATAACATTAGAACATGTTACACGAAAGTTTTAGGAATCAATTACAAATCAGTTAAGAATATGTTGAATGCAGCACGAATTGGGCACAAATTAACGAATTAACAGAAATCCGCGACGATTCGCCACGATTGGAGAGATTTTTTTCTCACGATAGTTATAAAAAAGGCCCATAGATGCTTCGGGGCATCAGTTCCAAAATGAATGTTCCTCGTAAAGCAGCAGTAGAATTGATCCTGCAACTTGAGTGTTGAAAACGGCTTCTTATACAGCTAGAAGAAAACAACTACGTTAAAGTCCATAGGCCCTGACCAAGACTCTTTGACTTGGAAAAATATAGCAGTTTGCCATTGGCAAATTCACCAGCAAGGAGTTACTGACTGATCCTGATTGTGCTCAAGAATCTGCAAAATCTGTTTCAACTTCTAGGACTGCTCACATGCGCGTGACGGGGTAATTAATCTTAGGGAAAATCCTTCTACTATCTCTTCCTTGGTTCTATGCTTGGCTTAATCTCCCGATTCCCCACGAATGAGCTAAAAGTAGCTACGAATGCCCCAAAACGCCTCAGAATCGATTACGATTCAGTTACGTTGTCCAAGAATGCCTTAGGAATTTGGTACGAATCACGCACGATTTTTCAAATCGAGGAATTCGTGACCAAATATTGAACAGTTCAAAACTTTTGAGCCGAATTCCTGATAGACCTACGAATTGCAAGAACTCACTACGGACTGTGCGAATCAGTTAAGATCTTCACGAACTGAGAACGATTCAGCCACGAATCCAAATATTTGCCAATTCGTGTCAATTCGTGGGATTCGGGGCCTGTGTTGAATAGTGGTAATAAGCATTGCTATATTAGCTAAAAGCATTGCTATTCCGCTACAAGCAATGATAATTTAAAATAATCAATCAATAATTAAATAATCAGTAGGCTGGATATGTTTTCAATATTAGTTTGCGGTGTTTAACTTTGGATAATTCTGTTTTTATTGTTTGTCTCTCTTCCAATGTAGGGATCATTTTCTCTCAAGTAATTTTCTAAAGTTAGTCTGTCCTTGGTGTTAAACATGCAAACCCATTTAGTCTGCTCTCAAAGAATTTTCAAGACAGAAATTTATCTTTGCAAAATGACCCACACATATTGTTCAGCATGTCTAGCGCAAAATGCTAGTTGTGACAACATATCTTTTTTCTTTGTCAATTCTTTCCTGGCACTGCAATCATCGATTATGTATAATGTTGGTGTACCTGCATATTTGATTGAACAAAACAGTCTAAGCAACTCTTGAAGCATCTCTTTTCCGTCTGGTGTTATTGGATTGACTATAGTTATTCCATTGTCTTTTGGGTTCTTCACGCCACCTATCCATCTTCTGTTTTTAAATGTTTTGTCCCGTTTTATTGTGGGGCAAAGAATGACTATATTTTCAAAAACATTTTTTATATTCAAATTCAAGTAAATCTAGTACAAACATTGTCTTTCCAAAGCAAGTTTGACCACAAATTATTGCAGAGTGAGCATATTTTGGAAACTTGATAGAGAACTTCTTTGAATCGTACCTCTTCCAAATTGAACTGTGCACCATGTATTATATATATAATATTTAAAGTTTCATCTGTCTTGTTTTTTTTGTTATTTGAATTGTTATACCTTCACTGTACCCCGGCATCCAATTTAGGTTACCTTGCACCCCCCCCAGGACAATTTTTCATTGGTGCCAAATTGTTCATTGGGACCCCCTGGATGGGAAACGAAGGTGTCCTCAAAAAAATTTTGGTTTGGGCTATGTGAAATTGCATGGTTTCTATGCCAACCCATAGCGAATTTGAGAAGGGGGGTCTGCCTATAAAATTACTCATATCTCAGCTGTTACTTATCCTAGACTACTAAACTTAATACCAAATTAAAGCTTAGACATATGCCTAATACCCCCTTGTTGCATATGGAAATTATCTAATTTGCATATTCGTAAATATTTATGAAAACATTAAAAATGTGTTTCACGAATGGGGGTATACGTACAAGATCAATAATATCTCAGCTGCTTTTAGTTGTAGAGAAAAATTTGTACTAAAATAAAGCTAAGACATAGGCCTTTCATTACATGGTCAAATATGCAACGTACCTTATTTGCATAATTTGCATATTCATGAATATTAATAAAAACGCTAAAAAATAAGGGAAAATCATTACAAATATAAATAGGCTGATTTCATCCCAATATTGTCATTGTTGCATGTTTTAATATAATCAATATTACAATTTGACAGGTCCAATCATCCAGTGGTCCTATATGAATATTATCTCATTTGAATATTCATGAAAATGCCTAAAAACTTAAAAAAATGAGGGAAAATCACGTAAAAACTATAAGCCTAGGGGAGGGGTTAAGGTACGATCTATCCTGCACTCCTAGGGCCTTTTAATTTCATGCCAAATTGTTCAGTGGGACAATCAGAATGTGAAATGAAGTTCTCCTCACAAGAAATTAGGTATAGGCTACGTAAAAATGCATGGTTTCCATGGCAACCTCTTATATGATTCTCGAGATTGGGGGGGGGGGGGGGTAGACCTACAAATTCAATCAAATCTAGGGTTCTACTTATCCTAGAGCACTAAAATTGGTGTCAAATTAAAGCTTAGACACATGTCTTTCTTCTTGTGGTCAGATTTGTAAATCATCTAATTTGCATATTTATGAATATTAATGAAAACCTACAAAATTGAAGTAAAATAAAAAAAAACAACATAAATGACCATATTTCAGCACAAAAACATCATCAAACCACCATTGTTGCCAGTTTTTATATCCTCAGTGATTCAATTTGATAAGTTCTTTTATCCAGTGGTCCTATATGAAAATAATCTCATTTGCATATTCATGAATATTAATGAAAAGTTTTGTAATTAAAGAAAAAATCTTAGAAAAATTAAGGGATGTACATATAAAATGACAAATATTTCACCTACCATGAGTTCCAGTGTATCAAACCTAGTGCCAATTTAATGCTTAGACATCGTACTTTTACCATGAGGTATAATATGAAAAATATTTATCATGAATATTCGTGATTTTTAATGTAAACAGAAGAAATGAAAGAAAAATTGCGGCAAAAATCAAGGGGGTGCACTTCCAAAATTACTCATATCTCAGTAGTTAAGTGCCCAATAGTGCCAAACCTGATTTTAAGTCAATGCATAGACACAACATGTTTACCAAAATGATCCAATTCATAACACATCAAATTTAAATTCTCATGAATATTGATGAAAACATGAGAGATTAAGAGAAAATACAGGAAAATTAAGGGGGTATAGCTACAAAGTGATTCATATATTGGCTTCCAATTGCCCAATAGTAACAAGCTTGGTACCATATCAAACAGCAAAATCCTAAGTGAAATTGAGTAAAAGAAAAAAGTATAAAATTTATAACAGCTGAGATATGAGTAATTTTGTAACTACACTGCTATCAATTTGTATACATTTTTTACTTGTATTTTTAAAGTTTTTTTTATTAATATTGATATTAAACAAATTAGTTAATTCTTTTATCTTCCCACTAGGTAAATCTGCTATGCATAGACTTAAATTAAGTATATTGTTTGCTACTCTAGGCCAATTAGCAGCTAAGATATTGGTTATTTTGTAGGTATATCCCATTCATTTTCGGCGATTTTTCTCTTTATTCTAATGTTTATATTAATTTTCATGAATATGTAAATGCGACAACTGGCAAATATAACCATTGAGATAAAGGGCTGTATCATAGCAATAAGTTGAAACCTTGTTTGCTACGTAAGGGCCAAAAGCTGCTGAGATATGAGTAATTTTGTAGGTATACCCCCTTCATTTTCAAATATTATTCTCAAAATGCTCATGGTTTCATCAATATTCATGATTATTATGATATGACCGTTTTAAAATTTGATGATTTGTTAAACATTCTATTGTCTTAGCATTAGTTTAAAACCAATTTTGGTACTCTAGGGCACTTAGCAATTGAGATATTATTAGATTTGTAAGTGCACCCCCTTGATTTTTCCGCGATTTTTCATTTGTTTCTTCTGTTCTAATTAAAGTTCATAATTATTTATGATAACTATTTTTCAAAGCTGAACTTAAGGTAAAAGTACTATGTCTAAGCATTGATTTGGCACCAAGTTTGATACACTCGGACCCATAGCTGCTGAGATATTGGTAATTTTATACATGCACCCCCTAATTTTTCTGAGATTTTATCTCTCATATCTAAAGTTTTCATTAATATTCATGAATATGGATATTAGATAATTAGCATATCTAACTACCAAATAAAACTACTATGTCCAGGGATTAATTTGGTACCATGTTTAGTAATCTAGGATGAGATGTTGTTAAGATATGAGTATTTTTGTATGTATACCCCCAATCTTTACAGTCGGCATAATGGGTTGCCATGGAAACCATGAATTTTCCAAAACCCAAATAACATTTATTTTTGAGGACAATATTTTTTTTACATTTAAGTGGTCCTATTGGACAAATTTATGCCCATAATAAAATGTCTGATGTGTTCAATTTAGGTCTGATTACCCCTGTTGCATACTATAGTTTACCCATGCTTTTTTCATTCATTTTAAGATTTCATTAATATTCATGAATATGCAAATGAGATAATTTTCATATAGGACCACTGGATGAAAGAACATATAAAATTGAATCACTGAGGATATAAAAACTGGCAACAATGGTGGTTTGATGATGTTTTTGTGCTGAAATATGTTCATTTATGTTTTTTTTTATGAATATACTTCATTTTTGTAGGTTTTCATTAATATTCATAAATATGCAAATTAGATGATTTACAAATCTGACCACAAGAAGAAAGACATGTGTCTAAGCTTTAATTTGACACCACTTTTAGTGCTCTAGGATAAGTAGAACCCTAGATATGATTGAATTTGTAGGCCTACCCCCCAATCTCGAGAATCATATAAGCGGTTGTCATGGAAACCATGCATTTTTACGTAGCCCATACCTAATTTCTTGTGAGGAGAACTTCATTTCACATTCTGATTGTCCCACTGAACAATTTGGCATGAATTTAAAAGGCCCTAGGAGTGCAGGATAGATCGTACCTTAACCCCTCCCCTAGGCTTATAGTTTTTTACGTGATTTTCCCTCATTTTTTTAAGTTTTCAGGCATTTTCATGAATATTCAAATGAGATAATATTCATATAGGACCACTGAATGATTGGACCTGTCAAATTGTAACATTGATTATATTAAAACATGCAACAATGACAATATTGGGATGAAATCAGCCTATTTATATTTGTTATGATTTTCCCTTATTTTTTAGCGTTTTTATTAATATTCATGAATATGCAAATTATGCAAATAAGGTACGTTGCATATTTGACCATGGAATGAAAGGCCTATGTCTTAGCTTTATTTTAGTACAAATTTTAGTACTCTACGACTAAAAGCAGCTGAGATATTATTGATCTTGTACGTATACCCCCATTCGTGAAACACATTTTTAATGTTTTCATAAATATTTACGAATATGCAAATTAGATAATTTCCATATGCAACAATGGGATATTAGGCATATGTCTAAGCTTTAATTTGGTATTAAGTTTAGTAGTCTAGGATAAGTAACAGCTGAGATATGAGTAATTTTATAGGCAGACCCCCCTTCTCAAATTCGCTATGGGTTGGCATAGAAACCATGCAATTTCACATAGCCCAAACCAAAATTTTTTTGAGGACACCTTCGTTTCCCATCCAGGGGGTCCCAATGAACAATTTGGCACCCATGAAAAATTGTCCTGGGGGGGTGCAAGGTAACCTAAATTGGATGCCGGGGTACTGGCATTTAACAACGCTCCACCAGAGCCACGTAGTAAGTTATTATCTGTAGTTCTTAAATCAAGCCACAGAGCATAGTGTTTAGTAATATATTTACCATGGTTCCTCTCAGTGAAAAACAAGTGTTTTGCTACTTGATATGCTACTTTGCCTCTCTTTGATGACAAAGCAAAATACTTTATTATTTCATCCCACTGCTGATAAGCCCGCATGCATTGACTATACTGCTGATTGAACACACCTTCTATGATCATCTCCACTTTTTCTATCTTTGAATTATAATACTGATCTGTGTTTGTCCTATCTGGGTCTCCAAATAGCATTAGAATGCCTTTCATGCTTCGTGCAGGGACATTCAGGTTGATATTCCATAGGGTGTCAGATTTATTTTTTGTGATTTTACTGTGTTGTAAGATACAGTCATACAGAAGTACCATTTTACCACTATACTGTTGTCCTTTTTGGGGAATGAGTTCAGGGTCGCTAACCATGTCACATTCTAAACAGATAATTTTGATTGTATAAGAGGAAGCTTCATCTGTTAATTTAATGACTTTATTATAATCGTTGAATGTCAGCTCATATTCTAGCCTGTCACCCAGTCCAGCTTGGTAAAAAGGCATGTGGCTTTCAAATAAATCAAAGTCCAGGGGGATACAAAACCTTTTTTCCAAAAGCAGTTGCGATGGCGTTGTCAACCTTCATTGGTAGCGGCATCTGCAACGCCAATTTTATGTTATAACATATTGTATTTGCCAATACCTTGATAAGCCATTGTAAATCGTTCAGAAGGTCCTTTTCCACAAGTCAACGTAGCAGTGATAAATATCTATAAATATATATGAGCGCATTGGTATTTTACTGGTTATTTCGATTTCAAAAGCAAGGCGTACACTCCGTGAGATAATGACATCGTTATTACTTCGATATGGAAATCTTACAAGCATTGCTGGTTTAAATCAATTGTGCTAGGGTTGTTTGTTATAAAAATGCTCTGGCGAAGGCCTTTGACCCCAGGAAATTCTCTTATATATCTTTTTGTAGGGATTAAGTTTATTTCCATATGTAGAGATTTTTGTCAGAAAAGATATTTTAAATATAAAATAAATAATTAAAAATGGCAAAAGGCGGATATGATTTTTAGATTGCAGAATTTAACAGAGATGATTATGATAATGTCATAGATGACCTTGACAATAAACTACCAATGGTTCCAGATGAACCCACTCAAAGAATAGCTTAAAATTTAAGCCAAACACTTGAAGACCTAAGAGTAGACGGTAGAGAGTATTTTCTTAAAGATCAAAAACAAAGATTGGTGAAAACATTTTATGATGAAATATTAAACTGATATAGGATAGCTCCTTCAAAAATAGATTATTCTCTATTCAGTATCTCAAATGTTGTCAAAATTCTCTTCTCGGTTGTTGATGACAAAAACAATAGACTTACTGCAAAACATGGACAAGCAACATTTCTTCCTCTTTGGACTCTCGCCAGTGAATACAACAAGATTGTAGGTCATGGTAGAGTGCAGACAGTAAGAGAATCATTTGATATTCCATATAAGAGTGAGATGCGAGCTAGCCCAAAACTGTTGCTGCCTTAAATAAAATATCAGAGAAAGCTAATAATGTCATATACCAATACAGGACCTTTCATCAACTGTTGATGTTCAAAACATAATTACTACAGCAGACACAATTGTCAAAACTGTAGAAATATCCTTCATGGAACTGCCTGATACCACTAATACCCAAACACAAACAGAAGCCCTAGCATTCAGAGAACTAAAAGGCTTAGATAAGGCATTGCAGCGCACCCGTGATGAACTTGTTAATGATTTAGCAAATCTGACAGACATTGACAAAGACAAAGTTAACAAAAACAACGTCAACTGGGAGAAGCAGGAGATGAAATCAGCAAAAAAGATATAAGAGCTCGTTTGAACAACTTTGAAGATCAGAGAGCTGCAAGACTTGAGGCCGCCAGTGCAAACAAAGAAGCTTTGCGAGGTCAGATAAACAGGATAAAAGAGACTACAAATAAAGTTTTGAAAGAAGACACTACTCTTCGTGAAAGGTTGAGAATATCATTCACAGAACAAGGCATAACAATAGTTAGTGTGTTGACTGCCATTGGTATGATAATTGGTGTTATTTTTGAGGCTGTTATGATAATTGGTGTTATTTTGAGGCTGTTATTCCCAGTGGCACCATAAATGGCTCTACTCCTCCCAAACCATCATCACAAGGGCATGTCAAATATTGGATAGAAAATCAGCTGCATTAAATGGTTAACTACTTGCTGATTTAGTTGGAAAAGCAGCAGCTGCATTGCCAGTTGTGATTGGATCAATAGTGTCATGGCTTCTTTCTGCTGCGAGTAAAGTTGTTAATTGGTTTGGGAACATTTTGTTGGCTTTTGTTGTTGCTGTGGCAGGTTTTTTGTATGTTGCTGCTAAATAATGGATACTGTTTTTGCAACAACACGTATTACAATGCTGCCAACTATTAAGGCAGTTTTTTCGTGTTTAGCACTATGTTTATATATTCACCAGGCATTGGTGTGAGTTCTTATTGTCCTAGATTATGGTCTTCTTGTGGGGATATGGGCGACGCTTCAGGCCAAGATTGTTTTGTTGTGGTTCTTTGTACTCGTTGTGTGTGTTTAGGTGGAACAGGAGTTGCATTTACAGATCTTGCCCAGATCTTGTGCAGCTATGGCAATAACAATTTTATTATTGTAATCTGGTATATTACCAATTGTTAACTCCATGTCGCTGGGTGCCATATAAAGTCCAATTCCAAAGACAAAATCTACCTCACTTCTTGCATATTTTAATGTGTTTTGATACCTTGCTACTTGACTTGGTAAATCTACATTGCTATTTCAATGTTTGTTAAGAACTGTTTTGTGCATCAAATGCTGTACATGTACCAAGTATGTCTGTTCTTGTTTGAGATTGTGAACCGAGAATGGCCCAACAGTAAGTTCTTATGCTTTCGTTAATTCGTTTGACTCCTTCTTTTGTAAAATTAGAATTATCAAGAATGAACGTTGTCCAGGCGTTGCTCACTCTTGCTCACTCTTGCATCTTGGGTTATGTAATAAATGTGCATGAAATCATTAGTTGTGGATTTTGTGAATGAATAGGACAAAAACTGTGCATTTATCCAGTGGGTGATATCCCGCATTTGTCCAGTAATTGTATATTGTTTCCAAATAAATAAGAAAGACGGCAAAGCCATGAAACGATACAATCAAGTACCAAACATAAATACAATAAACATCACCAACAAGAGCCAAGAGGTCAGCTCTTTCCCAGCAGGTGACCCAAGGCAGCAATGAACAGGCGCGCAAGCATGAGAAACACAAGACACAAAAACACAAAAGATCCACAAAAGAAGTACCGCCTTGGAACGGTCAGTAAAATAATTTACTGGAGGCTTTAAACCGGTTTCACGGCGCCAACCCTGGTTATCACCATCTTTTTGCCTTCAGTCATAATGAACACCAACATTAAATTCTCTACAAAGTCTCTCATATGCATTTCTATCAAAGTTGCTATCAAACGCTTTCCAATTCTTATCTTTGGGGTAATGCAATACTCATTTCTTTAAGCAGACATCTTGTCTGATAATAAACACGGAATCAAAATACTGTACCAATCAAACCCGTTGCCTGTACATGATTTATAAAATCTACGCCACAACCAGATTGTCAGGATAGTCTGCGCTGAAATATGAAGTTATGCGGTTTCGTTGTATTTACTTTTCATGTAAGTTGTATACTTTTTAAAAAAAATATATATTGCTGGTAAAGAGAAATAATACATGTAAAATTCCTGTTGCAATGGAAACCATGCATTTTCACATAGCCCATACCGATTTTTTTAGGAGAACTTCGTTTCGCATTTAGAGGGTCCTATTGAACAATTTGGCATGAATTTAAAAGGCCCTAGGAGTGCAGGATGGATCGTACCTTAACCCCTCCCCTAGGCTTATAGTTTTTACGTAATTTTTTCTCCTTTTTTTAAGTTTTCATGTATTTGTATGAATATCCAATTGATATAATATTCATATAGGACCACTGGATGAATGGACTTGTCAAATTGTTACATTGATTATATCAAAACATGCAACAATGACAATGTTGGGATGAAATCAGCCTATTTACATTTTAATAATTTCCCCTTATTTTTTAGCGTTTTATGAATATTCGTGAATACGCAAATTATGCAAATATGATAACTTGCCTATTTTACCATGGAATGAAAGGCCTATGTCTTAGCTTTAATTTAGTTTAAATTTTAGCAATCTATGGCTAAGAGCAGCCGAGAAATTATTGATCTTGTACATATACCACCATTCGTGAATCACATTTTTAATGTTTTCATAAATATTTATGAATATGCAAATAAGATATGTCTTAGCTTTAATTTGGTATCAAGTTAAGTAGTCTAGGATAAGTAACAGCAGAGATATGAGTAATTTTGTAGGCGTACCCCCATTCTCAAATCCGTTATGGATTGCCATGGAAACCATGCATTTTCACATAGACCATACCATTTGTTTTGAGAACACCTTCGTTTCGCATTCTGGGGGTCCCAATGAACTATTTGGCACCCATAAAAAGTTGTTCGGGGGGTGGGGGTGCAAGGTAACCTAAATTGGATGCCGGGGTATGCGAGGCTGCCCAAGTACACAGATTCGCCAGAGCCTACGCTGCTCACATACACAAAGTTTAGATGTAGATGAAGATTCTGACCCAAAGTTAGATCTCTGGCCTTGCTGGATCCGCACGCAAGGACGCAAGGACGTCTAATGATTTTTTGCGCACATGCGATAAGTACTGAAGACTCAGAAAATTTCGCGACGGTTTAATGGCGAAATCACTAATAGCTGATGTGTGCAAATCACGTTCCACTCGTTGCAAATATGTCATTTAAGTATGTTCGTGAAAATCATACACTCACGATTTTTTTTTTTAATTTATAGTACGGAAATCGCATGTACAGTTCATTAAATTGTACATACATGTACATAAATGTAAGTTTAAATAAAAACAAAAATCAAAAAATCAAATGGTACTTACATTCTCAAAAAACAAACAAAAGCTTTCATTTGGCGAAGCGGTTGATTTCACATTGCCTGATAAACAAATCAAAGTCTGAATAAAATTATATAAAATATTCAAGCAGCCATTTGCATGGCGCTTGTAGACACCGTGCGAACATTTCCATAAGTAAGCATGTGGCTCGCCTTTATCGGGTATACAAGAAAAAGTCTTATATCCAATTATAACGAGGCTAGCCGCAAGAGACATACAGAGAGTTGCACGTCATTAGAATAGTTTGGTCTGGCCATGAGAAAGAGGAATTTATGACTTTTGCACTAAGTCATTCGTCTAGCGTCCATCTTATGGGGCATTGGCGATCGATACTGAATCAGAATGCGGAGCCTGACCCGGGTTTGACCCGGAGCCTGACCCGAGTCGTGCGAGCAGGTCTCCAATTTCCCTTCGATATTTTTTCCCAAACAGTTTGCGTAAAATTTTCACCAGTGTATTAACACCTACTCATTTCGAGCATATGCTGCACGCGCATGCCAAGTTCTTTTTCGACAAAGATCCCATATCAATGCATTGCGTAGGTATGCTGCCATGCTACGTGCTGTCCAAATGTCCCTCGTACTTGTTTGTCCTTTTCAAACGTTTTTTCCTGCTTACAATTTCTACTGTTAGTCGCAAAATACCAAATTAAAAAACAACACCCAAGCATTCATATGCTTGCAATATCAATTCCAAAGCCTCTTGGGGGCTGATTAAAGCTAGCCATACACAGCAAGTTTCACACCTCTCGTCTAAGATTGGCTGTCATGATTATAACTCAAAACAGCGATACTGGGGAAATGAACCATTACCTAAAGCCTACGTACAGGGCTTGCGACCGCGGCGCGACCTCTCAGCGACTGAATTGTTTGCAACTTACAAATGTACTTGCGACCTCTGTGACCATCATCAGCTATTTATTCACTGCTGATACATTTATGATCGCCGACCAGTCGCCAACGATCAGCGATAATGTTTGTATTGATCGGCAATCAGTCAGCGACTAGTTCAGAGTAATCGTTCGGCCACTTTTTGCAAGATGGAGTGGAGACTGTTCTACCATCTTTTTTTAAAATGTGTTTTGAAAAAAAAAAAAATCAATCAATTCCGTGCAAGTTGTCATCATGATAAAATCAATCGGAACTGCCTTGGCCAATTCCGCGAAATTCCGAGGAATCAGACCCCGGATGTTTATCGAGGATCTACTTTGATAACGCGGGTGATAACGTGGCGCTGACGTTATAAAACGTGACGCTGACGTCACAGAAACCATGTTAACACAATAACAAGTGTGATTGCAGCAAAACAAACTGCTTCAAAGAAGTTTATGTGTTTTTTTTTCAATAAAATATCGATATAACTTCATTTATTCTTATGATTAAACGTTTCAGATAATCAGAATAATCGATTTTAATAGAGCTGAACCCACATGCTACAGAACTATTTTTCGATACGCCAGTTCCGGCTAACAAAATGGGGCGTTTTGGTATAATGCTCCTTACATACACCTGAGTCATGATTCGACGATTCCCGAAATGTGGCGGACTTTCCCGAATGCATGATAACACAACAGATACAGATGCTTCGCTCACACAAACAACCAGAAGGCTCCCGTTATGGCTATGAGGGTGTACCACTGTTTTCTTTGCCTGTGATATACCCCCAAAAAATGTTAAAGGGTCAATTACTTTATTTTCCATACACATAACATTAAAATTGTTATGTGTATTTTTTAAACAATCTGTGTTACAAGGAAGAGATTTTATCACAAAATTATGTCGAAAAAGTATTGGCAATAGAGTGAATAGCAATAATTATTTTTTTAGATTTATATTCTATTAACAGTATGGAAGGAAAAAGCAATTTTCAAAAATCACATATTTTGTCCCAAAACTTACTCTTTTCGAAATTTTACATTTTTTCTTTCTAAAATCGGATTATTTTAAATTAAATATTTAAGTAGGACTTTTCAAAGTAAACTTGACTGTAAATGATATTTTAACAACACACTGTTGAATTAGAAACACCCTTGGATATTCAGCATTCACTCTATAAAAAGGTAGTGTATTTTGTGATTAGTTGCCAAGTACCCAACATCATAACGTTACACTTATTAAGAAAATGTAATGTTTATGCATTTGATGTAATAGCAATGCAATATGAATATTTAGTCTTTATGATATCATAATAAACCTAAAGTATTATAGGGTCATGTAATTTATTTTTCATACACATTAATATCGCTAGGTGTACTTTTAAACAATCTGTGCTACTGTGCAAAATAATGTCGATAGATTGAAGAAAAGTAATCACAGAAACCCCCACAAGAAAAAGAGACTGTAATTTTTGCACAAAAATGTTTTTTTTTTTTCTTTTTTTTTTTTTTTTTTGCTTCAAAGTGTTCTAAATCTTGAACAAATATGTCCGAGTTTATTGGAATTTTCAAATGTATTGCCTATGTAAACAATTAAACGGCCAAAATAAAATAAACTTGATATTTGTGTGTCAAACACGTTTTTTTAAGCAAACATGTTCCCAAACCCGTTCTTAAAACTATTTATTTGATTTCTTTATGCAGCGGTTTAAAATTCAGTTCAGTAGAAGTCATAACAACTCATTAAAATATTCTTTTTTTGGTTGATTATATCATGATAGCTGCATGATCAAATACCATTGTTATGTATGCTACAATCGGAATAATGTGCTTTTTAAAATAACTTTTGTTGATATTCATACAAGTTTTTTCGGCAAACGTTAATTTAGAAATAGATTCGCGCTAGCAGGGATTTGTTGCTTAATATATCACTGGCTGGAGGTCAGTCGTTAAAGTGACTAAATCATGAGCGCGAAGCGCGAATGATTTATCCACTTACGACTGACCGACAGACAGTGATATATTAAGCAACAAATCACTGCTAGCGCGAATCTATTTAGATTCTAACACACAAAAATTAAAAATATGAACGAATCCTTCATAGTCTATAACGATTGCGCCATCTTGAAAAGACTCTTGTTTAGGCTGAAATGCGTATGTTATGTACATTTTGAACGTCAAGCAGTTGTAAAAACGACGTTACGCCGTCTATTGTCAACGTAACAATGCCGTATGTGATAGATGACGTCATGAAAATTCAAACTGGCGACCGAATGACGTCACGCCGGTCGTGTCCTGTCCGTGCAAGGATTTATCAACCAATAAATCATTGAGTTTAACCATTGGCTATATAGGCGAGGTGTGTTAGAATAAAGCTTTTATCCATTAGATACTTCAATAAGGCTTTATGAGTTTACACGTCATACAACTAAGAATAAATGAAGGTTTTTAAGGCATTGTGCAAATGAAGAGGATTTTGAGTTTTGTTTAATTTGTGCATGATACGAGGCTTGCCGAGTATTTTATCTCTTTTTCGCAACTCGTTTAATAAATTAATAATACAAGAGCACGAACGTAAGATTCTATCATATGACATTATGATTACTTTGAATTCTCATTTCTGCCGTAAAAAATATAATTTGGTCATTATGTACGCAACTTTGTTATGAACGTCGTAACGTTTCCTGAAAATCTGTAAACCACTAGCAGTGTATCGATTTTATTGCTGGCGTTATTTCACTCCAAGACGCGATGTCATATGATAAAGTTAATTTAAATTAATGACGTACCATAGGTAGCATGTTTTCGCGTTCAAAGGCAATGCTGTAGACCAAAAAGTAAGTGAATATGAACAGAAAATACCACAATCACACACTGCAGTAAATATATTGTCCAAAAGATAATGGAGAGCGTCATAAAATTTCTGACATGACCACAATTTAAACCTTTTGGGTTGTTCAGAAGTGAAAAATGCACGTTTCTCATTAATGTTTGTTACTTAACTTGGTTAATTTTTCTTTGATAAGCTTATGAGGTAATGTAGTATATGGAGTAGAGAAAAAAATATGTAGACACACTAGATGCTAGAAAACCTTTAGATTGTAATTTGTTAAGAATCTCACTTGAGTTTTTAAAGACGAAAATAGATTTTTACCATTTCTCTCAATAACAGTTTCACAATATTTTATAACATCGTTTTTAATCGCAGTAAGGCAAAAAGTCATAATTATCGACAACTCAGTAGTAGTACTTGAGCTAGAGTTAGCAATTAAACGTGACTTATATGATCTTTTATAAAGTTTTGCTAACCAGTATAACGTAGAACGCTTGCCATGACCCTTATCAACAAACAAACCCACAAATTTAGTCATTATTAGGATAAAAAGTGTATGCGTGTTTGCAAAAAGAAAAATGGATTTTTATAGGGGTGAGGGTAATACTTTCTTTCTTTATCGGATATTGGAACATGCTATTGGAAATGAGCACAAACTAGAACTGTCAGAGAATCTGACTTTAGCCCTGCTGCAATGCCTTACATGCAGTAAAAGACCGGAGTGTCTATGGATATTGAGTGGTAACGTAATTCTGACATCAATCAAGGACCCAAGGACCATAACTATCTTACAAACTTGCAAAAAAGGACAGCTAACAATCCCAACGTATATCTTGGCTGTATAAATAGTTGTATAAAGTTTGGTCAAAATCTGTCTATATGCTCTCAAGATATTGAGCGGAAACGAAACTTTAGAGTGAATCAAGGGCCATAACTCTGGTAGAAATTTGCGAAAAATGATGTGTAACAATCCCAATGTAGATCTTGTCAATATTAATGCATATATAAAACTTTGTGAAATTCGGTCTATTTGTTCTCAAGATATTGAAGGGAAAGGAAATTATGGCATAAACCAAGAGCCATAACTCTGGTACAAATATGCGAAAAATGATGCGTGACAATCCCAACGTAGTCTTGTCAATATGAATGCATATATAAAATGGTGAAATTCTGTCCATTTGTTCTCACTATATTGAACGAAAGCAAAATTTTAGCGTAAACAAGATATTGAGAGGAAACAAAATTTTGGTGTAAATAAAGGGCCATATCTATGATGCAAATAAGCAAAAAAAAGACTTGCAACAATCCCCAGCTAGATCTTGCCAAGATTAATGCAGACATAAAATTTGGTGAAATTATATCTATTGGTTCTCAAATTATTGAGCGGAAACGAAATTTTGGCGCAAATCAAGGACCATAACTCTGGTACAAATTTGCGAAAAATGACATTTAACAATCCCAAGCTAGATCCTGTCAATATAAATGCATAATAAAATTTAATGAAAATATGTCAAGTAGTTCTCAAGATATTGAGGGGAAATGAAATTTCCGCATAAATCAAGGGCCATAACTCTGGTACAAATTTGCGAATAATGAAGTGTGACAATCCCATTCTTGATATTGCCAAGATGAATGCATGTGTAAAAGGCGGAGTTCCAAATCTGCCCACGCATGGATTTTGATAATATTTTGTATGTTGAATACCTAAGTTATTACAACTACAAAAATGAAATTATTTTATTCATCGAAGGCTGTTAGGCCACAGGGGGGCACCTTGATGTACACCATCTTTGTACTAATATATGATCTATTATAGTATATAATATCAGTCTCAAATCATTAACATTATTGACTGCTACGTTCTTTGAATGAAATATGAAAGAATACTCCCCAGGGTATATCTTACTACCATTAATGCATATGAGTACATCCAGATAACTTTTTTCTGACCCATCAAAATTTGAATTATCCCCATATTGAACACTAAATTTAATGTCTATAGAGGATTCTGCTCTAATATTTACCATGTTCCAAGTTTTGTCAACCCATAATATTTTTAGAAAAGTAGGTCAAATACATCCTCTTTATGCATGTAAATTTTCATAAAATTTCAACACCGGTAACAGTGTTATAAATTGCATCAAATGAGCTAGGTCAGTTTTGATTCATAAGTGATTTCAAATAAAATATTCCAGTTAGGTCTTACAAGCCGCAGTTTTTGCACCAGTATTATTCTAAAAACGCATTGACTATCACTATTTATTATCCTCATCCAAATTAGGTCCAAGATGTTTTTGATGTCAGAAGTTTTAGCTAATTCAATAGCATAATACTGGCAGTTTTGTAAACAGCACTTGGCAAGTAGCACTCAGTCTAGAATTAGTTGTATGGGTGGATGTCCAGCAGGTATCATTTGTGAATTGATCTTCCAATTGTTTCCAAATTATTTTTGGATGACGCAAACAGGTGTTTATGCTCTTAATGTCTTTCAGCCATTGAAAAAAGCAAACAGATTAGGATTTACGCTAGGTAATTCATCGTCTCCATTTACATTCTATGTTCCTGTTGCACCTAGAATTTCCTCTATCTTATGTCCCTCCGAATCAAATATTGAGGGTATATTGGTTCATGACTATGTGCATACTTCTCATTAACTCTCATAAACTAAGCGAAACCATGTCAAGTGTTTAAGAATTTGTGTACATTCTCACTATTTTGGTAGGTTCAGAGAACTTGGATTTCACACCAGCTGTCTTTGTATTGGGTGAAACTTTCCCCTGTACATTGATAAAGTGTTGTATTTTTATATTCTGGTCCTTCTGGAACATTTAGTTTCAGCAGAAAGTAGAAGACCATATAAGCCAGTGCTAGGAGGCGTGAGAGCTGCAGCACTTTCCATTTAGTGCCATGCAGAGACTGAGTGAAACTGAGTCTTAAGTTTTAAAACGTTAGTTTATTATTATTATTATGGAATGATCTGTTTTCCCACATTATTTAAATAGTATCATTATTTTGCAGTCCATTAGTGACTCAATGTGTACATTTTAATGAATGGTTTACAGAATCTTATTTGAATTGCATTGTGTCTTAATTGGTATTGGTTTTGGTTATTTCTCCTGCATTAAGTTCTATCTACCAAAAACATTTCAAAAGAGTATCGAAAAATACTTAGATCATAAACCTCATTTAAAATCATTAATATTCCAACAAAAGCTTTAAAACTGCTCTAATAAATAGAAATGGAGTTGATGAAAATAAAAATGATACTGTTTAAAATTATAAATGGATTTTCAAATATTAAGAAACACTTAGCGAATTTTTGAATGTATACATACTGAACATCTGGCATTAGACGAGGTGAAACAGTTTTTGTGCTGTTATTTCCATCGTGGTTATAGAATCATGAATTTGATTCTCAAATGACTTCATAATCATAATGCTGACATACTAAACAATTCTGTTAAACTGGGCATAACTATTTATAATGAATTTAATAATATTTATTCATTTAACAAAAGTCTGACTCACCATTCAAACAAAATATATTTCTGGGCTTCAAATCTTGTGAATATTATCCTTATACATATAGTCAATTATATATAGATGGGAAAGTTGACAAGAACTGTAACACACCATAATTAAAACCAAAACATTGTTGATATAATTTGTACAGCTGAATTCGAGTAAATATTCTAAAAGAAACACTATTTTAACCACTTTATGTGATATATTTTGTAATGTGTGTACCGCACACATAAGCTAGAACGCACAGATTATTCTAATAATTATCAATTTTTGAAGTTTAGATTTCTGAAAGATGTAAATTGGGCTGATTTGGGGGGGGGGTACCCCTATAATCACATGCTACACAATACCAAATGTTGTAAGCAACCAATTAAAAGAGACAGAAAACAAAGTACTTATAAGTCAAACAGTCATTTTGTATAATATCATCAAGATCTATGAATGTGCAGAACAGAACTCTATGTAAATTGAGCATACTGCTGGCAGTTTACGTAAAATCTTGATTTTTACATTCTGCAAAATTTTGACCATTAAGATTGAAATTCAGTAAACTCCATTTTACCGGTTTTATTTTTTCTTGAGATTTTATGATTATAACAAACACATGTTTGGACAATTTTGATATAAATTTCATATGTTGACAAGAACAGCAACTAGGCAAAATTGACAATTTAATTTGTTGAAAATATTTTCAAAATGTTAAATTTAGGGGTATTTTCCTACAAATTTGATGTGGACTTGTTTATTTTATATATTGAAATACATGTATGGTACATACATAATTACAAATTACTAGGCATCATATTGAGAAAAAATTAGGTTGAAAAATCAAAAATCGTGTCGCCTAGGGCCACTTTTAATTAGGGTGTCCATTTTTTTAATTTTAAAATTTAAAACTATTTAATTTTAACATATGAAATAGATGAATGGGTAAATATCTCACAAATAGAACACACATGTAATAGTCAATCTTTCTACCAAATTTTATAAAATTTTGTGCGTGGGCAGAACCCTATGTAAATTCCATATAGGGTGGAACTCCCCCTTTGGTGAAATTCTATCCATTTGGTTCTCAAGGTATTGAGCGGAAATGAAATATTGGCGTAAATCAAGAGCCATAACTCTGGTACAATTTGCGAAAAATGACGTGTAACAATCCCAAGCTAAATCTTGCCAAGATGAATGCATATATAAAGTTAGGTGACATTCTACCAATTGGTTCTCATGATATTAGGCCGAAACGAAATTTTGGCGCAAATTAAGGGCCATAACTCTGGTTCAAATTTCCGAAAAATGACGTGTAATAATCCCAAGCTAGATCTTGTCAATATAAATGCATAAATTTAATTTAGTGAAAATATGTCAAGAAGTTCTCAAGATATTGAGCGGAAATGAAATTTCCACATAAATCAAGGACCATAAGTCTAGTACAAAATAGCGAATAATGACGTGTAACAATCCCAAGCTAGATCTTGCCAAGATGAATGCATACATAAAATTTGGTGAAATTCTACCAATTGGTTCTCAAGATATTGAGCGGAAACGAATTATTGGCGTAAATAAAGGGACATAACGTCTGGTACAAATTTCCGAAAATGACGTGTAAGAAGCCCAAGCTAGATCTTGCCAAGATGAATGCATACATAAAATTTGGTGAAATTCTACCAATTGGTACTCAAGATATTTAGCGGAAACGAAATTTGTGCGTAAAAAAAGGGACATAACTCTGGTACAAATTTTTGAAAAATGATGTGTAACAAGCCCAAGCTAGATCTTGCCAAGATGAATGCATATATAAAATTTGTTGAAAATTCTACCAATTGGTTCTCAAGGTATTGAGCGGAAACAAATTTTGGCGTAAATTAAGGGCCATAAATCTGGTACGAATTTCAGAAAAACGACGTGTAATAATCCAAGCTAGATCTTGCCAAGATGAATGCATATATAGAAATGGGTGGAATTCTACCAATTGGTTCTCAAAATATTGAGCAGAAACGAAATTTTGGCGTAAATAAAGGCCCATAACTCTAGTACAAATTTCCTAAAAATGACGTGTAAAAATCCAAATCCAGATCTTGCCAAGATGAATGTATATATAAAATTTGGTGAAATTCTACCAATTGGTTCTCAAGGTATTGAGCGGAAACGAAATTTTTGCGTTAATAAAGGGCCATTACTCTGGTACAAATTTCCGAAAAATGACGTGCAACAATCCTAAGCTAGATAGTGTCAATATGAATGCATATATAAAAGTTGGTGAAAATATGTCTAGTAGGTCTCAAGATATTGAATGGAAACAACATTTTGACATAAATCAAGGGGCATAACTCTGGTACAAATGTTTAAAAATTATATGTAGCAATCCCAAGGTAGATCATGTCAATTAAAATGCACATACAAAGTTTAGTTAGATCTATAAAGATATTCTTAAGAAATTGAGAGGAAACAAAATTATGACAGACGGACTGACGTAAGGACGGAATAATGGAATGACAGACAACCCAAATCTGATATAGCCCCCACTTTTTCAAAGTGGGGCTATAATGAGGTAACATAATTAATACACATGAAAACAAGGACTCTTTGATTACGTTTTGTTTATTCTTAGCTATGTTCAAGTACTAAATTTATTGAATGATAGTCTTTGTGGTAGTCTTTGTAAGCACTCTATATTATTTTCAGTATTAGCCTGTGGTAGTCTATGTAAGCTTTCTGTATTGAGAATTACAGGGTGGTAGTCTATGTAAGTATTCCATATTGAATATACCCTGTGGTAGTCTATGTCAGCACTCTGTATTGAGTAATACCCTGTGGTAGTCTTTGTCAGCACTCTGTATTGATTATTATCCTGTTGTAGTCTATGCAAGCATTCCGTAATAGACATTTTTCAGTTACCGCGGACCTTAGAATTCGTAAGCTGTAGCACACCTTAGACCTACGTTATTTAAGAGGGGCGATCTCAGAACGTTTAACAACTTCATTAGTTGTAACTTGCGACTCTGTTAATTTCTTGTTAAGAAATCATATGAAGTGCTTTAATAAAGTCATCTTCAGCAAGCTAATATTTTCTTTTAAAGTGCTGATGTATTGTAGTCGTGAAAATGTTGCATGCTTTTTATGTCTGCTAATTATATCAAAATGCACTCGGGACTAATTTTATGATGGAAGTGAACATAATGAATCCAGAACAGACTGCAACTCATGCAACGGTTTGACTCTGTTAGAGAGAAAGATTTCAACCCCCACTTCTGCACTAAAAATCGAAATTATATTCAATCTATTGAGTCTGACTGCAGAAATAAAGGAGAATCACTTATATTTGCACACTCTTATTCGAATGCTTGATTGGACCTTTCATGCAAGAGTACTCAGTTTGGAATTTTGGTCCGATTGAAGTCGAAATTTATATGGAGCATTCTGATATACCTAGAAGGCTTCCATGCGAGCTGGACATTTCTTGTACTTCAACAACAGCAGAATCTAGGGCGTAGATTTGGTACCAGTAAAGTGCATTTAAGGCTCCCAGTGGCTTAGGCTGCTGTCCATTGTAAGGCGGTTGTTCTGTTGTTGTTTACTTTTTGTTTATTGTTACTCCCATTGTGCGAGTCTGTTATTGTTCTATGTTTTGTTGAACGTTACTCTATGTCCATTCTGGTTTTGCAATCATCTTGATGGGGAAGAGAAAGCTGGTTGCTTTGCTTAGTTTGTCTTCCTGGTGTCTCTTGATGGTTGTGCGGCTCTTCCTCGCGGTGCCATGGGTTTGTCTGCAGTTTGTGATTGTGGTATTTCCTAATCATACTCATTATTTTTAGGTAGTGAATACCCTTTATACCTTCTTTATATGAACCACAAGACTGGTGACCTTGAAACATGGTTTACATCATTGGATAGTAAGTGGGTATGAGCTGGAAATGCCCCTGACCAGGTCCCATACTGTTTTGGAATTTGATCATGAAATAATTTCGCAATAACTAAGTCAGATTGCAATTATTGTTTACCTATTTTAGTATGCAGGCAGAGGTGCAATAGATATTGAAACATATGAAGCAAAATTTTAGTTTGTAGGCCTGGGTCCAACCCTCTGTGTGGACTTGAAGGTTGGCCAAAAATCAACTTTTCACAATATGGTATATGCAGCAACATGGTCGCAAATAGTTTGCCAGAGGACACACCATCTACACTTGTTAGAGCTCTACTCCTAGGAATTTTTTATCGATCAAACCTGAGTTCTGCTGGTACAAGAAGGGTTGTTGTCAGTTTCTAGCATAGGTATGAAGTACTGTTAAACCGCTTAGTCAAGCTTGTCATAAAAAACTGTGGTTCCACCCCAACCCACTTCACCAAATTAATACCATGAGGTAAAAAGCCATACTAATTGTCTTTTTTGTATTTTACTTGTTCTGAATTTCTAAGGGTGCTCAACTAAGAGTGTATGGAATTAAACACTTTTAGAATTTTTAGGGTGGTGGGAAATAATGATAATTATAATAGGTTGGTGAACTCCTTCAGTATGTTGAAGATAAGGAGCTAGATATGATAGAATGCAGCTTAATCACATACGTGATTTAGCCTGTCTGCCTGTCCCTCCTGTAGTCATTTATGATATTTGATGCAATTTGATTTTTATGATCACTACCATGAACAGTCAATATCATATAAAGTTCACCCAAATCAACTCAACAATTATCTATATGCATGCTGGGTAATTATACATACCTATTCATTGTCTGCAGTTTCTTTTTTGTTGCCTTTTATTTAAATTAACTCATTAAAACAGATCCTTGGGGAATACCATAACAGTGCTAAACAGTTTGGATTTGGATGAAGCCCGATATTTTGTCGGGCCTGATCTTGTTCCAAATTGTTTGCAAATGTGGCTCATCAATAGATGACAGCAATTGACACAAGTGGAAAAATAGTTACAAGTATAGTGACACTTAAATTACAAGAATCGACTGAGTTAGACTGTATTGACTTCTGGTGTATTTACAGGGGTGTATCTTGGATTTCTGGAATGGATGTTCATATGTATAAAGGCACGGGGTTCACTTTTCTCATTTTATCTCATTTTTCTTAAATATCCCATAAAAATGAAATAATTTGGGCTCACTGAGAGCAAACTATTTCATTTCCATAGAATATTTAAAAACAGGGGAGGGGTTTGAGCGAACCCCATGAACCCCCTCTGGATGCGTCACTGATTTAACTTAACATTAGCAATTTCCCAGTTGGGTCATGGTTTTAGTTTAACGATGATGGCAATTGAAGAGTGTAACACCAGTCAAGGCGACGAAATGAAAACTGTCAGTGTAGATCGGTGTAATTCAATCATTATGACGCCATGTGTGACTGCGTTGGCCGTCGTGTGTGACTGCATTGGCAGAAGCTTTTTGCATACTCAGAGGCATACTTACGATATGCCTTCAACTTGACGATGCAAGTATAGGGTTTTATCTATTCAATTGATTTTTGAAAGAAAAATCCAGTTTATTGTGTTTATGATGCGTGTCTTCACAGCTCATTTTAGCCTTGTGAAATGCTCTAAAACTATTTTCCCCAAAAGAGCGAAACCCCTGGCTTCATATAGGGGGACTACTCAGAGTGGGAACTCTATAAAATGCCCAATGAACACGCCTGATGCTTATCTCAAGCATCAGCTTTCTGGTGCAAGTGAGCTCTCTCCCAATAAGTATAATATACCAGTCAGTTTTAACCCAGACCCAATCCCCTGATATGGCTGGGGTATAGCCGGGCAAATGTTCCATGTTTTAACTTTTTGCATTGTCCCCTTAGTGCAAGGAAAATGTGCGGCATTTGATATACAAAGGCAAATCTGTCAGGATAAAGTAAAACGTGACAAACTGTGGAAAAAACTGCCATGGTTTTAACAAAAGTCAAAGTCCCCGCTGTTCTCCGGTATGACTAGTGCATAAATTCGAGTCGTCCTCTTAAAGGTAAAGGGAAAGCCAAATTGCCTAGTAGTTCGGTACATGAATGATCAAAACAAGATACAGACGTTCATACTTGAATTCCATGTCCGCTCCATATCTCCTTTGCATTCGAATGATTTTTAATTTCTGTGTTCCAGCTATATTGGCTTGCACAAGTTACGAACGCCATATGTGTTTCCACTGTCCATTAACCTGAGCTTGGTGAAATATTGACGCCAAAAAATAATCATATTGGACGCAGAAACATCGAATTTACCTACTCGCAAGTTACAACAAGTGAATGCATACATGTATAGAACAAGAAATAACTTTAAAAAAATATTCGGCTGCATTTCAATTGTGAAATATATTTTTTGGTACATGTTTTTTACACTTGCAAACTGGTGAAATGCCATCATGCGGCATTTCATCAGGGTATTTACTGTTTGTTAAGGTAAAAAAAGATCTCAGGGCAAAAAATATAATATTTGGTTGCAGACGAAAAAGATAGATTCCAGTTACTGCTGACATCACCCCTCTAAAATAAAGTCCAAAGTAAGTCTCCGTTGACAAATCGTAATGTAAGGTACAACTGAAAAATGTCTAATAAAAGATAGCTGATGTCAACACTCTGTATTGAGTATTACCCTGTGATAGTCTTTGTATGCGTTCTAAATTGAGTGATTCCCTGTGGTAGTCTATTTAAGCACTCTGTATTGATTCTTACCCTGTGGTAGTCTATGTAAGCACTCTGTATTGATTATTACCCTGTGGTAGTCTATGTAAGCACTCTGTATTGATTATTACCCTGTGGTAGTCTATGTAAGCACTCTGTATTGATTATTACCCTGTGGTAGTCTATGTAAGCACTCTGTATTGATTATTACCCTGTGGTAGTCTATGTAAGCGCTCTGTATTGAGTATTACCCTGTGATAGTTTATGTAAGCATTCTGAATTGAGTAGTTTCCCGTAGAAGTCTTTGTTAGCACTCTGTATTGATAATTACCCTGTGGTGTCTATGTAAGCACTCAGTATTGAGTATTACCAAGAAGTAGTTTAGGAAACGTTCTGTATTGAGTAATAATCTGTGGTAGTCTTTGTAAGCACCTCGTAATATGGTAGTCTATGCAAGCTTTCCGTTATGAGTATTACTCTGTGATAGCTGGTGTAAGCACTCTATATTGAGTATTACACTGTGATAGTCTATGTAAGCATTCTGTATTGAGTAGTTCCCCGTGGTAGTCTATGTAAGCACTCTGTCTTGAGTATTACCTCGTGGTAGTCTATGTAGGCAATCTGTATTAAGCAATACCCTGTGGTAGTCTATACAAGCACTCTGTATTGAGTATTACCCTGTGATAGTCTATGTAAGCACTCTGTATTGATTATTACCCTGTGATAGGCTATGTAAGCACTCTGTATTGAGTATTACCCTGTGATTGTCTATGTAAGCATTCAGCATTAAGTAGTTCCCTGTTGTAGTATATGTAAGCGATATGTATTGAGTATTACCCTTTGATAGATTATGTAAGGACTCTATTTCGAGTTTCAAATTGTCATAGTACATGTTACTGAGCGGCTATTTTGAGCAGTATCCTCTCATAGTCTACAGAATTTTGCATGGTGTTTTTATTTAACCATGTCGAAGTTTATGTAATGGAGTCCTCTTTTTTGAGAATAATATATAGAAAATGCAAGTTGAGTTACTTTTTATACCAATTCTACCCTGCACGGCTTTGAGAATACTTGTTAAATCGTGAGGCTTTGCCGAGCGATTCAACATCTATTCTGAAAGCCTAGCCTCGTTTTTATGAAGATGCGGACCTGGTAGAGACCGTTGGTTCACTCCTCAAACTGGCGATTATCGCGTCGATTCATATTCATCGACGTCTTTCTAAAAGTGCAATGAATTGTTGACCTGAAAAACATATAGATGACGTTTATCAGGTCAATGCGCAACAATGCAATTAATATGAGGCGTAACTGATAAATTCGTAGCCTATGTAATCTGACATGCTGGATAGTATATTTTCCTGCACATTCGTGTCTTTGACTGAGTATTCTGTTTAGAGTGAAAACTAGCCATAGCCATTGTAGCCAAGCATGCTGTTTTTCATTTGTTCAGCTTCTGCGGTTCGTACTTTGAAATGACTCTTACGTTATTGGCGTTGGTCGAGATCTACGCTGTTCTCTAAGATTAATGCCATAAGTATATATAAAGGGCCATACTACCATAAATTATGAATGTAAGTCTCAGTCACACCTTACCGGATACCACTAACGGACACGTAGCGGACAGTCAAATTCTTTGTCCATTCGTGTCCGTTTGCATGCATTTCTTCCTTTCATCATGCGGTGAATACGTTCCATGTCAGGAGATACGTTCCATGTCCCAGTCTTATCCGTTGGCAAGTTTTGGACATGTTAAAAATTTGAACGGATGCCATCGGATAAAATGTCCGGTAGTTGAAAGTTACTTGTGCGTTGGTATGCAGTTTGTCCGGTTCTAGTATGTTCGGCATCCTGATGGTATCTGATGTCCCTGTTGATGATGTTGAGTTGTGAGCGGCCAAATACAGGACATGTAGCGGTTAAAACGGAGTTCCCTGGACGAGTACCGTATGCTAACGTTTTGTCCGCTTCTTATACGGTACTTAATTATTATTCGTTTTGTCCGTTACACACCTGTTACTCTCATACGGCAGTGTTTGTTAGTTGACCGTTCTTTGTATATTACTTGCTCCATGACCCTAAATGCATTAAGACACGAGTTTTGGCATTCATACTTCAAATGATATAGGATATATACTCCGGATATGATATGAACACTCAACTTGAACACTAAGGACACTAAGGACAGGCAGTTTGATTATTGTATGCTTCCCTTTGGGGGCATAAAACCTGTTTGTCATGGCCGTCATAAGACAGTACCTGAATTCATATTAATTCTATGAGAACAGATGTGGAGGAAAATACATAAGTACGTTTACTGATGTGAAGTTCGCTCGCACTCTTTGCCAATCAAGGACGTTTTGACTTGGGGATTTCTTACGCACGACGGTTCTGCTAACAGTTTATTGTTTATATAAGCGGCAGGAAAATTTACGCCTACTTTGTGAAAATGTAATTCACAAACGAGTTTGCCTCGCGCTATAGGTAGCCTTACAGATTCACGGAGAGTTTACTTCGCGCTGTTGGTCAACCCACGATATTTGGTACCCCACTCGTTGTTCGGCAGCAAATAAAATATAGCCTGAGCACGGCATAAAGTTTCGGTCAAAACCTGAATTTGATGTTTGTTTTGCATGAACATTATATAAGCAGCTGGCCATGGCCGACCGCAACAATAATTTCTCTGCATTGTGTCATTGAGCGAGACACATTTATCATTGCTTAGTACTGGCTCAACCCAGGAAGACCCAACCCAATATATCTAAAAGTTTGTTGTCTGGGACGTAAAGAATCAAATCAAACCAACAAACAAAATCAAACAATAATTTACAGTTTTGAAAGCGCAAGGAAGGCGCACACTAGCTGACGTCATTTGTTACTGTAAAATGACACTTGTCATGGCGTTAGACGGTGTAACGTCGTTTTCACGCTTGAAAGACATTACGAATCGATCTAAAAGTATGCGACACAGTCAAAATATTGGCGGGAATTCTTCAGTGCAATGGTGGAAAGTTCGAAGGAGCGGAAGACTTCAAATGTGTTTTTGTCGTTTATTGTTTGTTAGAATCAAAATAGATCAGCTCTTGTCGGTCAGTTGTACGAAGATAAATCACTCGCCCTATGCGCTTGTGATTTAATCTTCTTTACAACTGATCTCCAAAGAGAATTATTACTCAACAATTCACTGCTAGCTTTAATAACGTCGTGACATGTGTCGCGAGGATCGACGTTATAACGTGACAATGCTAAGCGATCAAATGGCTTTTTGATATAAATCAGTTCACAACTGTGAAATTGCCTGATTAAAATACATGATATATGAGCATATCAGACTTTTCTATGTTTAAGAAATAGATCAGCTCTAGCTTGGAGGTCAGTTGTAAAGATCAAATCACGAGCGCGTAGAGCGAGTGATTTATCTTTGTACAACTGACAGACAAACAGTGGATTATTACATGTACTCAACAATTCATATAAAATAGCTGCTGGTTTCATCTGAGAGGGGTCACAATAATTGTTAATTGCCTGTGGGGATTTACAATATTTGTGAATGCTGGGTTTGGATAAAACACAGGTGTTCAGACAGGTGCGGTGTAGAATCTGTGATTGACTTGTTTATGTTTTTTTTAGGGAATTCTGACACCAGTTTGTTACTGTTTTTCAAATGTCATATTTATTAGCCTGTCAATTCTGATTGGTTGTTTTAACATTCTTGAAAGGTCATGATGACAGATATACTTAGTTTAATAAAATTACATAAGCCCAATAAATAGATCATATCAATTCTGACATTGATTGGCAGGATTGCACAAAACATTTAGTCATATGACCTTTGGGAAATTGCACAACTGGTGTGACTATGAGTCACTTTTGTAACTTCTGATTGGTTGATATAAATGGAAGCTTACCTATGTAGAGGGCGCTTTATAGAATACCTAAAATATGATTGGTTAGTGATGATGTCATTAGGTGGTGTTGTGGTCAGCTTCTATCACGTAACTTCGTGGTACACTGAAACTAAGTTCTAAGTAGCCACTTTTCAATTTCTTTTTTTCTGACTAAGCTCTAGTGATATTGAAATGATTTTTGCCCAAGTATGTGCATTGTAAGTGACAAAAGTTAAGCAGTGTTTTGGAAGAGTTTTCTATCACTTCGCGATTTTTTTGTTCAAAAATGTTAAAATCAACTTTTTGAAGAAAATAAGCGTTTTGAGTGCAGTTTTTATCGAATTTAAGTACAGGTGATTGCAAACCTGCCTAGTCGACTTGAAAAAAAAACACACCAAACACTTGACAGTTTGCTTGACAGATTTTTTATGAATTTTTAAAGATTGATAATTTTACAAAATTATCGGAAATCATCAGCTGCACTTACTAAATTCATTGTATGTGTTTTATTTGATGCTAGTTTGTTTGACAAAACACATGCAACTTGATGAGCCCATTTTCTAACGATATTTTTTACTGATTTGGTATCCACTTCCGATTTTAACGCGAAAATTTAAAGGTCATTTAAATGGCATTTGTTAAAGACTTCTTTTGATTTTTAAGCAGAACAGTGACGCCAATTCATAATGAAGAACCCCTGAAAATTTCACAGCTGTGCCGCAGATAATAAAGCGTACAGAGCAATGCAAAGTGAGTATGCAAACTACATGGTTAAGCTAAAATCCTTTGATTAAGTTGTTAACCATGGCTGTCTTCATGTTAACATAGAAGAGAAATGGAGTGTTTAATTGTCAAAAAACTTTTGATTCTTAACATCTTATATCACAGCTGTTATTAACATCTTCAAATTAATCTAAATATAAATGGATAACTTATCTGATGAATAGTTTATATCACGCTAAAAAGTGTAATTTTTTGAAAAGATGGTACCTTTACTCGGACCTCGTCTGTGCAAGGTCTACCAGTCATTTTGAAATGACATAATTTGGAGAGTCTCGAAAAAGCCTTGGACCTTTTTATAGAATTTAAATTTTGTGAGAGCGATTTTAACTTTCTGAACGGGAGCAAAAATTGTATGGTGGCTACTTACAACTTCGGTTCAGTGTATATAAGATGTAACCCAGTGTCAGAGCCTCAGACTTCGGTGAGATTTGGGAACTTTGGGTTATAATCAATTTCTAGAAGTATTTTAGTTGGACTTAAGAAGATTTAAGAAAATTATAAAATTGTGAAAATTGTTGCTGAAATTTATAAGACTTAGAAATTCTATAGAGACTTTGAAAACACAACGCGAACTTGAAGATTAGAATCAACTACTACATTACATTCACGCACTGGAGCTGGTTTATTTCGATTCTAACACACAATAATTACAACTGTCATAACATTTATTGAGATTCTTTAATCTGATTGGTCAATAACGGTCATCTGATCGTATTGACCAGCTTTTCATTTTCATGAGGGGTGGGGACATTCATGGCAGAACCTCTTTTGTGATACTGTGCAATGTTTCTATTAAGAGAAATGGACAGTCAGCAACCACTGACACTTTACTTTACATTTACAAAGATAATTTCAGGTGGAAAAGCAAAGATTAACTTACATACGACGCTTAAATTAACAGTATTCAAGCCGATCAGCTGTCTAATGTGATCTTTTCTTGAACGTCGTGACGTCTACGCACCCGTCATAGTGCATGTTATAGTCTAAATGCTCGAAACGATATTAACTGGAAACGTAATTTTAATGAAAACGTAATAAATAATATACCTAGGAGAAAGAATAACGAAAAAAATTGTAATTATAAGAATTGAAAGTAATTTTTCTGCGTTTCAATGAGGTATGAAATGTCGTTTAAATAACATCTAATTTTAGCATGAAAACCTTCAGTTTTCATGCAAATTAGATATTATTTTCCCGACATTTCATACCTCAGTGAAACGCAGAAAAATAACTATCAATTCTTAAATAAACGACAAAAACACATTTGAAGTCTTCGGCTACTTCCAACTTTCCTCCACAGCACTCAATAGTTGGACTGTGTCGCATACGTTAACATGTATTTATAACATCTTTCAAGCGTGAAAAACGACGTTACACCGTCCAATGCCACGACTGCCGTCATTTTGCAATAACAATTGATGTCAGTTAGTGCGCGCTTTCCACGCGCTTTCAAAACTGTGACATTATGGTTTGATATAACTCGTTTTTAGCATTGGCCCTTTAGCCGAGGTGTGTTAGAATATATATTAACGCATGTATATATTAAAATATACGGAAATGATTTATGTCATTTATTACAACTCTGAGTGAACCACAATCACAAGAACGGCCATCATAGCCTATCCAACAGGGTTTACTGGAAAGTTTTCATATAATAAGAAGCCACTAAATGTTGTGTAGTTGTGACCAACTATCCCAAAGTCGTTGTTTATGTTCCTTACTGAAACTTGATCATTCTTCTGAAGGTCCAGGATGACAGTCTGTGTCACTTGGTGGCTGTCCTTTATCTCAAAATTTGCATATTGAACGCCATTCTTCGTGAGGCTAAAATAGATCACTCCTCCATCAAGCCGACCAAATATGGTTGTCGTGAAGGCATAAACGCCATCGTATATAGCAGTAAACAGTCCAGTAGATGGGTGGTAAGCATTCCCTAGATTCAATATGGAATTATCGAAGATGATTGGCTGATTGGCATTAAGGTGTCTGACGTCATGAGGAATGACCGAAGCAAAGAATGCCACTCTGTGTTCGGCTTCAATCCTGCGATCCCTGTTGATCGGCTCGTCTAAAATTGAAATAGATTAAACAAATATAAATCATTAGATGGTAGATTGATAGCTTTTGGATGTTGGTTGTTGCCCCTCCCATAATGAATCCATACATACCAGCCTTAATCATTGACAGGGCAAACAAAGATATACAGAGCACATCTTCAGAACATATATTTTTGATTAAAATATAAAGATAATATTACACGAGTGATCATTTCATATGAAACTTCGGCGAGTTTAATGAGATTCTGTTGATCATATGACATTTATCACCTTCAAAGAGAATTCATTTCAATGGAAATTTGCATTATTGTCACGGACATCGTCATGACGTTGCTTGTTCCCGCCGAAAGTGTTCGGAAAGTGTTATGTAACGTGTGGTCATTTAAAACATGAATTCGATTTTTGGAAGGTTCATGGAATCATGAATACTTCGGTTCTCTTGCAAAGTAATGGAAGCCCGAAGGGCTTCACGTAAACTTTGCAAGATACCCGAAGTATTCATGATTCCATGAACCTTCCAAAATTGAATTTATTGCTTATATTTACATTTTATATTATCAGTCAAGTATCAATTTTCAATTTTCACCTAACTTGGCTGGTTTTCCAGATATTTTGTATTAAATCAGACATAACGTATGGTTTGGAACAGCCAAAACGCCAAATTTCCGCGCTTAACGTCATGGCGATACGTGTTAAACGTCACGCAAACGTCAGTAAACAAGCAACGTTATTGGATGGATTTGACGTTAGCCCGCTCAAATGGCGCGCATGTGGGTGTGGCTTAAATCGATTTGTTCATGGAGGTTTGAACCACATCTCAAATGTAGAGGTTCATTAAAGACTCGCAGTGGAAATGTAAATATAACAATATTAATGACATGACGTTAGACACTGAATAACGGTAACGTCATATGATTATTGTATTTACAAAAATGTTTGGTGTTGTATCGGTCAGTCTATCGTACAAATTGTGTTCTTTTTAACTACAATAGTTTGAGATATTTTCATGAAACTTTGCAAATGGACACGTAAAATATGCATGCCTGGAGTATTTGTTTATGGAGTAATGACCTTTTGAACTTAGAAAGATGTTGACTTATCATGTATACACATTTGGTACAACATTGAAACCTGTCTCAAAAATAGACAAAACCAAAGTCTTAAATCCATGTGGTAGCTTAATGCGGGTCAAAAGTAATGCATACATTCATTCTAAAATAAAATTGCAAAACCCCTGTCTCGGTATATTGCATTATAATCAAAGTTATTAACATCACCGTATCACTAGGGTTAATTGAATTTTAAAAATCTGCTACTACCTCAGTTAAGACCAAACAAAGTTTGATAACAAACTATTAATTGGGGAACCAAGGTAGAAAAAATGCTAACCCTTGCACCCGAAAGGTAAACAGCTGAATTTGGTAAGGTTGCAAAGGTAATTATATAGTGTATCTGAAACCACTGTATAGCAGACTCGATCGACTTGCACAACGCCAGAACAGTCCATTTTCTACGGAAGCCCAGCAAGAACATGTGAAAATATTATGTCAAAATCTCATATTTTTACCAAAAAAGATCGGGACGGAAAAATATTCGGCTTATATAAAACACATACATCTGTGTAGACCGCAGAAGCAGCGGTGGTCATTTTATAATACTGCTTATTGATTTTTAAAGCATGTATGATAGGACGACCCCATTTTGAAACTATACTTAACGCCAGTAAAAACGCAATTTTACATTACAACCTTACTCGAGATTTAATGCTATTTTATCATTCTAATAAAATATAAGCATAAACCTATGGTCGCGATATCAAGCCAATACTCTTTTGGTGCAGATAAAGCAGTCCAGATAAGCTAGGCTGTATTTTTTGATAAAGGGACACAACCCAAACTTCGACACAAAAACTGCAAAATCACCTTAATAATCTTAATATCAGATCTTCATTATGAATGGCGCTTTTGGATTCAAACTTTCAAAATTTCAATATTGCTCTTCTTTCTATGCACACCCAACAGATGTTTTGTGTCTTGAAGTTTAGACCTTCAAAGTGGTCATGAAAGTTTCAGCATGAAAACCGGAAGTTAATGAAAATGTGACACTTTCGACGGCAAATTTTGCGATAAATGATAAGCATAGGTTATGACCTTACAACTTACGTATGCCAGTTTTTAAATGATTCAGTTTAATTGAAAGTTTAGTGATTTCTCAAAATTTGGGGGAAATTTCACGAAAATTGAAGTTTAAAACATAAATTTTAGGTCCTTAGAGCAAAGTGAATTTTGTTTTGTAAACCGTTTTTTTGTTTGTTTAAGTGAAACGCAGTACTTGCACGCTGAAATTGAATAAAATTTCAAGATTTAATAAGGTTACCAAAAAATTTGATTAATTTGTCATTTTTCACCAAAATTTTGTACATAAACTGTCAGATATTGTACGTGGTCTCTCCTGTCAACAATCGTATTGCAACTTATTATCAAAAAACAAACTCATCATCACCATTCCTTTTATTTTATCTTATAAATTTTTAACTTTTTCCATCCTCATCATGTTTAGTTAATACCGTCTGACGCTAATGACCCACAAGGGTTGATGCGTCGTTAAGCACCAAACAAACAAACAAACCAAAATTTTGACAGAAGTGTGCAATTGAGCCCAAGTTTTGGTAAAACGTTTTCCTACGTTAGGGGCGCTTGTTAGTACAAAGACAAAGTGTATAAAGCTGATATTTATAGGAAAAATAACACTTGTACCAGTTGCGTTTTTAATGGCTTTAAGTATATGTTTATAGATTTCTTTGCTTCAAATGTTATTAAACTGCATTTATTGTCCAGAAATGTTTTTAAATTATTTATACATTGCTTAGAAGCACATCTCATACAATTTTGCGTGCTCACATATTCCATTTTATCCTCCCACTGAAGAGGTCTGCATTGCATATTTATGTACATAAATAGTTTTTTTAATTGTATGCGTTTAAAAACTGCGTACAGTTAGATAGACTTTTTGGCCATAATTTAAGATACTTTATTTCTATTTTCTATGAAAAACTAGAGAAGTTAGCTAAAAAGTAAAAATATGAAACCACGAAGATTTGAGACTTAGTAATCTAGTCCATGCCAGCTGGCTTGTTGTTAAATAATACTGACAACTTAAGAAAAATAACCCATAAATAAAATTTATCGAGATTTAAAAAGGACTTTTATCTTCCATATCTATAACAGCTTTGATACAGAGGGCTATTGTAGAGACTAATGATATGGAAGATAAATGTTCTTTAAATCTTGATAAATTTCATTTTTAAGTTTTTTTTCTTAAGTTGTCCATAGTATTTCAAAACAAGCCAGCTGTCATGGACTAAATTACTACGTCTCAAGGATAGAATGGAATATGTAAGCACGCAAAATTTTATGAGAAGTGCTTCTCAGCAATGTAAAGATAAATAGCAAATACATTTATGGACAATAAATGCAGTCTTAACGACATTTGAAGCAAAGGAATGTATGAATTTAATTTCAATATCGAGGTGTCCTTTTCTACATGCTTTAAAAATCAATAAGCAGTATTCTTAAATGACCACCACTGCCTCTGGGGTCTACACAGATGGATGTGTATTATATAAGCCCAATATTTTTCAGTCTCAATCATTTTTGTTAAAAATATATGAGATTTTGAAAAAATATATTTTCGCATGTTCTTGCTGGGCTGCTGCTCTGGCGTTGTGCAAGCCGATCGAGTCTGCCACATGTATACAGTGATTTCAGATACACCATATAATGACCTTTGCAACCCTACCAAATTCAGCTGTATACCTTACCGGTGCAAGGGTTAGCATTTTTTTCTACCTTAGTTCCCCGACTATAGTCAATAAACCTTCAAGCCTGCGCATAGAACAAAGCCATTACTTGTCAGGTCCACTCGTGTAGGATCATATCATAAGCAAACAGAGTAGACTCTGATCAGACAGCTCCTTCAAGAGCTACCTGATCTTGGTCTGCCCTGTTTGTAAAGTGTAAATGCGTCTCTGTGAGGAAAAAGGTGAATTCATAGTATCCGAGAAAGTAATAGTAAGGAAAGTGATATGCACACATATTCTCAGAAGAAAATATGAGTATAATCAGGAAATACCACATAACACACCTCAGACCGACCCACGGCACCGTGAGGAAGAGCCACAGAACACTTACATTCAGAAGACAATTATAGTGGAGCAACAAGTTCTCTCCAACCCCCCTCAAGATAATTGCAAAACGAGAAGCACACAAAGTACTGACTAACAAAACACATGTCATCTCTGAAATTATGTTGGCTTCGTCTATGCTCAATCACAAATGAATCGATTGAAACCGAAAATTATTATTTAACTTTTTACAAATATATAACTGGTGTACAGAAAAACCTGTGTAAACCGACCACTATCAAAAAGACCAAAAATGATTTTCAAGACTAATTATCGCTTAATGCAGGTCAAAAGTATTTGCAGAATGCTCCAATGGGAGCATTCTGCAATACTTTTGACCTTCATTAAGCTACCATTTGTCATTAAACCCTTTGTTGTGTCTATTTGCGAGTGGCCGTTTCACACAGGTATTGCTATACCATGGGATGATCTTCGATCTATGTTTGTGGCATATCCTAACTCTTTGTATACGTATGGATTCTTCCTTCTGGTTTGATAAAACAAACTTTTGATAGTCCTCTTTACATATCTAGGGGTGTCAGGTTATAATTTTCAAAACATATTATATTCTTTAGTCTGAGGATCTATTTTACCTTTACAAACAGTGTAATCATGCTGCATTTCACCTGGGTCTTCATTGTTTGCAAAAGTACCCGTTATGAGATTTTCCGAATCATATCTCCGGGGGGGGGGGGGGGGGGGGTGGGGGGGGGTAACTACCTATATGTGACATAGTACGGATGTGCGGCCCGAATTGATCCCTTTTTCAGCGCTGTCAGGTATACGATAAGCCCCCTTTTTTCTAAGAAAAAGTATATGACTGACCCAGTTCTTCATCATTGTTATATGAATGTTCCCGTTTTCTGACATCCCTGTTTGAAAATACTCATATTTTTGCTCAGATATTCAGCTCAGAAACCAAAGTGGTAATATTTATTTGTAAACTGTGTTTACAGACTATAAAAATTTAAGAACATTATATGAATATGTAAACTTTATGTTCAATCTAGTATATGAATAGGTCATTTTTTTCGAAGACCAAGTATATGATTGGGGTAGGTTTAAAAAAAACTGGCTCGCACACCCGTACCAAAATTACCCCCAACTTACCCCCCCCCCCCCCCCGGGATTCGTATTCACTTATTAAAGAACATTTTAGAAAATGTAAAAAAAAACAAGGTTACAGTTAGTCAGTTTCTGAAGATGCAAATCTACATGTACCAGAATGCAGATTCCCACCTTGCACTGAATGCCCTGCAAGCACACCGGGTAGGCGGCAATCGAAAACGTCAATACTATCGACCAATCTAGACCAAAAATCGTTAGAAACAGTGTTTTCGATTGTCATTTGTCGCCCGACTGGCGACAAATGACAATCGAAAACTCTGTTTCTATCGATTTTTGATCCGCGTTTGTCGATTGTGAAGAGCGTTTTCGATTGCCGCATACCCGGTGTGGTAAGGAAAGCTGTAAAATGGAAGAAGTGGAAGAAAGTAATTTGGGAATGTATGGTTAATGCATTCGTGAATGTTAATGCTTCCATTGACCGCTAGGAAAAGTACTCACCCCTTTTGATGTTGCCACTGTCACCGAATTGAACATGTTCATTATCTATAGCTTGCTGCTCTTGGTCAAGATCCAGGCTAGAGGTTTCCTCTTGACATTTCACGGTAGCTGTCTTTAGTTCAGCGACTTCACATTCTAGCAATTGAATTCTTTCATGTGTCTCCTCATCACGTGCCTCCAGAACAGCAAGTCGTTGAAACACGGCGTCAAGTAGTGACTTTTCCAAATTGGAATCACTTGCAGTTGTTTCAGCTGTCGATAGGGCTAAACAACACAGCAGTGAGAAAGCAACTAACGAAAATAAAGACATTTTCTTATCGGTAGTTTACGGTCTGTTCAGACTAATTCTTTTACATGTAAATGTTTTGAGATGGCCAAGAGAAAGATAACAGATAAGAAATGCCATGCCCCAGTTCTCTAACCTGCAATCTAAAATCAACAAATCATCAACAAGGTCTGTGAACCAATTTTAACATACCATCCTTATTGTGGTCATGAGGGTCTCCAATGTTGGCTTACATCTTGTTTATTAAGGACATATCACCAAAAGCAATTTTATCGTGACATAATTCGATCAAAGAGTAATTATACATAAAAAAAAATCCCTTAACCCTTAAAGCGCCAATCACGGCTACATCAGAGACATCTTTCATAAGTTTCGAAAAAAAAGGTATGATATATTGAAAAAGCACCAAAATTTGAAATTGTAGTCTGCTGCAAAGGACCTCGGACAGTCTTAATGAATGGTTGCCCATAAAAATGGCCAGAGGAAAATTTCCAAGAAAACGATAATTTTTCCATGAAAAGGATAGAAGGTTCTCTACCCTCAAGTTATACGCAAAAGTTTTTTTTTCTCATGGGACAAGTACCAACTAAAAATATTGGTTGAAAATTCTGTTTTTGCTATTGAACATATAGAAAATTGAAAAAAGTTTTACTGAAGTGCTTCCCCCCCCCCCCCCCCCCCCCGTGACCGAGCTAATCCTGTTGCATACATTTGAAGTTTTACATTCCACACATCATATAAAAATGGCATGATTGGTCACGGGGAGGGGGACGCTGTCAAAATGCTCGAAAACAGAGTATCACTTATTAGGAACTAATTTTGTACAAACCTGCAGGTAAATATAAATTTACAATGACATGTATCAGGGCTTTTGTTATGATTGTGTACCAAGTCAAAAATGTCTTCTTTCTCAACCAAAACACATGTTATGGGTACTCAAAAGAACCGCCACAATGAGACGGTTCTTTTAAGTACAAAAGTATAGGTTAAATCTGATGGGTAAGAAAATATTTACTATTTTACACTAAAAACTGTGTTTATCTAGGCTCTGATGTATACAGTATGTAGGTATGATATACCTCAGTGAACAAGTCAAACTGGCTGAACTTGAAACATAACAGGTAATAGTCAAAAGTCATGTGCAACATACTTACTTAGAAAAAACGATGAAATCTACTCAACATCTATTTTATTCAAACGCATCACTTTCATCTCAATTTCTTTTGCCGCAAACAGTATATTTCCATGTCGTTAGGCGAATACAAGGCGAAACTTTGAATTTCTGTGAAATAAAATTTGGTCACAAAAAATACCCCAACCCCCTTAACCTTGATGTCCTGGCATAATTATGCAATATTCTCAAAATATTTTTATTTTGCTAGGTCCACTAAATGTAAGGGTTTGGTTTAAGCACAAAACATTAGTTGTCAATTATGCATTATTCTAACCACAGGCTGTCAAAATTTGGGCAGACTGAATAAGAGACTGTCCGAGGTCCTTATAGGTGGCGCTTTGTGGGTTAAGGCGTTATCCAATACACAGGCCGTGCATGATTTGATCTAATGCCTCGGGCTGGGGTGGGGGCAGAATTTTGCTTTTGATACGAAGCCGATGCATACCCGGTGTGCTTAAGATAGGTGTACTCTTTACTTGTGTAAAGGTAATTAGCCTTTATGAAGCTGAATAAGGTGTGTGTGTGGGGGGAGATTAAAGTATCATTTGGGTGTTCGGTAGAAGGAAAAAGCAATTTGTTAAGATGGCTGCAAGGTTTATACTATTTGAGAGACAAAATCATTTTTTGGGGAAAAAAAAAAGAAATTAAGACGAATCCATATGGAGAATTCGATGAAATGAGGTGGATAAGTATTGGTATTTGTGATCCCCGCTGTACAGGATGCCTGCATATCTTGATATTAAACAACACAATTCGACGAATTCCTATCCCTCCGACGAAGGGTTGAGAGAAACATGTAAATAAAAAACATAAATCCCATTCATCTAACCCTTAGTTCACCTTCGGTATCATTCAGATCATAACAAACGCCTGTCAAGTATGTTTTAGTGCTTAGTTTAATAAAAAAAAATATACTTACATCTACACAATGTCAATATTTTACCTTTCAACCCAACCACAGAGGTCAAGAGTGTGAGTAAATTCAAAGTGTTACCTTTCATGTAGGTCTACACTACTTCCACTTTGATTTGATATGCAACATGATCACTTTTAGAAAAGAAAAAATATGACCTTTTGACCCCAGGGGTCGTTGGTGTTTGTAATGACACTATATTTGCTTTCATGGTGCTCTGTGCTCAATATCCTTTAATTTGATAAGCAACATGACTACTTTCACAATAATATATGGTTTGACCTTTTTAACCCACCCCCTTGGTCGAGGGTGTGTCTGTGGGCAAAATATTTGCTACGATGTTGCTGCAAAAGTCGTCAGCTTTAATTTGATATGCAACATGATCATATTCTGAAAAAGTTTAATTTTGGCCTCGGCCCCAACCCTGAAGTCCACCCCAGGGGCTCGGACCCAGGCCTTCAAACTAAAATTCCGTTTGATATGTTTCATATCTTTTGCTGCTCTGTCTGCATGCAAAATTTTGGCAAACATATTGACAACTGCCTTAGTAATTGCGAAATTTGAATATTTGGTCTTTGCCCCCTTAGGTGGAATCAAAGGATTGACACTGCCATGCTTATCTGCAGGCACTGGGTAATCATGGTGTATAGTGAGAAGTTTATTAATATAATAGCTTTGATGAAATGTGAAGATTATCACACAAAAAGCTCATATAGGTTTTGGATTATAATTGCCTATACTAAAACAAGGGCAATAACTAAGGTGTTAAGGAGTCGATTTTGACGAAACTTATAGGATATCGAGAGTCTATGATACTTATCATTTAAACAAAGAAAGAATCAAATCTGACCAATAGGTGCTGAGATATGGTTCCGGACGGACACAAAATGTGGACGGACGGATGAATGGACGGAATGGACAGACGCACTAATGACGCCAAAACTATATCCCTCTGACTTCGTCGGGGGATGATAAGCATGCATTTAAGTGAATTACAATGACGGTTTTAGCTTTCTTGGCCTTCCCTAACACATAGTGGCTTATGCACACTTATGGGATAATTTTTCCACCGTAAAAGTTAATGGTACAGTTACGTGTACATTGTACATGTAACTGGCCTAGTAAGTCTTAATCGCTACAAATATTTCAGCCCTTGGATCAAATGCTGGGACAATTTTTTGAATAGTGTGTTTTTCTTATATGACGTGGTGAGTAAGTATTGCATAGCCCAGGTACTATAGCTGTAATACATTTGCACCAGAAAATATCTCTAAGCAGAAATAGTCGACTGTCTTCTCTTGGTCATATCGAACTTGAAATCAAGCACTTGTCTATTCATGTTGTCACCTATATTTTCTGATAGTCAGGAAAAAATCAGGAAAGTTAACAAGTACAGTCATTTTATGAAGAAAAGGGTTCGACACCTTGATTAGGGATAATTTGGTATGCTAAATCCAAAAAACGATATTGGCACGCCCGAGAAATGTAGTCTAATGACCCCATTGGCAAATTTTCAAAGTCGTCAACATAAATATAAAGCAGTCATGTTTTATAACATAACTTAGAATGACTGTTTTAAAATTGTTCGTGAAAGGCGGCCCTGGTTATTAATCCTTAAAGCGTCAATCACAACAAAAGCCGTCTGCTTTCGTCACCAATAAACAGTATAGATCCAGATCAGACTGTTCCTATAGGTGCAGTCTGATCTGAGCACATACTGTTTGTCTCATTACTTACATCAACCAATAATGTTATCAAATATGTGCAGCAGACGACTAAAACAGACGGCATTTGCTGGCGCTATTATGTTTGTTGTGCAGCAAAACAAGCGGCTTAAATGAAGTTTATGTTTTTTTTAATAAAACGAAATTTTATTGAAAAATACCATAAACTTCATTTATTCTGCTGATTAAACTTTTTGGATAATCAGAATAGTCGATTTTAATAGAGCTGAACCCACATGTTACAGAACTAATTTTCCATACGCTAGTTCCGGCTAACAAAATGGAGCTTTTTGGTACATAGTACTCCGAGTAATGCTCCTTAAATACACCCGAGCCATGATTCGATTCTCAAATTGTGACGGACTTTCCCGAATGGGTAAGAAGGGTTAAACAACCTTAAATCAAACTTTCTACGAACTAATGTTTGTGTGCATGATTCTCTCTGTCTATACATCTGTGAGAATATAGGATAATTATAATAATTGTAAAAGCAGAACTTTTATCATCTATAGAATAGCCTTTGGCATATAATTAGCAACGAATATGAACTATTGACTTATAGGGGTTTCCGTTTTAGTATGTAAAAATAGCTAATTATACACAGGTGCATTAGTTTGGAAAAAGGTTTCTAATTACTATATAAGGAAAATCCACGATTCCTAAATTTCTTTGATCTCAATAGCACGTCTCGGTCAAAAGGTTTGCTGTACCTAGGCCAATTATCACAGAATACAAAAACACCATCAAGTATTCAGTTTATTTTGTTGTATTATAAGTGTGTGTGTGTGTGTGTGTGTGTGTGTGTGTGTGTGTTCTCTTTTGATATGATATGAGCCGTGACATGAGATTTCAAATAATGTGGTATGTGCGACCAGCAAAGGCTCAGATAAGCCTGCGCATACGCGCAGTCTAATCAGAGCCATCGCTAGTCGCTGGAATATTCTATAACTGTTAAGCTATTGATTGAACATAATTTGGAGTTTATAATCTTAAAAGGAGGCTGCACAGGCTCGTCTGAGTCTACACATGTCAAATTGCCACATTGTTGGAAATCACATGTCACGGCTTAATTATGTAATTTTGGTTAATACATATGTCTAGATAAACAAATAGCTGGAGCATTAAATCATTATTATTATTCTCTATAAGTTTAAACATGTAAAAAATGTAACGTAGTTATGGCCAAAATAATCGGCTATTTGCATTTGTGCACTTCAGTATATCCTTTCCGCACTTTTATTCTTTCATTTGCGCACAATTGTGTATATCATTTCGGCACTTTTCACACACCTTGTTGGTAATTGAAATTGTTAAAATGCATTACAACTCTTTAAAAGTGCATTAAGTATTTTTGAAAGGAATGTTAGTCAAACTCAGAAGTAAGTTTGTTTCCCACATAAAACAGGGCCCTGGGAGGATAATCAGGGCATTAAATTGTCAGCTTCAAATATTCTCATTAAGGTAGAATATATACTATGCAAAATAAGTTTAGCAATTTCTAATGTTTCACATCTTTTTTGTACTCAACTTTGTGCAGTGCCAATCAATTTCAATTGCAATGACGAGAACAAGATCTTAGGCAAATGAAACCACGAAATTTCAGACGCCATCCTTTAAATAGGCATTTGGGGAGAGCAAGAATTGCAGAAGGGGTCAGTAAGCAAAAATCACATCCGTTGTAAGTAATGCGAAAATGATAAGCAAGTGATATTTCGTTTGGTGGTCTTTCATCTTTCTCATGCATCATACGCCTATAAAACTACTGGTTATGTGACGGATGTGATAGAGATTTCGTGCTGAAAAAAATCAGCTGCCATCAATGACGTCAAAACGTAGTCATCATTTGATTAAACTTCTAATGTTAATTGGCGTGCCAATTCAACAGAGACTCAGTTTACAAAGATATCATAGGCTTACAATGTAACTCATCTTATGATTGATTAAAACCTTAAGTTACTGAAAAATGGTGCGACGCATTTGCGAGATAATGGTGACGTTAGATTGTATCTTTCGGCTCGTGCACTATAGTAGTGAAGATGTTTCATTCAACATTATTTGTCTGATTGTGTTTAAAGGCATCAAACAGTTTTACTTGTTAATGCGGTTCAAGAAAATCCGACTAGAAACATCGTTTAAAGGTGATAACGTAAAAGCATTAGTAAAAACGTCAAAAAGTGAAAACTTGGTCCTTTATTTCTCTGAAAAAGTTCAAAAAATTGCAGCATTTGCCAAGGTTTTTTGGTTTTCAGTGACCAAACAATCGCTTGAAAATGGTTTTGGCTTCACACAATGATCAGAAATGCCCACATTACCCGCTAGTCTTAAAATTAAACGTCACTTTAGCACGGCCGCTGCGTTTGGTAAATCTTTATTTTTTTTTAAATGGAAAATCTTGTCAGATGATCGGCGCTTGTATCTTCATGACAGCAAAAGAAACTCGAGATCTGATGTGGATGGGCGCACACATACAAAACAAATGCTAAATTAAGTGTGCATAATATACTACAGTTGCACTTCAAAATATTTTCAAAACAATTTGGATAAAAAAGAAGTCAAACACAAATACTCATTATTAATATCATTAGTCTTGGACTTTAAAAACTTTTCATGTATTTTTATCAAGTACTGATCGTAAAACACGTATAACACCGTACAGATGAAAATAATGCATACTAAATGTTTTGGGATGTCCAATTTTACATCACTGTATTCCCTTAGGTTGCGTCTCCTAGTTTATCATAGGGGTTTGGCTATCTCAATTGTATTCATTTCTAATATATTAAACATCTTATTCAAGAGGGTACCAGTGATATCTTAAGCAGAAAAATAGGCAGATACTCTATCAAAGTGCCAGAGGTATATTGTACTCGGTCCTGTCCATCTGTCCCTCAGTTTCTGATTTTGTTTGTTTGATTTGATTCTTTACGTCCCATCAACAATCTTTCGGTTAAACAGAGACGGGTCTTCCTGGGTTGAACCAGTACTAAGCTAGGATAAATGTGTCTTGCTTAAGGACCACAACGCAGTGACGCCAGTGAGGCTCGAACCCGCGGCCTCTCGGTCTCGAGTCAAGCACTCTACCATTGAGCCACTGCGCTCCCTCCTCAGTTTCTGATGCTCGTAATGAAAACACCTCCTTATTTTTTTGAGCAAGAATGTTCATGTCAGATCAATAATTACCTATGGGGTGTTCATAACAATGGCACATAAGAACCAGGTTAAAGCTCTAATTCAAAGGTCAATGTCATATACATGTACATGTATACAGCTCGTAACATGAATTCCCCTTTCAAGTTTTGGCTGAGGATGATCGTATTTTGCACAATGATATCCTATGGTGCGTAAACGAAAAAGGTTATTCAGATCACCAATGTGATCTTTGAGTCTAAGGCCAAGGTCACATTTACTTAAAAACTGTTAAAAACTGTCTTAAGGCCTTGTAACGTGAACTCCTCTTTCATTGCTTAGTCAAATGCTTCAAGCTTCAATCTTCACGTGGCCACAAGCAGCCAATCATTGCACTTTATTTCGAGTCTGAGACTGTACTGAAGTTTTATAACCTCGAGGCCAGGCATTTTAATATTTGGCACAGCTAGTGCCTATGGAGCGTTGAATTAACCTTGAAGTTGCAGGTCAAGGCTACTGTAATGATATTTGTCTTTCTGCTAGTAACGTCAATTTCTTTTTCATGTTTTAAAGGAGGATGTTCTTATTTGGTACGATAATTGCTTAGTAGGGATCCAATTTTTTCCATGGGGTGGGGGTTTCTGGTGGCTTGTTCCCTATGGGTGCCCATGTGACTTGTGTATATCCGGGGGGGGGGGGTGTGGGGAGAGAGGGTCCGTGGGCCCCTGTCCCTACTCTGGATTTGCACATGCATGTATCAATCAACCACTTCGAGCATTTGTTATAAATATAGATGTGTGGTGTTATTTATGGATATTTATGGATACACAATACCTGTGGTACTATACTCAGAAGAACAATTGGAGGATATTTAGATTCAATTTCATCTCTAATATTCAATACAATGAAATATAAACTAAACATACAAGCAGTTCATCGTTCTAGATATCAGCAATCAAAATTGATGTCTTATTTAAAGAGACTGAGTCTGCAACTATGATCATTTTTCGAATTATTTTATTTTCTTTTTAAAACATTTGTAAAAGTAGAGTTAAGTTATGCTTTCACAATAAATATGCTCACTATAGCTGAAAACTGCACGGAAAAGTGAATTATCTTATAAAACAGGTGTGTTTTTCTCGTGTTGGTAATTATTTGCGTCCCTCCAATACTTATAGACAGTTAATTTTAACAAAAATGCTGTTGTTTTGATACTGATAATTTGTTTAGATTTACGAAATTGTTAAAATGTATACCAGAATTTTAGTTTTTTACTGTGTTTTTGAAGAATAGAAACATTAGTTCTAAAATTAAAAGATCAAAAGTTACAGACTATGCAGCTTTAAGCTACACTTCAATGGTTAAAGTACAATACAGTTCAAAATGGTTTAACCCTCTATACTGAAATGTCACAAATAATCAAAATTGTTTTAATACCCATTTTCCGCTTGTATACCAAATGACTTGCTCCAAAATCATTGCTGGCTCTCCATCAACAGAATGACACTTAATTTTGTAGTTGTTGTTAAAGTTTTAATGCCCATATGATGTCATATTGGATCAGGTAAGCCATATCTGCACATTTTGCTTGAAGAAAATGTAGCGTTATTAGGTACAAGTAATAGTTATACCATGGGTTGTCCGCCTGTACGTGGAGATAATCCACGAGCTTTAGCGAGTGGATTATTTTACGTACAGGCGGACAAACGTGGTATAACTATTTTATACCACCTACATCAGTGTAGACCTTGCAAGTGATATTTCATGCTAAAGTTTGTAAAGGTGGTATAATGACTGATAAATGGGTGAAATTTTTTTTTGTGATGAGAATGAGAAAATAAGCCAAAAACAGGTCAAGATTGCAGCAAAAGAAGAAAAAAAAAACAACATTTTATTTTGCATGTGAACCTCTGGTAAAGAGGGTTGTTACATTTGGCGTGGTACTGTATTGTAACCCCAATGATCCATAAATTTCGTTTCGTTGAATTGCGGATTGGTAGTTCTATTATATACAAAAATACTTTGATTATCATACTGACTTACTATTTTGTTTGAAAATTGTTTTTCTCAAAAAGAATTTAATATCGTTCAATTGTAATATAGATACACACCTTATTGACCACTCTACGAAATATAATTAATTGCCGGTGATACTTTCGTTGCAGAGGTATTGCAGACACTGATCATATGCCACTACATGTGGCTGCTGATCAAGATTTGCACCGGTCTTTTTTTTATAAACAAATTAATACCTTTTCTTGTCACTACACACAATATAGACCTGGATCGGACAACGCATTATGTGCTGTTTGATATTATACAATTATTTACTTATGTTTCGGTGGACATGGAGTGTTATTGACCAGTAATCGTCATATTGACCGACGCGGAGCAGAGGTCAATATGATTAAGTTTACTGTTCAATAACACTCCATGTCCACCGAAACATAAGTCAACAATTTTTTTATTATAAAATAAATATATGTTATGCATTTCCTGCCATTTAATACCGTTAAAACCATTGACGTTACAGATGGATTCTGCGAAATTACTTGACGTTCTGACGTCACTTCCCGTAAGCCATGCAATATAATCTCGTGCCGTGTGCTTTGCAACGTCACGTTCGGCAAACCATGCAATATGTAGTTTTATTGACTCGAGTTGATATGCATCTGGGCCAATCAGATGTTTATTTATAGATTATATAATAAGAGGCTATAATGTATGCCGCACATAACTGATTATTTGATTGTTGCAACGAAACAATTTTGAAATGTTTGTTCTTATTTTTGCTATCACTGTATATATGTTGATGTATGGTAAATGATTAATGGAAACCTGTATCTGCATTTTATCATGCATATGACGTAAAAATCAAATCAATAAATAATAAATGCTTAAATGACCAAACAGTTTGGGTACTGACAGAATTCTCAACTTGAGCCATAACCCCATTTGCCAAAAATGCTTGTACATGTATCCCTTTAATGTTTGATATGATTTACTCTTCTGAAAAAGATTCTAATTTCCATATTTTGTATTCACTGTGCATGTTGTTGAAATGGCTATAAAATTGCACTAATGTTTAATATTGAATTTTGACTAAACTACTTGTATTTGTATTGTATTTGCTTATTGGATGAAAATAACACTAGGCATTTCAGAAAACCATTATGACTTTGGAGTCAAAGGTCAAGTTGACTGAGCCAGTACATGCGATTACCAACAATGTGGTATATGCGACCAGCAAAGCCTCATATCAGCCTGCGCATATGCGCAGTCTGATCAGAGCCTTTGCTAGTCGCTTGAGTATTCTATGATTGTTAAGCTACTGACTGTTAAGCTACTGGTTGGACACCATTTGGAGTTTCTAAGCTTAAAAGGAGGCTGCAGAGGCTCTTCTGAGTCTACACTTGTCAAAATGCCACATTGTTGGAAATCTCATGCCCTGGCTCAATTATAATAAAATCCGACTTACTGCTCATAACGTTTACTCCTCTTTTATTTTGACCGAGGATGTTCATTTTGACCTAAAATAAAATCCTTGGTCAAATTAAAAAGAGGAGTTAACGGTATGAGCCGTAAGTCAATATTCCGTGACATGTGATTTCCAACAATGTGTTTTTTTGACAAGTGTGGACTCAGACCAGCCTCTGCAGCCTCCTTTTAAGCTTAGAAACTCCAAATGCTGTTCAAACAGTAGCTGAACATTCATAGAATATTCAAGCGACTTGCAAAGGCTCTGATCAGACTGCGCATATGCGCACGCTGGCCTGGGCGTTTGCTGGTCGCATATGCCACATTGTTGGAAATCTCATGTAACGGCTCAATTGTTTTGGGTGAACGTGTATATTACAATGGTCAAATTAGACCCTAAATACAAGTAGTTTATAGAACTTGTTATGCCTTGTAATTGTTCATGAATAATGTTAGCTTTTGCTACAAGTGCGGATCCAGAGGGGGGACAGGGGGTCTGGATCCCCCTGGAAAATCACAAGTTATATGGGTTTCTATAGGGAATAAGCAGTTGGACCCCTCCTGGAAAAGTTGGACACCCCTGGAAAATGTTGGACCCCATCTGGAACCTTGAAAAATGATAGATTTTTTTTTTTAAAATTGACCATTTGATTTCTTTAAAATAAGCTGAGGACCAAAAAAAAAAAAACGTTGTCAGAGCTTTTTTGTCAGACTGGCCTGCACCCCCCCTGACGAAAATTCCTGGATCCGCGAATGTGCTAGAACAGAACAAAAAGTAATACAATGTGCTTTAATGTATATTTATTTAAATAAATCATATTGCCTCTACATAGATGTTTGTGCTAGATTAAGAAATGGATCAGCTCATGGAAATAAATTGTTGAGTAATAATTCACTGTTTTGAGGTCAGTTGTAAAGATCAAATCGCGAAAGAGCTGATCTATTTCGATTCTAACACACTATAAACGACAAAAATACATTTGAATTCTCCAGCTTCTTCCTGCTTGCGGACATTGCACTGAGGAAATCTCACCAATAGTTGGAATGTATCGCATATGTCTACATGTATTTGTAACGTCTTTCCAGGGTAAAAAAACGACGATACATCGTCTAACAACATGACTGACGTCATTTACAGTAACAAATGACGCCATGCAGCTAGCGCGCGTTTGCCTCGCGCTTTCAAAACTGTGTAATATTGATTGATATATCACGTTTTTAGCTTTGGCTCTATAGACGAAGCGTGTTAAAGGATGTCTCTTTGAGGTTAAGGGTCAATTGTTTTTTAGTATATCTCAACTGATGACCCGGACTGTCCTGACCAGACTGAGCACTGTGTATATTGTTGAAATAGTTGACTTTGAGAAGAACATACATAACACTTGATAGTATGATGCATTTAATTTAGAAAAACTGATAAACCCTAAAAGTGCCAGCAAAAAAACTACACCCGAAATTGTTGTCTACTAAAATCATCTGTTGCACGTTTCTGATGATATTATTTGTTAATGTAAGAATATAGGCAAACAGTGTTGACCCAGATCAGACAGGAACAGGTCTGATCTGGATTTACACTGTTTTCCCATGAGGCTACAAAACATTTAAGCAGATGACCGCAAAAGCAGAATAATTGTGTTGTGATTGTCGCACTAATAGTTAAAGAGGACACATGCACTCAATAAGGTGAACAAAACTAACATATCAAAGGTTTTAGCGGTAGCAGCGTTATTGTCGCCGTCAAGGTTATTTTCGCCTGACTCATTGTTGTCAGGTGTATTGTCATCTTCAGGTTCTGGCTGTTGTAATCCATCATTACACCCATCAGTGTTGCAGCAGGATACACTACCACCAGCTGGTGCATCTGGACACACAGGTAAGCCATACTCTTCACCAATGCAACCTGCAGTTATTCTTTCATCAGAGCTTGCCACCTATGAATAAATAAATAAAATAAATTAACCCATTTAACGATTTCTTTCATGAGAAACTCCACCCTCTATGAATAATTATATAAAAACTCTTCGGATAGCATTAATACACAAGTGATCTATCGATTATAAGCCCCTGATAACTTCGTAAACTCTGTAAACAAAACATGACATCACTGTCACTCTTGGCTGGCAGGACAGTACACGTACTATGATGTACTGTAAAACACCTAATATTCCTGGCATAAAAATATTGACATAGTTTAATTTTGGCAGATTCTCTTATTAATACCATTAAAATTATTATCTTTTCTCATAGGGACTACTTTAAATGAATTCTTTCCTTTAATAGTAGCCTTTTTGATGACGTGGTTTCCTCTATATTAAAACGCACTCTACTGTTTTGGGTGGTACAAATACCAACATATTAAGGATGTGTGTCCATTTATTACTTTTGTGTAACTAAATTTATTCAAAGATATATTTTGGGGCGATTCTGGCTTTTACTGCCAATGGCACCAAATAAAATGTCTGTTAAATATAATTTTAATGCACTTGCTTTTGTAACGCGACTTCTGATTGGATAACGTCAAAAATTTGCAACAGTATATCCTGCGATATACTGCAGGAAACAGTTTGACGTCATTTATTACGTCACATTTCGTTGGATGACGTGCGCCATTATGCGGCTTGTAGCGCTCTAATTTGATTCGAAACTACAGAAGTGCATTAGAATGGGGATAACCATGTTCAAAATTTTCATTTGGGGAGTTATATCGTCGGATATACGTTCGGAAATCAGTTTTACGGCTCCGCTCGCGTGTCGCCATAAAACTAAATTTCCGACCGTATATCCGACGATATACCTCCCCAAATGAAAATTTTGAATACAGTTATCCCCTAAGTGTTTTACAGTAGTGTTGATAGTTGTTTTTAATCAGGTGCCTTTGGATACAGGGAAGGTGGCAACAGCCCACAGGCCCATTCCGCGCCAAACTTCCCTGCACGCATCCAATTCCACAGACTTCTGTCCAATCATCAATGTGTGTGTGTGTGTGTGTGTGTGTGTGTGTGTGTGTGTGAGAGAGAGAGAGAGAGAGAGAGAGAGAGAGAGAGAATCCCGACTTAAGACATACCTTATAAGTAAAGAGCTATCGAATGTAGAGTAGGATCACAATCTAAATAAGTCTGATGTGGTAACTACTAGGCCTCAGAGAAGAGTTTCCCCATGCTGAATTATGTGTAATTGCTCGTTGCGAGGTTTTAGCAATCACATATACCTGCACGTGCACAAACGCATGTTTGCACCCAAGTGTGGCACAAAGCATGAAATACTACTCCCATGACTTTTTGAGTCGTGCATGTTTCAATGAGGTAGAAAAGTGTGTATTTGTGAACGACTGAACTTTAAGTGGGCTGAGGAACTTAGCAACATTTTCTTTTGATATTATTAAGTGGCCACTTAAATCCTTCGGTTTTATGCATTTCAAACGGTCTTAAATGACCTACTTCACATTTAGGACAGAAGTGACAAAATCCCTCATACTGCGATTGGGTAAACAGTTTTCTCTGTCAAACTCACACGTTCACCTAGTAACGATACACATTAGAGTCACCTGTAAACGTCGTCGTAAGAGTGTGAATCATGTGCGACCTATACATGTATAAATGCAAAACATTACTATATTCAAGCTGATATGAAAGACAGGGGCTTCTAGTGAACAAGAGAATGGGAGAGTACCTGTTGCCTGTCATGAAACTAGACCTTGTGATTGAATGCCTAGGAGTCATATTTGTCCTTGACATGTACCTAAACGCGCTATACTTACAAAACAACCTCCAGCTTTTCTCTCACACTTTACTGTTTTCTTCATAATAATTGCATCTACAAGTTTCATACATGAGCCTGACGTAGTCTCGCAGTGGTACACATGACAGAATGGCTAGAAAAAAGAACAAAGATAAATTATTAGGTGAATGTCTTGCGAAAGTCTTCACAAACTCAAATAAAAAATGCTCACATGATTATACAGTGCACACTGAGACAGAATACCAAAAATTCTCTTCTTCAGTCCATGGCTCAAATTTTGTAATTTCTAAATTTTAATTGTTGATTTCCTTGAAAATGGCAACTTTTTCTGAAAAAAAACAACAACAACAAACAAAACAACAACAACAACTGAAGAATCTTAGGATTTTTATACTGTAACCTAATGATATCTGTTACATAAAAAGGGTATTAATGTACAGAAACGATGATCTTTTAAGTATTCGTTGAAAATATTCATATGAAAATCTAGTTTTGAAATATAGGGTATTTCTAACAGAATTTCACTTTTGAAGAAAGCGATCAAGGAGGTTTACAAGAAGGTATTACTTCCGTCTTACCAACAAGTATCAGCATCGAAGGGTCACAAAGTTTATCCCAAAAACAAATCTGTTTTTATCTTTATAACTAATTCTCACTAAGGGTCAGACTGTGAGTGTGTTTACATTGTCATTATTACCAAGATGCTGTGTTTTTTTTATGTTTTGAGCAGTGTATTATGAGTTTTCACAATGTAAAGACAAATTTAAGCGTTAAAGTGTGGGCCTTGACTTGAGAAACTTGCCTTTGTTGCATGCAAATAACCAAGGTGCAGACCAGCCTGAACGTGCACGCATTGTGATTAGCGCATTTGTAATACTCTTTCTGAGAACAAGCTGATATTCCTTTTGAGTCATTGCATGCTCCATATTTGTGACAGTTGATGGTTTAAAAGATGAGCTGATGTTCGAAACAAACATAAAGCTCACAGGCAGACAACCAGAAAGACAAACAGGCATATCAATGGATAGAGCAAAAGGAAGATGGACTGAGAGTTAACATATAATCTCCTTCCTTGAACCCAAAAAAGGGGATTAAACTGATACAAAAGAAAACGAAACACACATACACATACCTTAAGATCAGCATCAGCAGCCATCAACTCTCCTAAAATAATAAAACACAAGGATATATTAGCAAATAAAGATACGTAGTAATAGTTATTATAAAGAATCCCTGACAATGTGTGATGCCTAAATACTACAAATTTTCCATAGCAGGGCACAATAGTTCTGGCTACAGCATCATGCTACCTTTTTTTCTTTAAACAGAACAAACCTTTGACAATTTATGTTTTTATGTTGTTACAACAACAGAATCAATTGCTAAGATTTGACAAGTAAATTCTTGTCTCCTGGTTACTTTTGCAGATGGCGTTTCTATTGTGTTGGTTTGTGTTAAGTCTTGTATCAATTATGCAGTGATTTGTGTCATTTCTAATTTGGTCATTATCTTAGAACTGTTTGGTAGTTGATTTCTTGTGTGTGTGTGTGTGTGTGCCGGCCCTGTATGAGGCAAAGCTTCGTTTGTAATTTGATATCCATGTCATATTCACTTAACCCATTTATGACAAATGAGATAATTTTACAGCCTTATCAGTTGAGCGAATCAATTTCAAATATAGGGGTCGTCTGGCATTTGGTTTCAATTTTATAAAAAATTTAAAAGTACATTACGTACAGTGCAAAACCTGATCAGACGCAGTTTCTCAGTGTCGCATTAAACGGACACTAGGGTTAAATGGGTTAATTATTGTAGTTGTCAACATTTATGATAGCATTTTGGAATATTTGCAGTTTTAGTGAAGCTTCTTTAAGCTTACCCCCTCGCTGAAAAATAAAAAAGCAGACACCAGCAAAAACAAAACAGACATTCTAGCAGCTTGCCAGCTAAAATATCATCAGCCACATCAAAGCTGTTTTGCGTTTGTGTTAGTTATCTGGTTTATATATGTCATGGAACTTAACGTAAAGTTTGTTGTGTGAGCATTAGTTATCTGGATCCAAAATTACAATGAATCCTTAAAGTTAAGGAAGAACTTAGTTAAGTATTGAAATTTCAACATGGTATTTTAAAGACATATAGGGCTAAATCCCATGCGCACCATTTCTGCCTCCAATAACTCAGAATAACTATATTTATGATTTATGGTTATTGCAAGCCCCAAACGACCTGATCTCCTAGCCTAGTGGTCAGTGTGTCCTGCTATGGTACAGGCGCAATTGGGTCGATTCCTGGGTGGGCACATATTTTACAGTGTTTTTTCTCTGTTTTAGCGCTTTTATTTTGAATTACTTCGTACAAGTTATATGGAATTATAAAAAATGACTAAAAATTCGCTCCTTTACGTTTTATATTGAATTATGCAAGAAATATGTGGAGGTAGGGGTAAATATGGCCCTCTGGAGAGAGTATTTGTTCAGTGACCCCATATTTTTATTCCTTTTTTTCTGAAAGGTATTATAAAAGTCCATTAAATTTTAAATAAATTCTTAAGATTTTCAACATCAGATTTTTTAATATGTGATTTATTTAAAAGACAAATTCCTATTTTCGACGCATTGCCAAAATATCATGCATTATCTTGTCCAAACCTCTGACAACAAATAAACTTGCACATTTTCTAAAAGGTTTGAAGTCATGGGCAATAATTTAAATTAAAAAAAAAGCTTGCTGAAGATTAGGACACGTTTAGCTCGATATTCAGGACTAGTATTGTTATTTCATTTATTTAGAAAATTGGTCAACTATCAAAAACTTCCATATGAGATATGACAAAATAAACACGGTGACATATCATTTTTATTTCATAAATGGGTAGTCCATGCATAAAACCAACTGTATGCAAAGTATTGAACATATTTTAACATGGGAAGTATTTAGTAGCATATGTCCTCAAATGTTTTATTAATTACCTGGATTGGTGCATTACATATGGTCAATACTTCATTGTGATCTACAGAAAACATAAAACGTTTTTAATTTTAATATTAAAATCAAAATCGTTTTATGTGTTTTGTAGCAAAAATAGCATTTTATGTTTTCTGTAGCAAAAAATAGCATTTTAAATTTCAATGCTATGTTTTGTATCATGAAAAATCAATAATGTACCTTTTGCTGGACACAGGCTAAATTATAGTATCACGACTTACCATCGTTGCACCTGTCTGTATCACAGCATTTCTGGATCGTTGCAATATCATCAGAGAAGAATGCAGCCTGCTCACATTGTTTGACCATACCAACATCTCCAGCACAACCAGATAGGAACGAGTATTGTCCCCTTGTCATGAATTCGCTCTCCTGTGGTTTTAGGGAAATAAATGATGATGTGACTCTGTTTCAACATGCTCGCTAAACATCTTCAGAGGAATTTAAGTAATAGTTTTCTCAATGTTTTATTTATTTTGTTTGAAGTCTGTTTATCTATCAAATTATGTAAGCCTCATCTAGAGGAAATATGTCGTCAGTGATTGTGGGCAGGTGACACATGTTTTCTTAAACTAGTCGGCTTAGTTACATTTTTAGCTGGAGTCTTGTAATTAAATGTGCTAATGTATGTTATTTCAATAGCGATTTTGTCATTTTTCCTCTTGGTTTCCTAAATATTCAATTGTATGTGATTTCGGTTCTTTCTGGCCATCATGGCTTAAACATTAAAGAGCCATGACCAGAGAAACCCTGATTTTGGAGTTTCTGACCAGATCACACAAACCAGCCTGCTCAGCTACAGAGACTAGATAGAACATTGAAATTTTACTTGAAGCAAGTTTAGATATGTAGGTACATTTGAGTCTGCAATATTTATGCCTCTGTTTAATGACAAATGTACCATATATACCCGGCAAAAGAGAAACGCACAGGTTAATAGTTTGAAATGTTCTTAAAACTACTTAAAATCTAACAAATTCATTTATGGAGTTGTGAAGACAGACAATGGGACAGCTATAGCGATATTTTGTTGAAAAATAACACACACATAAACTTCATTTATAGCTGAATGTTTCGCTTTATTCATAATTGTTATTGTGGTAACATGGTTTCTGTGATGTCCGCATCACATTATCACCCCCGTTATCAAAGTAGATCTTCCATGTACATCCGTGGTCTGGTTCCATGGAATTTCATGGAATTGGCCGAGGCAGTTCCCATTGGTTACACAGGCTGATCTGAATCATCACTGAATGAAAATATAAACTTTCACTTTGTGCTGGAAACCAGCTAATTATATAGAGGATCTAACATGAGTGCTCCCCTTGTTGCAGATATAGAGGATGTTGCATGAGCGCTCATGTTTTATCGATTATATTAAACGAGTCGAGGCAAAGAGAAAAAAATATGTAAAAACGTTATAATTTAATCATTATGTACGCAACGTTGTTACGGATATCAGAATGTTTGCCATAAATCTGTAAACCACTAGTGGTTTGTCGATTTTATTGCATGGTGTTTTTCAACTCCCAGACGCGATGTCATATTATGATAAATATACTTACAAAGCAACCTTTATGGGACATTTCACAATAACTGATCTCTCCAAGGGTTACAGCCTCTGCTAATGGCTTACACTGTTCTGCTGATGATCCCATGCAACTATATACATGGCAATAGTCCTTGAATCAAAGAAACTAGTGTCAGTTTGGAGAAAGATGAGAACTGTTGTAAAACAAAAATTAATATAAACTGATCTAGGTAATTGGTGTTTTTAAACAGGTATATATCCTATACTTCCTTTACCTGTTATTATATATTTACTGTTATTTACCTGTTTCTATGAATAAGTGTATAGTCAAAATATCATGCATCTTTGAATCGACAGTAAGTTCACGTTAAGAACTGATTTGAATATCAAAAATAAAGCAACCATGGGATAAAGAAAGTGCATAAAGGCAAAATTTTTTTAGATTTCCAACAATGTGGTATGTGGGACCAACAAAGACTCAGAATTGCCTGCACATACGCACAGGCTGATCAGAGCCTTTTCTAGTCGCTTGAATATTCTACAACTGTTAAGCTACTGACAGAACATAATTTGGAGTTTCTAAGCTTAAAATTAGGCTGTACAGGCTCGTCTGAGTCAGTTCATGTCAAAATGCCACATTGTTGGAAATCTCATGTCGTGGCTCAAATATTACATTTCTGAGAGGGATATAGTCGGAAACATTATCTTGGGAATATAATTTTTAACTCAGGTGCAACCGAGGTTGATGATTATATTTTGAGAGATGATATTTTTGACTTTCACTTTCTAAGGTAAATCTGAAATTCTGATATTTGTCCAAAAATATAACTCCAGGAATATTTTTAAAATACAGTTATCCATAAAAAATTATCTTACCTTATTTGGATCCAAGACATTGTTCACTGAAATTATACAAAAGACATGTTTCATACAGAATGTGACAAATTTTTACTCATAAATGATCTGTGTTACTCAATAACGTGTAATAACAAAATTATACCATTTTGGATGCTTACATACAAGGAAATTGCATTTGAGAACATTGTCGTATTTGTAATAAATTCTGCATATCAGTATGGAATTTATCATATGACTTTGCGTCTCGGAGCAAAATAACGCAATAGAATCGACAAAACACTAGTGGTTTACAGATTTACTGTCCATAACAACGTTGCATTCGTAATGACAAAATTTTAACGTTTTTACGCCAGAAATGAGATTTCAAAGTATTCTTAATGTCATATGATAAATAGATTCTAAAATTCATGCTTTTGTATTATTGAATTTATTAAACTCGTTGCGAAAAAAAGATAAAAAGCTTGGCAAGCATCGCATTTCCCCAACTCATTTAATAAAATCAATAAAACATGAGCACTCATGTAAGATCCTCTATTTAGAGAACAAGGTATTCAATGAGGAACCCAAACGCATTCAGTGGCCATATTTTGACAGATCAAATTTGCTTGGCATTTTCTAGAAGCTTCTCATAGTGATAAGTTAACCATTTATTAAATTATAATTAGCAAAAGTTTTAAGCATTTCCCTAGCAGCAATAAGCCATGCTTAACCTGCGACCAGTTCTCAATTGATCAATCGCTATTCTGTGAAAAATATTTAGTGAACTCCATCGTGTTTTAGTCTTCCCATCATTCATGTTTGGGCATGATATAATGTCACGCTTTTAAATCGATACAACACTAGGGTAAAGTCAGGTAACTTCGGACATCAGGTAAATTCGGACATACGTTTGCAAACAGTGAAAATCCAGATGAGACGGCTCATTAAGAGCCGTCTCATCGGGATTTTCACTGGCTACTTAGTTAACTTAATTTTATGCCAATAATTCAAAAATAAAGTAACAAGGTCGCTGTGGGAATTTAGCCTATTGTCCGAATTTACCTGATTTTACCCTATTGTTTTACATATTTAGTAACATAGCAACGTCGCATATATACATGTTAAGCTTTGCACTAAAAACGCGATTATAAATAGTAGGGGGCCCAGAGAGAATTTTAGACTAAATTCTGGGTTAATATGATGTTTCAGAAGCGTGAAAACTGATATGGCACAAATTTTAAGTCTTGCAGAAGATATTTAATTTTAGGGTAACCATCCGGTTTCATACTGCCTATGCTATGTACTCTAAGATAAAACAAGCGAAAATTCGGCTGAAAAGGGGGCATACCAAAAACTTATTTTTGACATTCCTGAACCCTGGGTCCTCCACTCAAAGTAATTTCAGTATCATGTGATTAATATAACCTAACAGTCATGCTCTTGTATTATTAAATTTATTATCTCAATTGCAAAAACACAACGATAAAATGCTCTACAATTTATCTCTTTTCTCCAACTTGTTTAATAAATAAAAAAATAGACATTCATGTTAGATCCTCAATGTAACGTGGCGTATATTTACCTTGACCGTCATTTATTTTATCGTTACATCTGTCAGAATTACAGCAGATTGTTGTGGTTTGTTTGCCTTCAAGATTTGTGTTCATAGGTACACACTGTTGAAAAGTTGGTGAATAACCCACGCAACCTGCATCAATAATAGTTCCTTCCAAAGTGTGAATAGAATTGGCCTGCAAGAATCAATGGTTATAGATCCAGATAATATCTTTCATCATAAAATGCGATTACTTTCTTATCCACCACATTAAACATGTATATTTGGTGCTCAAAATAACAAACCATTCAAAACATCTGTATTTGGTGCTCAAAATAACATACCAATTAAAGCATGTGTATTTGGTGCGCAAAATAACAAACCAGTTAAAACACGTGTATTTGGTGATCAAAATAACAAACCAGTTATTAAAAGCAAAACAGGTGTCTTTGGTGTTCAAAATACCCAACCAGTTTAAATATGTATAGTTGGTGCTCAAAATAACAGGCCAGTTTAAACACGTGTATTAGGTGCTCAAGATAAATATAGCAAGAAATGAGCAAAGCTCACATACCCCTGGTGGTAGCCATCAGAGGTTGTAACACTTTCAGAGAAAAGACAAAATTGTCAAAGATTTCATAATTCTAAATTGAGTAGTTTCTGAGAAAATTTTGATGAAAAATGTCCATATGTGTAATATAAGAGTGACAGAAGGAAAAATTGAAAATTTGAAAAAAGAAGGCAAAATGAGGATTAGCGCCTAATTTTTCATTTACACAATACACTTTGCCTGTTTGAGAGTTTACACAAAATTTCATAATCCTAAATCAAGTAGTTGCTGAGAAAATTCTGACGAAAAACGTCCACATGTGTTATATAGGAGTGACAGAAGGAAAAATTGAAAAAGAAGGCAAAATGAGCTTTAGCATCTTTATTTTCATCTACACAATACACTTAGCCTACTTGAAGGTGTGCACAAAATTTGAAAACACTGGCTCTAATAGAAATTGAGAATATGCAACAAAAAATTTCATTGGAGAGAAAGAAAAATGAGTAAATAAAGGGACTGATAAGCAATATGTGGCTGTTTTTTGTTACACAATACAACTAATTACTATCAAGCTTTGTACTAAATTTCAAAATCCTAACTCAAGTAGTAGCTCAGAAATCTTTGACAGAAAAAATGTCCATATTTTTTATATAAGAGTGAAAGAAGGAAAAAAAGAAAAATTGAAAAAAGAAGGCAAAATGCTGATTAGCATCTTAATTTCCATTTACACAGTACACTTTGCCATCCTGAAGAAGTACACAAAATTTTAAGACTGGCTCCAATAGGAGCTGAGAGATCTGTGACAGAAATTTCCATTGAAGGGAAAGAAAAATGAACAAATAAAGGGACTGATAAGCAATATGTGGCTGTTTTTTGTTACACAATACAAATAATCACTATCAAGCTTTGTACCAAATTTAATTTCAGAATCCTAAACGAAGTAGTTGCTGAGAAATCTTTGACAGAAAAAAAGTTGACAAGCAAACACACAAACAAACATAATTACAGAAAAGGCAAAAACTATATACCACCTATATACTTCGTACGGGGGATATAACAAACCAGTTAAAACGTGTATTTGGTGCTAAAAATAACAAGCCAGTTAAAACATGTGTATTTGGTGTTCAAAAGATCAACCAGTTTAAACATGTGTATTTGGTTCGCAAAAACCTCAACCAATTTAAACATGTGTATTTGGTGCTCAAAAGACCCAACTTGTCTCACTTGAGTACTAAATGCACATGCTTTTGTTTAGAAATAAGAAAAATAATTTTCAAAAATACACACTCTTATCTTGAGGCTAACAGTGGTTGCAACTATATTATGCATTTGGCATTGATAACCATATCCCCTGACATGGGGTATTCTTTGACTTTTCGCTTACTGTAAAGGCGGCGCCTCATGAATGCGTAATTAGGACTGGTCAACCTTAGACATAGGTAAAAGCTGAAAATGAGGCGTAGTTTTATTTAAATGTAACTGTATCATATGTGCCATTATCTCAGTAAAGACGCAAAACACATTATTTAGTCCTTAAAACGCAAGTAAAATAACTGCATCTGAAAATGCCCATTTAACATAAGTATAGAGGCAAACATTGTGGACCCAGACCAGACTGCTCCTACAGGAGCAGTCTAATCTGGGTCCACACTGTTTGGCTATGAGGCTTCAAATATTTTAGTGGACGACAAAAACATACATTTTGTGATAATGCGCTTTAAGGGTTAATAAATGAGAGTTCAGTGTGTATACGGTTAGGATTTTCATGAAATGCACACACGTTTGCGCAGCCCAAACAACTTATTAATTCTTTACCAAATTATAAATAAAATCTGATTTCCCTTCCTAAGTAGATGAAATAGCCAAACCACGCCCAAGTATGAATATTAAAGTTGCCGCCTTTACAGTAAGCGAAACGTCTATTAATATATTAAAAACAATATGGTGAAATGGAACACCACCTTTGAAATAGAATCTCAAGATCTTAAACCAACTGAACCTGTTCCCCATAGTCGAGGTAAATGTGTCTGCTTGTTTGTACTGATGCTTAACATCACAGTCAACGATTGTCTAGTCATGTCGAGACATATTCTTGTCTTTCTGGGTTGAACCTGTTCTAAGCTGACGATATAGATTTTGAGGGATATTAATCCCTGCTGAAGCCTTTCACCTTAGTCCAGTGAAGTGTGATTGTTTGCATGTTTGCGTTAATGCTTACATCCCAGTCAACAATATTTCAGCCATGTTTGGAAGTCCTCCTGAGTTGAAACAGTACTAGAATATAGATATAGAGGTAGTAAATTCCTGCTAATTCTTTCAATATTATCGAGTTGAGTGTGCACCCAGATCAGTCTAGGACTCCTCAGTATGGAGTAGCCTTGTCATGGTATAAATTTGTTAGCCTGCAACTTGAAGACATCTCCAAGGGTCTGAAATCACTAATTGTTTTATATATGCTCTTTAATTACTACACTGTACTTAATAAAGACAATTTCACAAAATTTATTTTTTATTCGTAATTATGGGCTAATATAATCTGTTGTGCACCAGTTGTCATTAGCAGACAAAACACTCTTTTTTCCTGGCGCTGAATATAAGGGTTATGACTTAGTATTTTTACAGAAAAAAATGGAAAATTTACATACATAGCAACCGAGTGCTGTCATCTCACAAACAGTTGTTCTTCCCAGCTTAACAGCATCAGCTAATGGCCAACAAGAGGCCGAAACACATTCATACACGTGGCAGTAGTTCTGAAAATATAATATACGATAAGAATCACTACAATTGAATGTCATAAAAGAAAAAAATCAAACCCTGAAATTTTGATTTAATCACATATGCAAGCATTGAGGCCTCAGGCGTGCTTGTGCATCCGGGCAGCCTCGCAAGAGCCTTCATGGTCGCACTCACTGAGACAATCTCACTGTGATGATTCTTTTCAAACCATTATTGGATAAGAAAATATCAAAACATCAACAAAAAATAACAAAAAGCCCGGCATGATATGACACTACTCCAACAAAATGCAGAGTGTAGTGGCTCAATTGGTCGAGATTTAGACTGGGGATCGAATGCCTAGCTTTCAGACACACCTTGAGTTATGTCCTTGAGCAAAGGCACTATATTTGTTTCTTGGTACTGGTTCTCCCCAGAGAAGACAGGAAATTGTCTTGGCATGCCTGAAAAATTGTTGACCGGGGCGTAAACCACCAACACATAACAAACACAATTTGAAACGAAATAGGTATGGCTTGATATCAGATGTTCTGACACAGATACACGAATGTTTATGATATGAACACGTTTTATATCAGACATGCTGGCACAAAACTGGCATGCTTGCAGAGACACAAGGGTCTGGATGGGGTATAATGATTAGTGAATAGTGGCCCTTTTTATAATGAATAGACTAAGTGAATAAAAATTAATGAACAGTGAATAACGAGGGCCTAAAAATAACTAATAATCCTATTTTTTTAATGAATTGAAGAAAAAAATAATGAATAGTGAATAATCAGATTTCTTTGCTACCTGTCTTACTTTTAATGAACAATTGGTCATATTTTAATGAATAACCCAAAATTTTAGTGAGAGGAATAATGGACTAAATTTTTAATGAATAGTGAATACCAGATCCCCCCCCCCCATCCAGACTCTCAGACACTGTGACAAGTATAGGCGTGATATTAGAAATCCTGACACAATTAAATAAGAGATCAGAGGTCCTAATAAAATGCTTTTTATCAAACATCAACATGTTAACAGTGTACTATAAATTCGGAAATTTGCGCGAGAATTATAGGTCGTTTCAAAAGCAGTTGATCTTCTCAGCTTAACAGCATCGCGAATAACGTTAAAAGACATATTTGCAACTTGAAAATTCGCGACTTTGACATGATTTACCTTCATCAGTAAATGAAAGAGTGATTTTGCCACTTTGCGAGGATTTTATTTTTACGAAACTTTGCATATGCGAAGTTTCGCGAAAATAAAACCCTCGCAAATATTTCCGAATTTACTTTGCTACTTATCACATACGCGCAAAAGCCTCATTCAAAGGCCCATATTGACGTATCCAACATGGCTTGCAATCTAATTTTAGTCTGATTGTCCCTCTACTTCTGTACTTTGTGTATGCATGAAGTAAAGTCTCTGTCGAGACTGAGCATGTGTGAAGACTCGTCTGAGCTTTCGCACTACATCTATACAATAAATGTGCTGGCTTTAAAGCTGCATAGTCTGTAACTTTTGATCTTTTAATTTTAGAACTAATGTTTCTATTTTTCAAGAACACAGTAAAATAACTAAAATTCAGTTAAACATTTTACCAAATTCGTAAATCTTAACAAATTATCAGTATCAAAACAACAGCATTTATGTTAAAATTAACAGTCTATAATTATTGGAGGGACTCAAATAATTACCAACAAGAGAAAACGCACCTGTTTTATAAGATATTTCACTTTTCCGTGCATTTTCAGCTATAGTGAACAGATTTATTGTGAAAACATAACTTAATTCTACTTTTACAAATGATTTAAAAAGAAAATAAAATGATCGAAAAATGTTTATAGTTGCAGACCTAGTCTCTTTAATACATCTACTGTAAAACCTGTGTAAAATGGCCACTCAAAAATGGACAAAACAACAATCTTTATGACAAATGTTAGCTTAATGAAGGATAAAGTATTGCAGAATGCTCCCATTAGAGCAATTTGCACTACTGTTGACCTGTATTAAGCGATAATTGGTCTTTGAAACCAATTTTTGGGTTTTTTGACAGTAGCCTTTTTACACAGGTTTTACTGTTCCATCAAAATAAAAAAGGACAAGCTTGAGTAGGAGGAGATGATAATACGCACCTTGTTAGGATCCAACTGTGTGTTATCTTTAATATGAAAAAAAGATAAAAAACAACTAAATTTTAATTCTGTCAACTGACTGAGTATGTATAGCACCACAAAACGCTTTGAGGCATGACTATTGGTAAATGCATTAAATGAATCGAGGGTCATTAGTTAGAGGTCGTGGTAGAAGTATACATCTATTTTATATTTCTAACCATATCAATTCTTAATGAATAAGGTGCAGATTCTTTAGAAAATAGTGTTGACAAATTAATAGTATATATCTACTAGGTTCGTTTTCACTGTAACTGCTAGAGTCATCCGACTAATCTGTCGACCGATCAACATGAAAAAATTCTGTCGGCCGACTGTCGGTCTTAAAATAACCCAGGTATTAGTTATGGCTGTGGACGGAATAAATAATTCAAATTATAGCAATATAAAGGCAATAACTACGTTGCTACTTAGGAACCCTGACAAAACTACAGGTCCATAACCACACGTGGTCATGCATACTCAGTATAAGTCTCTCTCTCTCTCTCTCTTTCTTTTCTCTATCTCTCCTTCTCTCTCTCCTCTCTCTCTCCCTCCTTCTATCTCTCCTTCTCTCTCCTCTCCCTCTTCTCTCTCTCACCTCTCTCTTTCTCTCTCTCTATCTCTCCTTCTGTCTCTCCTTCTCTCTCTACTTCTCTCTCCCATTCTCTCTCCTCTCTCTCTTTCTCTCATTCTCTCTATCTCTCTCTCCTTCTCTCTCTCTCTCACCTTCTCTCTCTACCTCTCCTTCTGTCTCTTATCTCTCTCATTCTTTCCCTCTCTCTCTCATTCTTTCCCTCTCTCTCTTTCCTTCTCTCTCTCTTTATCTCTCTCTCTCTCCCTTTCTTCTTTTCTCCCTTTCTTTCTCCTTTCCTCTTCCCTTTTCTTTCTCTCTCCTTCCCTCTTGTTCTCTCTCCTTCCTCCTTCCCTCTCCTTCTCTCTCTCCTTCTCTCTCTCTCATCTTCTCTCCCTCCATCTTCTTTTCTCCTCTCTCCCTCTCTCTCTCTCTCTCTCTCTCGTGTAAAACGTTTTGATATCGACAATATTATATGCATTATATGATTTTATGAAATATACTGGACAGCTCAACGTCCTCATTAGCTCCGTACTACTTCCACTATGGTGATATCGCTTTAACGTTCACCTATCCGTATTAGACATTTTTCAGTTGCACCTTACATTACGATTTGTTCGTCAACGGAGACTTACTTTGGACTTTATTTAAGAGGGGCGATGTCAGCAGTAACTTGAATCTATCTTTTTCGTCTGCTACTAGATATTATATTTTTTGTCCTGAGATCTTTTTGTACCTTAACAAACAGTGCATACCATGATGAAATGCCGCTGATGGTATTTCACCAGTTTACAAGTGTAAAAAAAATGTACCAAAAAATTTATTTCACAATTGAAATGCAGCCGAATTCCATACATGTATGCATTCACTGGTTGTAACTTGCGAGTAGGTAAATTCGATGTTTCTGCATCCAATATGATTATTTTTTTGCGTCAATATTTCACCAAGCTCAGGTTAATGGACAGTGGAAATACATAAGTTGTTCGCAACTTGTGCAAGCCAATATAGCTGGACCACAGTAATTGAAAATCCTTCGAATGTAAAGGAGACATGGAGGGACATGGAATTCAAGCATAAACGTCCATATCTTGTTAGGATGATTCACGTACCGAACTACTAGGAAATTTGGGTTTCCCCTTGACCCTTAAGAGGACTTGAATATATGCACTAGTCATTTCTAACACGAGAACAGCAGGGACTTTGACTTGGCAGTTTTCTCCACCATCTGTCATGTTTTACTTTATACTACCATATTTGCCTTTGTATATCAATTGCCCCACATTTATCCACACTAAGGGGACAACGCAAAAAGTAAAAAAAAATGGTTCATTTGCTCGGCTATATCCCTGTCATATCAGAGGATAGGGTGCGTGGATAAACCAACTGGTACATTATGCTAATTGGGAGAGAGCTCACTTGCAGTAGAAAGCTGATGCTTGAGATATAAGGATCAGGCGCATTCCAAGGGCATTTTATAGAGTTCGCACCCTGGATAGTCCCCCTTTATGAAGCAAGGGGTTTGGCCTTTTTGCGGAAAATGGTTTTAGAGAATTTCACCGGGCTAAAATGAGCTATGAAGACACACAACATAAACACAATAAACTAGATTTTCCTTCCAAAAATGACATTGAATGGCTAAAACCCTATACTTGCATCGTCAAGTTGTAGGCTCATGCGCATTTTCGTACACTTAAGTACGCCCCTGAGTATGCAAAAAGCTTCCGCCAGACATTCAGACAAAAATCTAGTTTCCTATGTTTTAGAATCTAAGAAACCATGACGCATACTGGGAAATTGCTAATGTTAAGTTAAATCAGCGGCAGATCCAGATGGGGTTCAGGGGATTTGTTCGATACCCCCCCTCCAGTTTTTAAATATCTTGTGAAAATAAAATAATTTGCTCTCAGTGAGGCCAAATTATTTCATTTTCATGGGATATTTAAGAAAAAAATGAGATAGAATCAGAAAAGCAAACCGAGCACCTTTATATATATGAACCCACTTTCCAGAAATCCTAGATCCGACCCTGTAAATACACCAAAAGTCAATATAGTCTAACTCAGTCGATTCTAGTAATTCAAGTGTCATTATACTTGTAACTATTTTTCCGCTAGTGGCGACTGTTGTCATCTATTGATCAGCCACATTTTGGAACAAGATAAAGCCTGAAAAAATATTGGGCTTGATACAAATCCAAACTGTTTGACACTGTCATGGTATTCCCTAAGGATTTTTTTAAATGCATTAATTTAAATAAAATGAAGGATAAAAGAAACAGCAGACAATGAAAAAGCATACAAAATTACCCAGCATGCATATAGATCATTGTTGTGTCGATTTGGGTGAACTTTATATGATATTTGACTGTTCATGGTAGTGATCAGAAAAAATCAAAATGCATCAAATATCATAAATGAATACAGGAGGGACAGGAGGCAGACGGGCTAACTCACGTATGTGATTAAGCTGCATCATATCATATCAAGCTCCTTATCTTCAACATACTGAAGGAGTTCACCAATCTATTATAATTATTATCAATCATTATTTCCCACCTTCGAAAATGCTAAAACTATTTAATTCAATACACGTTTAGTTGACCACCCTTAGAAATTCAGAAGGAGTAAAATACCAAAAGACAATAAGTATAATAGGGTTTTACCTCATGTTATTAATTCGCTGAAGTGGGGTGGGGTGGCACCACAGATTTTTATGACAAGCTTGTCTAAGCGGTTTAACAGTACTTCATGCACATACCTACGCTAGAAACTGAAAGCAACCTTTCTGTAACAAGCAGAACTCAGTTCCGATCAATTAAAATTCCCTAGGAGTAGAGCTGTAACGAGGCCTTGATTTAATGTAGCTCAATGCAAGGGTAGAGGTTGTGCCGTCTGGCAAACTATTTGCTACCATGTTGCTGCATATACCATATTGTGAAAAGTTGATTTTTGGTCAACGGCCCACCCCTAAGTCCACCCAAAGGGTTGGATCTAGGCCTACGAACTTAAATTTCACTTGATAAGTTTAAATATATATTGCACCTCTGCCTGCATACTAAATAAAGGTAAAAAATAGTTACAATCTGACTTAGTTATTGCAAAATTATTTCATGATCAAATTCCCCAAAAGTATGGGGCCAGGTCAGGAGCGAGCTCATAGCCTCTGGATTATAGATCTGCAGTCAGACTCAATAGATTGAATATAATTTTGGTTTCTAGTGCAGAGGTGGAGGTTGAAATTTTTCTCTCTAACAGAGTCAAACCGTTGCATGAGTTGCAGTTTGTTCTGGATTCATTATGTTTGCTTCCATCATAAAAGTAGTCCACAGTTCATTTTAATATAATCAGCGGACATAAAAAGCATGCAGCATTTTCACAACTACAATACATCAGCACTTTAAAAGAAAATATTAGTTTGCTGAAGATGACTTTATTAAAGCACTTCGTATGATTTCCTAACAAGAAATTAACTGAGTCACTAGTTAGAACTAATGAAGTTGTTAAACGTTTCTGAATTACACTGCTGAGATCGCCCCTCTTAAATAACGTAAGTCTAATGTGTGCTACATCTTACAAATCCTAAGGCCCGCGGTAACTGAAAAATGTCTATTTGTATGCTTATGCCGCTTATCCCGGACATCTCTATAAATAGGTATACATATCAATTCTTAATGAATAAGATACGGTTTTTTCAAAGTAAAAATTGCTGAAAAATGAATCATATAATTGTATATGTATATCTTAATCTTGGACAATGTCCACTATATGGTGTTCCGATTCCCTTACAGAAATAACTTACACAGTTCCTTCAAAAAGGCAAAAAAGGAATGTGAGGGTGTATGGTTCATGCTCCCACACTATGTTGTGAAATAAGCACCCAACCAAGCCGTTGTTATAATGTTTTTATTTCATATCAGTCAAACCTTTCTATTTGGGCGAACCCTAATCTATGCCCACACTTTGAGACACACAGCAAACGCTACAAGGAGAATGAGTTATGGTTTACATCACATGGCGTTGCGTCTTGGAGTGATATAACACCATGCAATAAAATCAATTAAGCAATGTTCTTGCATAAAATTCGTTATATGAAGCTGTTTGAAGCCGTTGTCAAATAAACAAAAATCTATGTTCAAATCATGAGATTCACGTGCTGTTTGAACAAAGCTTTTAACTTGACAAAATTTAAACTGAGCCTGAGGATTTGTTTGAAAGCATTGCGGCCTTAACTGATCATTTCACCGATGCTTTTGTCCGCGAAAACGTTTTGCGCGTCTATGACGTTTTGGCGACTTAATGGCCTTTGAAAATTTGGCACTGACGCCATTTTGTTTAGAGAAATCTAGTGTAAGAAAAAGAATATTTAAGTGTTTAAGCGACGTTTTCAGTGCGGTTTTGTTGGAATCAGGTATATATTCAAGAATAACGATCACACATGTTTGTTTCATTGCATTAGCACTTGCTGGGTCCCTCGGGTGATATTTGAATGCTAAGCCTAACGGCCCCGTGTTCAAACAGCTTCCTAGGGACCGGGCAAATGTAAATGCACAAAAAACATGCGTGATCTTTATAGTGGCTTACAAATTTAGTAACGTTGCTAAATGACGTCCATTATAACTTTGCCAAAAAAGAAGGCAAATTCTGGACTTTTTCACGCCAAAAATTCGATTTTTAAGATATTTTAATGTCATGTGATTAATAATAAATCCTGTATTATTGAATTTATTAAACCCGTGCAACAAACGTGATACAATGCTCGACAGGCCTCGCATTTTATCACTTTACCTCAACTCGTTTAATAAAATCAATAAAACACGAGTACTCATGTAAGTTACTTTATGTATCAATCATACCGTTTTCAGGGCGTCCATCGTTGCATTTATTGGTATCACAACACTTCATGGTGGTTTGGATACCATCTAGGTTTAAGGATGAGGGAACACAATGTTCTCCCAACTGGGGAGCCATGTCAACACAACCACTCATCACCACATTGCGGTTGTCCATGGTGGAAGTCGTGTTACTAAACTGAAAAATGAAACTTATTTATTAAGGCTAGGGATAAAGGAATATATAGTTCTCCAAGCTGGGGAGCCATGCCAGCATAACCACTCACCAACACGTTGCGGTTGTCCATGGTCGAAGTTTTGTTACTGAACTGAAACTGAAATTTATTTATTAAGGCTAGAGATGAGGGTGCACACTGTTCTCTCAGCTGGGGAGCCATTTCAACACAACCACTCATCACCGCATTGTGGTTATCCATGGTGGAAGTCGTGTTACTGAACTGAAAAATGAAATTCATTCATTAAGGCTAGGGATGAGGGAGCACACTGTTTTCCCAGTTGGGGAGCCATGTCAATACAACTTCTCATCACTACGTTGCTGTTGTCACTGGTGGAAGTTGTGTTACTGAACTGATATTTGAAATGTATTTTTAAGGCTAGGGATGAGAGTACGCACTGTTCTTCCAGCTTTGGAGCCATGTCAACACAACCACTCATCACCACATTGCGGTTGTCCATAGTGGAAGTTGGCTTACTAAACCGAAAATTGAAATTTATTTATTAAGGCTAGGTATGAGAGTTCACATTGTTCTTCCAGCTGGAGAGCCATGTCAACGCAACTACTCATCGCAACATTGCAGTTGTCCATGGTAGAAGTTTTGTTACCAAACTGAAAATTGAATTTTATTTATTAAGGCTAGGGATTAGGGTACACACTGTTCTCCTAGCTGGGGAGCCATGTCAACACAATCACTCATCACCGCATTCAGGGGAAAATACTAACAGGGGCCCAGTAGCCCAGTGCCCCTAAATTTTGGACTGGGCCACTAAACTAAATGTTTAGGGGCCTGGCTTGCCTCTGAAAAAAGGATAGTATGTAAAGGTATGAAGCCTTGTCAAATTTGACAGAATCTCTTGAAAGTTTACAAATCTTCATTCAGTTGATTCCAAATACTGTTGATATGGCAAATAATTGAGGAATACAGATTTTGAGGGCCTCTGACTTCAACTATGAGTTAAGCAAATGCTTAGCAATGGTGTTAAAATGAGGTTACTCTAACCCTGACATTGCGGTTGCCCATGGTGGAAGTTGTGTTACTGAACTGAAAATTATAGCTACGGATGAGGGTACACACTGTTCTCCTAGCTGCGGAGCCATGTCGACACAACCACTCATCACCACATTGCGGTTGTCCATGGTGGAAGTGTGTAATACTGAACTGAAAATTGAAATTATTTATTAAGGCTAGGGATGAGATGAGGGTACACACTGTTCTCCCAACTGGGGAGCCATATCAACACAACCACTCATCACCACATTATGGTTGTACACGGTAGAAGTCGTGTTACTGAACCGAAAATGATAGTAGTCAGGCATTTAGTTATGAGTGCCTGATGATTTTGTTTATTTCTCAACCAAAACATCATTTTCTCGAGCAAAGGTTTCGCCGGTATTTACATTTCGACCAACCAGTGGACAAGATGCAAAAAAGTATGTTGTGGGTACTCAAATGAACCATCTTAATAAAACGGTTCATTCTGAGCACCTAAAACATTAGCCTGAACATTATGGGTAAGAAATTATTTACAATTTTACGCTGAAAATGTTTGTTTATCTAAAACAATGGGTTATGATATTTCCAAGGTGATGTCATGTACTAGCTCAGATTATATACGCAAACATATACAATATGACAAATGAAATGCATTGTTTTTCAGCTACGAAATCAATATTTAGATCAACTCCTGTAAAAGACTAACACATCATATTTTAAAAACAGTTAAATCAGCAAAAACGAACCAAAGTGTGAACCATTGTCAATACTTTTAAATGAACATGTTTATCAGATAAGGCGGCTATCTTAGTGCCTTTGAAGAGTGAGAACTTTAAAGCATCTGAATTTTTCCAAGCAAATCTTTTAACAGGATACACACATGTAAGTAAACATCTTACAGAAGTTAGTTTTTGCATTTCAAATTTGGTTTCAAATAAGATCTATACTAAGGAACATGACACTAAATTTACAGATTACCTTACAAGCACAAAGCCTCCTGCATCATAGTATTACTTGACTTTTCGCTTACTGTAAAGGCGGCAACTTTAATATTCATATCTGGGTGTGGTTCGGCTATTTCATCTGCTTAGGAAGGGAAATCAGGTTTTATTTATAATTTGGTAAAGAGTTAATAAGCTTTTTGAGCCGCGCAAACGTGCATGCATTTCATGAAAACCTAACCGTATACATACTGAACTCACATGTATTAACCCTTAAAGCGCATAATCACAAAATGTTTTTTGTCGTCCACTAAACTATATGAAGCCTCATAGATAAACAGTGTGAAACCAGATCAGACTGCTCCTGTAGGAGCAGTCTGATCTTGGTCCACAATGTTTGCCTCCCTGCTTATGTTAAATAGACATTTTCAGATGCAGTTATTTTGCTGGCGTTTTAAGGACTAAATAACGACTGAGGTGGTGGCACAAGATGATACAGTTACTTTTGAATAAAACCATGCCTCCTTTTCAGCTTTTACCTATGCCTAAGGTTGACTAGTCCTAATTACGCATTCATTAGGCGCTGCCTTTACAGTAAGCGAAAAGTCAAGTAATATGACCATTACAACACCTGACACTTACATAACATCCCTTTGGGCCCATTTCACAAAGCATTGCAAATCCTTTCTTTGCTGCTTCTTGGATTGTCATGCATGGTGGTTCTGCGCACGTGTAGGAATAACAATAATCCTGGTGAAAAACAAAAAAAGCAAAAACATCTATAATGATCATAATGGCTGTGGTAAGCTTAAAATAAAGTCGTCACGTTATGACGGATCCTAGCTTTAATCTTAACCCATATAAGCCTAACTTCCTTTTTGTTGGACATGGGCAAACAGTGCAGACCCAGATCAGACGCCACAATATGCGGCGTCTGATCAGCGTCTCCACTGTTCGCTTACAGAATATTCTATCGAAATTTGAGAAAAAATAAAAAAATACCACCCAACAACCCTTAAAACGAGATGGACTGGTCCAATGTTTCAGAGTGGGAAATACCATTTGGCTTAAATGGGTTAAATTTAACAACAGTATGGTTGCCATTCCTTTGAAACGGAACTCTTTACGACACTGACGTCAGCTTAAATTTTCTAATAATTAACTACAATGTTATACCATGTAATATAGCTCGCTGTCAATAGCCAGGGAGAAAATAGCAAAACGTTAACGTCAGACAAACGGACTGAACGATGGATGAATGACCAGATAGACAGAAAGAAGGATGGGTGTTAAAACAGTTAACATGTCCATAAAACAAAGTTTGTTGGAGTTTAAGTTTTCAAGTGATCCTTGAGATATCTAGAACTATCAAGCCGTGCAAACTATTCTGCTCCAAAATCCATTTTTGGTGTGTGGACAGAATTACCATCACTTATTAAAGCAATATAAGCCTAGCATCTTATTTTTGGACATAGACAAACAGTGGAGACCCAGATCAGACGTCTCAGAATATGGTGTCTGATCAGGATCTCCACTATTTGTTTACAGAATGTTCTATAAAATTTTGAATAAAAATCAAAAATACCACCGGACAAATCTTAAAATAGAAATGACGAGGAAGAGAGAGAGCTGATTGCTTTGCTTTTATTGTCTTCCTGATGTCTTGTTACTGTTAGTGTTTTGTGGCTCTTCCTCGCGGTACCGTTGGTTGGTCTGCAGTGTTTGATTGTGGAATATCTTGATCTTACCCATTTACTTTTTTAGTTGAGCATGAAAAACGTTTTACAGCCCGAGGCCTTAATGCCAACACAACCTGGTCCCAAGGTTATACAAATTTTTTGATACTCAACTCAACTGAACTGAGCACGAAATTTCAACTGCTTATAAAAACTAAAATACCGACAAATAAAGAAGTTTCTTGCTTTAAATATATCACATGTTGTATTTATCACGCTTATAAATGTTAAAATGTTAACAATTGTTGGCATATTAACATTTATGAGCAGGATTAATTTCGTGCTCAGCTGAGTTGAGCATGAAAAGATTTATAACCTCGGTACCTGTAACTTACCTTATTGGCGTCTTCTGTGTTGTGATCTGAAACAACAACACATGTTTAGATAAGTAAACAAAATGATTAATTTACAGCAGTTTACAAAATGTCAATAAACCTGTGTAAAACGGCCCCTCAAAAATACACAAAACAAAGATCTTAATGACAAATGATAGCTCAATGAAGGTCGAAAATATTGTAGATTGCTCCTCTTGGAGCACAGAATGCTCCACTTGAAGCATTCTGCAATACTTTTGACCTGCATTAAGCGATAATTGCTCTTACCAATCAGGGCTCAAAAATAGTACTCGTCCGCTCGTATTTACAAGTGTCTCAGGCTGCAGGGCAAGTGAATATTTTGATATTTCTACTGAAAATTAAATTTTCCCCATGTATGCCAATAAATTTTGTGATGCAGAGCAAGTGCCTATTTTCAGATGTTTCGAGGCCTGCCAATTTTTTTGTCTTTTTGAGAGTGGCAATTTTACAAAGGTTTTACTTTAATTTTACATTTATGTGAAAAATACTGTCCTGTAATGCATTTAAGAAAACTCCTTCCTCAAATCAACGTAGGTTTTGTTTTGTTTGGTTTGATTCTGTTCGTCCCATCAACAATCTTTCAGTTACGAAGGGATGATTCTTCCTGGGTTGAACCTGTACTAAGCTAGGACTAATGTGTCTTGGCTAAAAGACACAAGGCAGTGATGTAGGTGAGGCTCAAACCCGCGGCCCCTCGGTCTCGAGTCAAGCACTCTACCATTGAGCCACTGCGCTTCCTATCAACGTAGGTTTAAATACATTTATCATATGACGTCGCATCTGGGAGTGAAATAACGCCATGCAATAAAATCTGAAACCACTAGTGGTTTTTCGATTTACGGGAAAAGTTATGACGTCCATAACAACGTTGCGTACATAATGACAATGTTATAACGTTTTACCGTCAGCAATGAAACTTCAAAGATATCTTAATGTCATATGATAAATAGAATCTAACATTCGTGCTCTTGTATTATTGAATTTATTAAACTCGTTGCGAAAAAGAGATAAAATGCTCGGCAAGCCTCGCATTTTATCTCTTTTCCCCAACTCGTTTAATAAGTTCAATAAAACATGAGCACTCATGTAAGATCCTCTATATAAAGTTAACGTATATTATGCTTCATGTAAGTAAGTGTTTTGCATGTTGATTATGGGCACTAGTTTTCCGGGGGGGGGGGGGGGGGGGTCAGGGGGTCTTGGCAACGTACTTTTTAGTGGTAGATTTTTCCCTACATGTTTAAAGAATATGTATGGAATTGCCCATATTGTATTTTAAGAGATCCACAGGCAGAACTGAATTACATGAATTTCAGTCATTTACAATACAGTGCTGACCCTAATAATATGCCGCATTTTGATTATTATCGATTAACATGATGTTAATACACTCCTAAATGCCATTGTATGCGGCGTCATATGATAAAAAAAGTCCACTGTAGCTAAACACGTTAACACATGTATGGCTATAGCAGTAGTTAAATGCATAGAGTCCTGTATCAACAACATAGAGAGTAATTAACCAAATGTACCCATAATGGTCACGCAGTCATTTAGAGTGTGAAAGAGTTAAAAATGTATAACAGAACTTTTTGCTCTCTGTAAAGGCGGTAACTTTAATATTCGTATCTGGGCGTGGTTCGGCTGTTTCGTCTTCTAAACAAGGGAAATCAGGTTCTATTTATAATTTGGTGAATTTTTTTTTGGCCGCGCAAACGTGCGTGCATTTCATGAAAATCCTAACCACTCACATTTATCAACCCTTAAAGCTCATAATCACAAAATGTATGTTTTTTGTCGTCCACGAAATTATTTGAAGCCTCATATACAAACAGTGTGGACTGTAGGAGCAGTCTGATCAGGGTCCACAATGTTTGCGTTTATGGTTATGTTAAAAGACATTTTAGATGCAGTTATTTTGCTGGCGTTTTAAGTACTAAATAATGTGTTTTGCGTCTATACTGAGGTATTGGCGCAAGACGATACTGTTACTTTTGAATGAAACCACGCCTCGGTTTCAGCTTTTACCTAGGTCTAAGGTAGACCAGTCCTAATTACGCATTCATGAAGTGCCGCCTTTACAGTAACCAAAAAGTCCTATAATACATGTATAACCTACCTTTATTACAGAGGTTTCCAACACAACAATCGATAGTAATGCTCATGCCGTCCAACTCCTGGTGTAGCGGGAAACAAGGACTGGACGCACAGACGGATGACTCCTCAACCAACATCTCGCCTGTCTCAGGGTGCCGCTGCATTAATCTGGTCAGCTAGAATTTGGATGGAGATAGTTGTATAAACTATTGCAAGATAAACTATTTTTGTTTGTTTCTGTTGATGCTTTCAATGTTTTAAATTAATTTTTGGTGGACATGTTTTTCATGTGTTACGTGTACTTACAAAAGACTACTCTTTAACATACAATCAAATTGATTGCTTTGACATTAGTTAAAGCTGCTATCCAAGTGTTGCGTTTTTAAATCCCGTCAGTATATAAATAAGAGCAATCCTACCAGGGAGCGAAGTGGTTCAGTGGTAGAGTGCTTGACTCGAGACCGGGGGGCCGCGGGTTCGAGCCTTACAGGCGTCACTGCGTTGTGGTCCTTGAGCACGACACATTTATCCTAGCTTAGTACTGGTTCAACCCAGGAAGACCCGTCCCTATATAACTGAAAGATTATTGATGGGACGTAAAGAATCAAATCAAACAAACAAACAAGCAAACCTACCAATATACCAAATATCAGCAGAGATATTGTGACTGATCGGGATCAAAACTATCGACACTCATTTGGAATGCCTGGCTGTTTTATTTTTTCCCTAAATAAGTAAATAGATATTAACTATCTGCAGATAACGAAAATACCATTCTTGGTAACCCAGGCGTGACCCATTCCGTACCCACTGCGTTCATCATTTTCCAGGCTTGACCCATTCCGTACCCACTGCATTCATGAATGCATGAATGCAGTGGGTACGGAATGGGCCACGCCTGAGTTACCGAGGCTGCGAAAATGCCTGCAAAATTATTCAGCATGCAAAATTAACCAGCGTACAAAAAGGTAAGAAGAAAAGTCACTTACCTCACAGCCATGTTCTGAGGCCTCACAATAGGCCCCTATGTTGTTGCTGTCCACATAGTCGCCCATTTTCATGGCACAGCCGTCTCCCTCACATCCCAGATTGTAACAGTATTGCTGTAATTAAATGCAGTGAAATCTGTGTAAAACTGCCACTCAAGTATAGACGAAATAAAGATCTTAATGACAAATGGTAACTTAATGAAGGTCGAAAGTACTGCAGAATGCTCCCTTGGAGCATTCTGCAATACTTTTGACCTGCATTAGCCAAAGCGAAAAAAGAAAGCAGCAGGTTCCCATCAGCATACTAAAGTCGGGCATGCTAAAATATAATGTTAGTCACCTTTGTCGTCTGCGTTTCAGTTGGCGTACATAGGCTATTACACCCAATTTACTGTAGACTAGTCTAATTTGACAGTGATTGACAGCGCTCTGTCTGGCACTCCCAGTCTCTGTTAGCTTGTCGAACTATTTTTTTTATCTACATGCGAAAAGTAAGTCCACCCCTCAATGAACAATTAATACAACCCAAGGCTATTAACTATTTTATATAAAATATACAAGATGTTATGTTTTAGAACGATGTTGTTTTAGTCTTTCAATAAATAAACGCTCTAAATACAGACCTGTTAAACATTCTTAATGCAAGAGGTTCAAATTGATAACAAGTATAATCTTGTTTTTGGAAGCAGTCGATTTTGTAAGCCAAAGGCACGTTGAACTGCATATACAAACAGTACCGCTCTAACCTACGACAATGCATATGTCGCCTACTAGTGACCAATGCAGGTATAGGTCTCGGTAAAGGCGAAAGGACCTCGGACAGTTTCCTATTCAATCTGCCCAAATTCTGACAGCTTGTGGCTAGGATAATGCATCATGGACAGCTATATTTGTGTTCTTTAATCAAACCCATTTATTTAGTGCACCTAGCAAAATAAAAATATTTGGAAAATATTGCACATTAATGCCAGCACTTTAGGGTTTAGGGGATGAGGGCATTTTTTGTAACCAAATTTTATTTCACAGAAAGTCAAAGTTTCGCCAGGTATTCACCTAAATACATGTAAATATAATGTTTGCAGCTTTAAACTTAAGACGAAAATGATAAGTTTGCATAAAATTGAGGCGAGAAAATTTCATCTTTTCTTCTAAATAAGTATACAATCCATGACTTTTGACTATTACCTGTAATATGTTTCAAGTGTGTTTACTGAGGTGTATCATATCTGCAAACTGTATACAGCATACTCTAGATAAACACAGATTTTGAGCGTAAAATTGTAAATGTTTTCTTACTGAATCGATTTAACTATAATTTGGTGCTCAAGAGAACCGTCTCATTTGTACGGTTCTTATCAGTACCCACAACATATGTTTTGGTTAAGAAATAAGACAATGTTTACTAGGTAGGCAATCATAACTAAAACCCTGAAACATGCCATAGCTCCTTCTCAAATTATATGCATACCACAGATGCCAAACTCAAACCGAGGCTGAATGAGTACAGATGTAAACAATGGCTGCTAGAGAAATACGTACTTGTATATTATATTAGTAATGCTTTGAAAAAAATTAAAAATACCTTTTAATCTGTTAATCCTGAACTCATGTTATTTTATTTTTATTCCCAGAACACATTTAAATCCTTTAGAGTGGAATGAAAAAGCAAAACTAGTTCAACCTCTGATACCATAGTTACCAAAATAACCAGTTTCGACACGACTAAGTATGCACATTACCAATACAAAAAAAATACAATTTACATTGATAAGCTAAAAAACAAAATACAAACCATTAAAACGGAAAAGGACTGGCCCAATTGATGATAATGGGTATTTCCATTCGGCTTAAATGAGTTAACCATTTTCATCCTTTATATTTCAAGGAATACCCCCCCCCCCCACACACACACACTAAATTCTATCCAATAAACTAGACGTATTTCAAACATTAACATGTATATTTATAAAAATTGAGGAAGCCAGCTATACTGTTTTCAAATTCCGATATATCTGGGTTCAACATGATAAGGATCAATCGCATGGAATTATTCGACAGGCGAACATATACATGTACGCTGCTTTTGGGGGTATTTCAGCATATTTTAAAGTCATTCTTTTCAAATGAAGGGGTAACAAAATTTGAAAAAGCAGTTTATTTTGAAAAAAAGCAAAAGAACAATAAACTCTTTGAAATATGATCAAATTTGTACCCGTTTGGTAACTCAGTAGCGTGTTGAAGATTAAGCGCCCCCTGTTATGCACCATTCTTCTGTCGAGATTGATTATGTACTATTTACTAGACATTCCTTTCTGATTCACACAAGTCACAAAGTCAACAGTGATGTATACAAACATTTTAAGACAGATGACTATGCTTAATGACCGCTGGTGCTTAAAAGGCTAAAAGAGGGGTCCATATCAAGTGACTGTGTGTTCAATTGACCAGCTGAGAAGTTCCCATGAAGAGCTTTTAGAGACATAGAGATCATAAAGCTTTCTGGTATACAAGTTCTCCGATAAGCAGGCAAAGACATGATAACAAATCAAAGAAAATGGTGTCACCTTGAATATTCCAAGATTTTAAGCAGTAAGATGCATTTTAACCTCAGAAAAATAAAGACATTGGAGCAAACTACTAGGTTAAGAATTAATATTGAGCAGTTAAACAGGATTGTTTAAGAAAATCATCTGTTTGATACCAGAATTTAATTGATATTAGCTGGGTCAGCCAATCTCAGCCATGGACAATGTATATTGTCATAAGGCTCTTTTTAAAGAAACGTCCACCTGTGCAGTTTGGTTCAAAGTCTCAAACCCTCCATCTTTATGAAGTGATAGAAATAATTAAAAAAAAGATGTCAACGTCATCCTTAGCAGCAAATCCCCCAAACAGGGAATGATTTAGGTGAAAAGTGAGGAATATTAGAGACCTTATGGTATGGCTGAAAGTGTTGGAGAAATATTATCTCTAGTACAAACATGTGGTTTTCATCATTTTCTGACTGCTTACAAACTTAGAAAGAAAATAAATTCTGCGTTTTTAGACCATGTATGTTTACATTGCAATTACTACTCCAAGAAAATTTTTGTGTCTTTTTAACAGAAAGTTATTTAACTTTGGCCTAAGAGCAAAGCAAGATAAATGTCTGAACCAAGAAAACTATTCCATTCATGAAATTTGCCCTGTCACTAGAAAACCTGTCTTTTGGGTTTGAAACCAGATAAGGCTCTAACCAGTCTGTGAAGCTACTGGCTCAAACGCTGAAATTAGCAGACTCTGCTGGCTAGTCTGTTGGTCTGTGCCTTTATTGGTCTCAAGCAACAAATTACAGTTTTCTCGCTATAAAGTACAAATGATGTGAGGATGCAACAAATGTGTGTTTGGGCTGAGAAATAAAAGTGACTGACCTTTCAGGTCATAAACGCATGAACTCAAGAAAAACATTGGTTTTCCACCAAAAGAAAGCTAATAAGATTTAATATAAAGGATTCAACAAATAAAATATGGATGAGACTGACACAAAATGGAACTAAATGAAGATCTCTGTTGTGTAAGAGCCTTGATATCTCTATAGACGCTTAATCAGCTGTTAGAAGCTTACTCATTGAGCCTCGTTCTGGATTTTCTGATTAATATTCATGAGGAATATTAAGAAAGGAGTATTGTAAATTGATATTTACCTACAGGTTTGTACAAATTAAGTTCCTAATAAGCTTTTACAATAAATTGTTTTTGACCATTTTGACAGTATCCCCCCCCCCCCCCGCGTGACCAATCATGCCATTTTTATATGATGTGTGAAATGTAAAACTACAACTGCATTCAAAAGGAATAGTTTGGTCACGGGGGGGGGGGGGGGGGGGGGGGGAAGCACTTCAGTAAAACGCTTTCAATTTTCTATATGTTGAATAGCAAAACAGAGTTTTCTACCCATACATGTATTTTTCAATTGTTACTTGTCCAATGAGAAAACGGCTTTTGCGGACAATTCGAGGGTCAACCCTATATCGTTTTCATTGAAAAAATATCATTTTCTTTGAAGTTTTTCTCTAGTCATTTTTATGGGCAATCCTTCAGTAAGACTGTCCGAGGTCCTTCATCGAGAAGATATGTTCCATGTAAAACAGATTCTCGTATACCAAAACACCAAAGTGTTAAGGTGTTATACAGGAAAAATACAATAATTGGGGCACGAACTTTTTACATGAATATGTTTATACATTCTTATGACTATGCTGTACCAACTGGCGACAATTTTTTTTTTGCAATCGAAAACACTCTTTCTTGCTATTTATGATCCGCGCTCGTCGATTTTGAAGAGCTTTTTCGATTGCCGTCGATCCGGCTTCGAGGTTATAAAAATTGAGCTCATTCTCAAACCGTCAAAATAAAGAAATAAAGTGCAATGATTGGCTGCTTGCGGACACGTGTCCGCAAGCAAGCATCCAATCATTGCGCTTTATTTTCAGTTTGAGACTTAACTCAATTTTTTATAACCTCGGGGTCCGGTGTTGTTAAGACATTTTTGGTCAGATCAATACAGTTGAACAGAAAGAACATACAATATAGCTTCTAGAGATAGTTGAATCATAACACCAATATCAGTAGCAGCGCAGAAGCCATAAAAGTTGGCGTAACGTTATTTTTTTTACAGTGATTTCCCATGCCTGGCCAATATAATCGCCTTACCAGTGACGGGTCCAGAGGGGGTTTAGAGGGTTCGCTCGAACCCCCCTCCCCCCTCATCGCCCCTGTTTGGGGTTCGTTCCGCTGTTCATCATATGATTTCGAATCAATTAAAAAGGAAATGATGCTGAAAAATTGCATTTTCCATGAGCCTGTTATTCCCTGCGATACTCTATAGCATTTGGCATCGTAAATGACATTGAATGTCTTCACAAAGTTATATTTACTTTGGGTAGTGTCTTTCAATCGTTCTGGAAAAATCTTATAGTTTCCAAAAATGTGACATTTTTGATTTTGGATGGTTGTTTAAAGGCTTGCAGTTTGGTAAATGTACTAAAATTAATGCTTATATAAAATGAATAAAAACTCCATTAAGGGTTTCTTAACCAACTAGGAAATATTCTTATCACTATGGCCATTGCATGACAATGGTTCTTTGTCATGCACCCCCATTTTGCTCCTCGAGGCCAAAAAATTTCAGAGGGTTTTTTACTTTTGAAGATAATTTTTTCCGGGACAAAATATTTGATTGATTATCCTGTTGTTTATTTCTTATCAAGTGTGTCGACAGTGAAATTTATGACATAAGGACATATTATAACTAAAGTAACAGGAACATAATTTAATTGCGGGACGAACTTTCTTAACACCCGTTATAAACCCCCTTTCCAGAAATCCTGGACCCACCTGCTTACCTTATTTCTTTCCATCGGTTCTCCACCTGAAGTAATTATAAAATATAACAAATAAACGACAGGGTTTGGGCTGGTTATATAACTAGAAAAATGCTTCGAACATGAATAAATACATGTACGAAGCAAAAAAAAGAGATATATAACCTGTTCCTAAGATTTTGAGATATGCCATTCAATTCAAAGTAAGGAAGAAGGCAAAAATCAGGAATCGATACAATCAAGTACCACACCTGACCCAGGACACCGTATCAAAGTTTGACGAAATAAAAGATCAAATATTTACTCAATTTAAAGCTATCTACCTAGCAATTAAACGCAAATATTTTATTTGCTTCTTAGATACCTGCAAATTTATTTGAGTTTTTTTTTCATTTTCCAATTATGCGTATAATCCATCCAACTCCAGACAAAACAGCATTTCGAGAAAGCATTCTTAATCTGACTCAAGTGCAATTTTCCATGCCAAGACTTTCAGAGACGTTTTCATTTATAGCAAACATTTTTACGCCTTGGTGACAACTGTTAAGAGAAGGACTAAATAATTTTGTAAAGTCATTTCAGCAAGGTTAAGGATAAAATGTGGCATCTCTAAATTGTGTTTTTAAACTTTGACCCTTTCTCTATTTGAAATTATCTGTAAGCTTTACTTTTGTAACTGTTGTTGTGATAATCATTTTCTTCTATGCTTTCAATGCATGCTTTATTGAGCCTTAAAAGAAATAGTTGTCTAGAGAAAACAAACGCTAAATCTTGTTTATTCAGAATATAAGAAAGAATTTGTAATGATACTGCGCAAAATTGGTAAAACTTAGACCAAAAGAGGTGACCAGTTAGTCGCTGGTGATTATTTAAACGTTAAAAACAGCAACAACTTATAAAAAACAACTATAACAAAATACAACCAAACAACTTACTGTTACCCTATTTATATAATCGAAAGAAATAATAAAGGTAACACCCGATTTACATTTAGGGTAAAAAATCATTTTGCGGGGAATCAATGTACAAATTTACGACAACTTCTATTATTAGCTAAAATATCGAATGGTCAAAAATGCTATGTAATTGCTGTAGTCGTTTACTTGGTGTTGGTATTACTTGACTTTTCGCTTACTGTAAAAGCGGCACCTCATGAATGCTAAATTAGGACCAGTAAACCTTAGGCATCGGTAAAAGCTGAAAAGGAGGCGAGTTTTATTCAAAAGTAACTGTATCATCTTGTGCCACCACGTCAGTCATTATTTAGTCCTTAAAACGCCAGCAAAATAACTGCATCTGAAAATGTCTATTTAACATAAGCAGGGGGCAAACATTGTGGACCCAGATCAGACTGCTCCTACAGGAGCAGTCTGATCTGACTTCACACTGTTTATCTATGAGGCTTCAAATAATTTAGTGGACGACAAAATCATACATTTTGTGATCATCCGCTTTAAGGGTTAATAAATGTGAGTTCAGTGTGTATACAGTTAGGATTTTCATGAAATGCACGCACGTTTGCGCGGCTAAAAAAAGCTTATTAACTCTTTACCAAATTATAAATAAAACCTGATTTCCCTTCCTTAGCAGATGAAATAGCCGAACCACGCCCAGATATGAATAATAAAGCTGTCGCCTTTACAGTAAGTGAAAAGTCAAGTAATACACTGATACTTTTTAATTTTCTCATTGTTTGACAATGTTATAGATGAGTATCCCAGCCAGCAAACAATCTCTGGCCAATATTGGCCCGCCTTAGAATAAGAAGGGTGTGGGGATGGTGTCGTGGATAAGTGGTATGCCTTGTAAACCAGGGGTCGCGGGTTCGATCCATGGCTTCTCCTGAACCACTTTTGGTTGAGCCTTCGAGTTCTCCCGTCATAAAATACTTACACAAACCGTAAACCGTCCCGACCCAGTACTGGTTTGGTTACTGCCCAGGAAAATCGACAAAAAGAGGGGCGTGGGGTCACTGAAATGGCCACAGTAAATAGCTACAAATAGATACCTACCTAAATGGTCATTACAATAGTCAGTATTACAGCACGTGCTAACTATCATCCCATCGAACGTGTTATTGGCGAGGTAGGACTGACAACTTTCGAAAACAGAGCATGTAAATGTGGTAGTTTCCGCACCATAATGAGACGCTTTTAGTACCTGAAAATTGTTGAGAGTGCAGTCGATAAACCTGGGCCCGATGTTATGAAACATTTTTCATGCTTAACCGAACTGTGAACGAGGTTAATCATGCTCATAAATGTTAATTTGCCAACAGTTGTTGGCATATTAACATTTATTAGCATGATAATATAATATCTCAGAGTTGGACTGGCTCCAGTCTTCAAACAATGTTTCATCAATGTGTCATACACATGTATCATATACTTGTAGCTAGTCTTTCACTAAAACCGAGCCATCAGAGGTAGACTAGCTACAATTATGATGAAACATTGTTTTAATGACTGGAGCCAGTGTATGTGAGAGTTTGAAAGAGTGAAAACAAGAAAAGTCGTTAATTTTCATAATATTATTTTTATATGAGCAAGTGAAATTTCATGCTCAGTTAAGTTGAGCTATAAAATAGTTTTATAGCCTCGAGGCTTGGTTTTGCTGAATACAAACACCAGAGGCACGACCAACGCCCGCTTCCATACAGTCTACTCAGCGCCTTTCTTATACACTCCTCGAGAAAAACAATATGCTGAACTTGCTTCATGCCAAATTTCAGCAATCCAGCTAGTCTCCGAGCCGAACGTGCTGAATTGAGTCTTATCTGGATGCAAACCATGTTTGGAAGAAAACATCTTTGTTAAGAATGCGGTCGGATGTGCAAAAGTCTGAAAATCAGGATACATGTAGATTGTATCACAGTTATAGGGTTCAGTCTCTATTCCAACAGCATTGACAAATCTTAAAATAAATTATTCTTATTGAAAATGCGAAAAGATATTCTTTAACCCCTAAAGCGCCAAGAAAAACATGCATCTGAAAATTTCATCTGCTGAAGTCGTCTGCTGCAAATAATTGCCTACCATTACTGACGAATTAAGTATAGAAGCAAACAACGTGGGTCCACACTGTTTGCCATAGAGGCTTTTTAAACATTTCAGCAGACGAGAAAAGCAGACGACTTTTGTTGCCATTTGCGCATTAAGGGTTAAGTGGGCAGTACAGGAGATCGATTTTGGTACTTTAAATGTATTACACAATTGCACAAAAGACTCCTTTACAGCTGCATAGTCTGTAACGTTTGAACTTTTAATTTTAGAAATAAAGTTTCTATTTTTCAAGAATACAGTAAAAAAATGCTCAAATTCAGGTAAACATTTTACCATTTTCGTAAATCTTTACAAATTACCACTATCAAAAAAAACAGCATTTATGTTAAAAATCAACTGTCTTGAATTATTGGAGGGACGTAAATAATTACCAATAAGAGGAAAACAAATATTTTAATAAGATTATTCCATTTTCCATGCAGTTTTTAGCTGTACTGAACGTATTTATTGTGAAAACATAACTTTATTCTACTTTTACTAATGATTTAAAAAGATTTTTTTTTCGAAAAATGTTCACAGTTACAGATCTAGTCTCTTTAAGTGGCGTATCCAATTGAGCTAGAGATCTAAAATGTGTATCTTGCAAACAATATATACCAACAGTTTTATCTCTCAGATAGTTGAAAACGCCTTTCCTTTTACAGTAATCTCCCAGACCTCTGCAATATTTCGATGCTAGTTTTATCAAGTTATGATTTTCCATTAAACACTTGCTACAAGTATATGCAATCTAGCATGATAATAACTTTAAAATACAATACAACCACTTTCCAAGATGAGTCAGGTTTAACCCTAACAGAGCAAACATGACAAATGCATCCTAAAATGTCGTCTGATGAAATCGTCTGCTGCACATATTTGATTACATTTTTGGTTAATGTAAGTAAAGAAACACACAGATTGGGCCCAGATAAGACTGCTCCTACAGGAGTAGTCTGAGCTAGATCTACTGTTTATTGAAGAGCCTTGTGAAACATATCAGCAGACGACAAAAGCAGACGACTTTTGGTGATTGGCGCATGAAACAACACGTACTCATTATGGTCTATGCCGAAAATGTTAAAAAGTGGAGACTATATTTGCCAAAGTTCTATTTAGCCTTTGTAAATGGAAAGTATGTCTGACATATGGGTGATGCCCGGAAAACTGCAATTTGCAGTTTCCCGGGCATCACTCACATTTCAGTCGAAATTTGATGATGATGTAAGCAGCATACTAGCAGCATAGCAAAATATTTACATTTTCAAAGAAAGCTTTTAATGAATCTTTAGAATTTTACAACCGTTCATAGCCGCATAAACGATACAAAATTTGATTGACAGCTGCCAAGCAATTCGCTCATTCGCCAGATGTGACACTGGTTTAATGATTGACAGCGAGCCACACCTGCGTTGCACGTGCAAAACAAGCTTCTTGTTTGCTCCATTGGCTGTTGTGTTCACATTGGCTGTTCCGCTTTTCTGTTTTGCACTCCAACAAACCCGTTAATACGATTTAATATTAAATATAAAATTGTTTTATCTCCTAAATTATAAAAAAGAAATCTATAAATTAAGTATTTTTAATAAACTGTAAATATAAGCAATAAATTCAATTTTTGAAGGTTCATGGAATTCGGGTTTCACGTTACTTTGCAAGAGACCCGAAGTATTCATGATTCCATGAACCTTCCAAATATCGAATTCATTTCTTTAAAAATGCATTCTCTACATCGTGCTCTAGGTAATATTTTACATCATAGATCCATTTAAACAAATTTAGAAAAAACAAAGCAAAAAAAAAAGCTGAAAAACAATACATGTACATTTCACCCCGTGGTATCAGCACTTACTTGACAAGGTTTATTTCCAGAGTCGCAGGTAGTACCTTCTCCGTAACAATTAGTGGCATCACAAACAAAGTCGTGACATATCTGAAAATATATAAAGATGAGGATGGTGAAAATAGAGTAGACAGCGTCTGTAATTGGACCTACTGGGATCGGATCGAGCATGACTAACCTGGCCCCAAGGTTATAAAACTTTTTTCAGGCTCAACTCTGAGCACGAAATCTATCCTGCTTAAGAATGTTAAAATGCCAACAACTGTTGGTAATTTAACATTAATAAGCATGATATATACTACATCTGAGAAACTTAAAGCAATGAACTTCTTTATTTGTCGGAATTTTAGTTTTTATGAGCTGTTGAAACTTCGTGCTCAGCTTAGTTGAGTATAATCTCGAGGCCTGTAGATTCTTTAACCTTTTTCATTCTGATGGATTTTGCTTTGCATGTCGATAGAATAAGTATGTAATGTACCTTGGGTAACAGGAAGAAATTTCTAAATTATGGTGCATCTTTGTCATGAAGATTTTTTATCTTTGCAAACAGTGCAAAGCCTTATGAAATGGTGGTTTTTCATCTGTATCGTCACTGTTTGCCAAAGTACCTGTTTGCAGGTGTTCAAAATGAAAAGGAATTTATGCATCACATTTATCCAAATATACTTAAGGACTTTGAAAACGCATCACCCTGATTAAATCCTTTATTTCACAAACTCTGAGAATGTCAGCGAGATAATTGTTATTGCATATCATAGTCTGACCAGCTTGTAGTGTGTCCTAGAAAATTCATGTTTGTAAATTTACTTTAAGGTATTGAAAAAGTGACCGTTTTAAGACAGGGGTGGTCGATTTTGAAAGACACAAATTCAACTGCAAGTTAGCACGCTTTAGTTTTGATTCTTGAATCAACAGATTTGCGTCCTTTGCTTCTTACACGATTGCACATTCATCATTGAACGCTTAGAAATGAATTGGCAGCTCGGTGTGCTCAAAATTACACACCGTTAAAAATACCGACATACCCCACCCACCTTGATTACCATAGTCTAGTAATAAAATTCAACTTATTGGGTCTTTCAAAATTCTGATTTTTTACATCCGGTTTTATTGGAAGAGGCTAAGGGCATAATTAAATGACATATTATGCATGTATTACGCTTGTATTACGCGTCTTTGTGACGTTAACATATTTTTAAGACGTTCTCAATCACATGACAGCAGATATTCTGCCACGATTAACATCAAAACGTCTTCCCCACTTGACTGCCTGAGTATGTAGTCAATATCAGTAATGAAAGCGTGCATAAAGGTAGCTTATGGAGATGTTTCTAAAATGGAGCTATAAAAATGGTGTTCAAATTTGACGTTTATTTTCGAAATTTTGAAGCTATCAATTATTTTTAATAGGAATATGAATATAAACTCTTTTGGTGCTTTGGTATTATACACGCCTCAGTTTAAACATAAACTTAAGGTAATCAAAAAGTTTCATTTAACTGTCAGTCAGGTGCATAACTTCCAAAAGTTAAAAAATATATCACTTAAAACAGTTAACTTTTTTAGCAACAAAAACAAAAGTAACCTGTTTGAGTGAAACTGTCTTTTTTCATCTTCATATTCCGGAGTTACTGCAATTTTCACGGCCATGTGTGTAATTTTATCTGAAAGACCTATTACATAACTTTACAATTATGCAATAAATTTGTGTACGCATCGTCTAGAAATTTGTACGCAAGGTCATTGAAGATCAGAAAATAAGCTACTTTTTAACTTGAATAAGTTATATGTTTGACGTCCTAAAATTTGACCTTGGCGTATATAATTTCAGATATAACCTAAATAAGTTACTTTCGATGGCCTCACTTTGAAATCATTGTTGAAAAGACACAATTTTAACTTCTTCAAGTGATATATATTGTAACTAATACAGGTTATGCCCCTGACTGACTGTGAAGAAAGGTGCTGGGTGCTGTATGTACCTATGTGACGTCATCAGCAGCGTCGCGTGATAGTGCAGTCAAATAAACGACTGATTCATACCAATTCTGGGTTGCACATTAAAGCCTGCGAGTAACTTTTCAATCGCATATACGGTTTGCAAGAAAAGTACAAAAACATGGTGATGCGTTTTCAAAGTCTTCTAGTATACATGTACCAGTTATTGTGTTTTAAGAGCAATAATTGCACGTTTGAGTGATATTCCAATGTTCTATATCAAATATCTCATAATGCACAAAGTACACATGCATGCTGGTGTAATAAGGCAGTTATTGTTTGATTGTGCGTGTGTACGGGAGATAAACCACTCGCGAAAGCTCGTGAATTATCCTTCCGTACATACGCATAGACCATACAATTACTTACACTTATTTGTTTAATTTTGGTAACTGTTTGTCTGCAATGAACCGGTGGATAAGTTTAGACGCCTTCACGAAACATGATGTATCTGGGTTCAGTAGTATAACGTGCGTTAATTCTGCTTGTCTCTGTATACAATAATTCATGATTATCAAAGTTGATATAACCGTTTGTTTGGCGTAATTTGTTGGATAAGTTTAAAGCATTCACGAAACTTAGGCCGGAATTGAGTTAAATACCTATATTTGTGGTAACAGAGGAAAAGTTAGGATTAAATTGATAAGAGACTTAACTGCCTGCAGCCAAATCAAGTACACCAGTATGGTTCATTTGACTGTCAGGGGCCCCATACTAGAAATTTAGCTATCACTCATATATCGAATACACAGGGACAGATATAGATAATCCTCTCAAAAAGCAAAACCCTTAAAGGGCCTCTTTATGACCCCATGCAGTGAGCTCATAATCCTCTCATTAGGACTAGTCATTGATTTGCCAAGTATTCGAGGATCCAGAAAGTTTTGTCAGAGAAGGTCCAACTTTGAGAACTTTTTTTAGTTTGATGAGGTGAGGAAGGATCAAGATGCCACTATTATCGTGCCAAACACTATTAACGGGCCATCATCGGTCCGCCAGCGAAACGCCATTTAAATGGCGTTTCGCTGGCGTGTCAATGATGGCCCAACATTGAATGCTGGCTTGGTAGCTTTGTGATTTTTAAGGTGATCCAGACTAGTATTGCTAAGAAACCGCCTGTCCCCCTCTTGATCCGCGCATGCCAAGTATAGAGATAAAGTAAGGCCATAATGTAATTAGCTTTGGTACCACTTTAAGGATACAAACTTTATGTCTTTAATTACTTTCTTAGTTAAGTATTGACTTTTGAGGAAACTAAAAATACATTCCAAACTTTCAGAAATTAACCGCGTTTCATATTTTCTATAGAGCACATTTCAACATAGGTTTAGATAAACAAAACATTTGAGCGTAAAATTGTAAATATCTTCTTACCCATCAGTTTTAACATATGTTTTGGTTTATAAAAAAGAGACGTCTTATTGAGACGGTTCTTTTGAGTTTCCATAACATATGTTTTGGTTGAAAAATATGATTATTATCTTTTTGGTACGCATTCTTAGCTAAAGGATTGATGATATGATACTGGCAATTTATTAAACATTCAAAATATCATGGGGATATTTCAATACTTAACTAAGATTTAATGAGGATTGTCAGTATGGGCCGAGGTAAGACGGTTTATTTATCATGTTTATTTGGCATACTTACCAATGCTGTCGTACTCTTAAGTGCTGAAAAAGAATATATAAGAAGTTGTTTTAAAGTATCCCCTTCACATATATACACATCTAGTCTCAGTCCTACCCAACAGTTAGACTAGCCACTAGTCTGTTAATAAATGATAGTTTTGTTTTAAAATAAATATTTCTTTATTCTCTTTTTTCATCTTTGATAGCAATTTTTGTGTCTAGGTGAGGACTTGATGTCAAAGAGAGAGAGATGAGACTAGCTATATGAAATCAAATTATACTGAATGAAGAGCAAAGTAAACACAAAGGCCTAGGAGCTAGACAACCCAACAGTATGCGGTGTATTTGAGTCGTCTTGCACCATTAGCATTAGTGTTGGACATGGGGGCGTGGTAGGCAGAGCTAGACTTGTAGGATATATTTAATTAAAAAAAGTGCATTAAACTTCCAGCAAGAAGTCCATGTCTTTTTTCCTTCACCAATTGAAAACGAAGACCATCATAAGAAGTTTAAATAATTTGCACTGTCTTGTTATAAAGAGCTATATGTAATTTCGACCAGGACCAGGACAATGATAATGCCATCAGCCATTTGCACTCTGGAAACTTTTGCACACAGTGAAGACCAAGATGAAATGCAACATAACGCTGCATTTAATCAGGGTTTACACGTTTTGCTGAGGGCAAATCAATCTTCAGGGACCAAAATACAAAATGATTAGGGAATTCCAACAGGTGACCCCTTAAAAAGTATAATGAACAATCCATCCTTGTCGCAGTCATCTGGAGATCCATCAGAATATGGTTATAGAGTGTTCTGATATTTATAATGTAAAAATCGGAAAATTTCACCTTATGATGTAGATGATACTGTTGATGTAGAATGGTGGAATAGTGCCATGCATTATTTCATGATACCCATCAGTATAGTGAATATCCATCATGTTTGCAAGTATACTTTACCCTACCAGATAGGCGGGAATCGAAAACGGTAATACTATCGACGAACGTAAATAAAAAATCGTTAGGCATAAAGTTTTTGATTGCCAGATGTCGCCCGATTGGCGAAAAATGACAATCGAAAACACTAATTCTAGCGATTTTTAATCCGTGTTTGTCGATTGTTAAGAGTGTTTTCGATTGTCGCTCTATTCGGTGTGTTTACGAATCCAAAATTAGGTCTAAATTTAATCCATATTTGAAAATTGTCTCAAGATTGCCATACCTTTCTCAGCATTGGGATATAATTTCAGATTTTGATACAGGATTAGTAACATTATTTGGCCCCGAGGTTATAAAACTTTTTCCATGCTCAACACAGCTGAGCACGAGGTTTATCCTGCTCATAAATGATAAAATTGTTGGCATTTTAACATTTATTAGCAAGATAAATACACCAACTTAGATTTTGACAGTAAGAAAACTGATTATTTTTCAGCATTTTAGCTTTAATAAGTCGTTGAAATTTCATGCTCAGCTAAGTTGAGCATGAAAAACGTTTTATAACCTCGGGGCCTGGCTTATGTAGATGGCACAAAACGGCATAATACCAATTTGTTAGAATATGTTTTGAAGAGATAAAAAACGTTCCTATATCTTGGCTGAAAAAAAGGCCGAAGAAATCTTCAATGTATTACACAACTTCACAGAGAGCATATTCTCTACATTGTATAACTCAAATTGTAATTACAGTTGTGAAGGAATGAATCCATTGCTTTTTTTCTACATGAAATCCCAAAATGCACTCCACATGCGATCCATAGTATATTCAAATCTAAATTCAAATTAAAATCTAGTAAGATTATTATGGATTATATTTATTTTGTTGAGCCTTAAATCAAGTCTCGTTAATGAAGGTTTTACAGGTGTGACAGTCAACGAAATTCTGGACCAGCCCTCAAAAAAGTAGTAGTAAAATTAATAAAAACAACTACTGACCTATAATGACAAGTACTAGACTCGAATATTTCAAGACCATTTTGCTAAGCTGTCCTTGTACATGTAACCACATCAACCGTATTCCTCTGACTGTCTACCATGTGTTTTTCTAGATGGACCTATGCCTCTCGGCGAACCAGCTCGTTCAAGCCTATTACCGTATTACTCTTAATGATCAAGTCAAAAAGATTTTGTCACTTACAGTAAAACCTGTCTTAATCGGCCACTCAAAAAGAAGACCAAACTTTGGTTTTCAACTACGATTATCGCTTAAAGACATATGCGGCTATTTCCAATGCGCACCTTTTCCGCGTCTGCAAACGGGGAAAGTTGTCTGGGTCCTGTCTTTCGACCCTTAACGGATTCGGATCAATACAGCTTCCGATATTCTTATGTCATATCGGTGTTCCGACATTTTCTTCACAAAATAACTAATTAAAGTGTGTTCGAAATATCTATTGACATCTTTTCAGAACTGATCGTCTCAGCACTAAAGACAGATAAATGTAGCTCAGTCGAAATGAAACGACGTACACAATAACCCTGGTTACGAATACGATAGTGGCCGAGTCTATACTATTTGTATGGATATTTAGAGCGGCGCACGACCTGACCTCGTGGCCTAGTGGTTAGCGCGCCTGGCTACAAAGCCAGAGAACCAGGATCGATTCCCAGATGCGCACATATTTTCAGTGTGTTTCTTCTATCTTTTTTTAACATTTTAATGCTAAATTACTTCATATACTAGTAAAATGGCATCATCAAAACGACCGAAATGGTCATCCCCGAACTTTTTATATTGAATTACGCATGAAACCTATGGGGGTGGGGTTAAATTTGGCCCTCTAGAAAGAGAATTAGTTCGGTGACCCCAGATTTTTATTCTTTTTTTCTGAAAGGTATTATAATAGTCCATGAATTAAAAATAAATTTTCAAGATTTTCAATGTCAGATTTTTTAATACATGATTTATTCTAAAAACAAATTCCATTTTTCGACGAATTGCCAAAATATATCATGCAGTATCTTGTCACAGCATGGGGTAACAAGTAAACATGCACATTTTCTTAAAAGTTTGAGGTCATGGGCAGTAATTTAAGTTAAAAGAAAGAAGCTGGGTGAAGATTACAACCGTTTTAGCTCGATAATTAGGACTAGTATTATTATTTTATATTTCTAGAAAATTGGTCAAATGCTGAAAACTTCAATATGAGAGGTAGGTATTTCCTTAATGTTGGTAAATACACTCCAGTTGCAGCTGTAAATGGTGACACTGCATGGTATCCAATGGAGTGTAGATTGTGGAAGTCAGTTTTGAATCATTGGTGCCGTTTAGTGAACATGGACAACGACCGTCTGAACAAACGAGTCTTTGTCTGGTGTGATCTAAAAGGAAATAACTCGTGTAGAAACTGGAATTTTAGAGTAAGAAAACAATTCCAAAAGTATAATGTACAGGAAAATTACCAAATTTTGCATTACATAGAGCCAAATTATATTTGTTCCCTTATTGTGGATAAAGTATTTGAAGATTTTGTTCAGAAATGGCATTCAGATTTAAATAGAAACTCTGCAAGAAGTGGCACGGGTGGAAACAAACTCCGCACATATAGACTAATGAAAAATGATTTTCACGCCGAACCATATTGTTTTGAAATAATGTCTAGAAAGCATAGAGGATCTCTAGCTAAGTTTAGATCTGGAACAGCCCCCATCAAAATAGAAACTGGTCGGTACCAAAATTTAGACTTGAGTGAGCGGGTTTGCTTCCATTGTGCCTCTTGCATTGAAGATGAGGAACATGTACTGATGGTATGTCCTATATATGAGGATCTTAGAATGAGTTTAGTAAATGAAGCAATGTTGGTAAATCCTGCCTTTGGTGGCTATAGTGATATGCAAAAGCTGTGCTTTCTTTTGTCTGATTCTAGAATGGTGAGGTCGAGCTCAAGGGTATGCACACTTATACTTGAGCGTAGGAGAAATTTTCTAAGTCGTGTATAAATTATAATTGACATTTCTGATACGTAAAACTTGCTTATATCATACAGTAATTACAAAATTTGCCAGCACAGTTAATGTATGTTTTCTTGTGCATTGGTTTATACATGTGTTTTGGGTACTCGTGGGAGTTGTCTCATGAGAGGATTCCCACGGGTACCCACAACATAGGATTTCTGTCGCCAGATATGAAAAGGAGGCACAGGTGATGGAGGTTCTCCTGTACACTGGTTTAAACATGTGCTTTGGGGGCTCGTGGAAGTTGTCTCATCGAGACGGTTCCTTTGAGTACCTACTAATATACATGTGATACCTACTAGTGTACATTGGCTTTGGCATGTGGTTTGGGAGCTCAAGGGAGTGGCCTCACTGAGACGGTTCCTTTGAGTACCCTTTGAGTATCCATATGTGATATGTGATAGGAGAGGTCAGCACAGATGATAGATCCTTGTGCATTGGTTTTGGACCTGTATCATGGGTATATTCTTGTGCATTGGTCTTAACGTGTGTATTGTGCACTCAATCAAATCGTCTCATGGGGACGGTTTCTTTGAGTGCTCACTACTAACGATTTTTGTCGACAATTAAGGAAAAGTTAGCACTGAAACTGAATTTTTACTAGAACATTGGTTTAGACATGTGTTGTGGTGGCTCTTGGGAATCATCTCATTGAGACGGTTCCTTTGAGTACCCTCATCATGTGATAATTATCGTCAGATAATAAGAGATAGTACAGGAAATGTATACTTTTCTTTACATTGGTTTAGGTATGTGTTGTAAGAGAGGCATAGGAAGGTATGATAGGAATAACGGTGATATAATTTAGTCTAGTAGATGGTGAGTGTCATGATAAGGAGGTAATCGCTAGAACCATTGAAAAAATTAAAATCTACTTACCACCAACATACGCAGCCAAGGACCCCCCCCCCCCCCCCCCCCGATGGGCAAAAAATTCTTAAGTGTAATATTGTAGATATATTATTCTGGTGTTTTAGTTATATAAATTGTTTTGGATGCCCAAATGAGCCATCTCAAGAGATGGTTCTTTTGAGTGTCTCCAACATGTGTTTTAGATGCGAGATGGAAAAAAACGCATTCCATTTTAAAGATTTGATCATTCTTTGCCAAAATCCTTTTACATCATTTTACACCAATTTATACCAATATAATGCTATGATTTACCGGCACAGATACAGGTGTTTATGGAACTGCACACCTGTTTACCCTTTGTAATTGTGTTTGTGTAAATAATGTGTATATTTGGGACCCATGAACTATGACGTGAGAAAATCTGGCCGTACGATTTGACACCAGTGCGACTGAAAATGATTTCATGTGCAACTTAATATTGTCATCTTTATAGTTCAACTTATAGTTTAACTATAAGGCTAATCTCTATGTCAGTTTTTCTCATGGCAAGGCTCATGTATATGTTTTTTTTTTAGAAATAGTTTTAAAATTGTAAATATCTTAAGAATTTAAAAATTCTTACTGTCTCTCACAATTCTTTTAGAATGGCAGTTGTATATGTACTTATGTATTTTAAATGTAAGATATGTTTTACTGTATACACTGTTGAGACAAAAATAAACGATACTTACTTATGAGATTCTGAAAAAATAAGCACGGTGACATATCCTTTTTATTTCATAAATGGATAGCCCATGCATAAAACAAACTGTATGCAAAGTATTTAAAATATTTCAATGTGGGAAGTATTTAGTAGCATATGTCCTTAATGCACGTCAAAAGTATTGCAGAATGCCCCGAAGGGAGCAGATGATTCTCATGCAATTTCATCCCTTATTTGTTATTTTTGAAAATGCAGCAACATTTGAACTTGTCGTCTGCTGCAAATTATAGGTGGCGCTTTATTATTAAAATATTTTTTCACTGGAGAAATATTTAAAAAAAAAGCGTAAAATTGATAAGAACGTACAGGTAGTGGACAGCAAAGATGCTGGCTATAATGCGTGATGGCGTACGTTTTTTATTCGCACGTATGTGCAAAACAGGATATCATTATACGCTTAAATTAACACAGGTCTCTATGAAAATAATAATATTTTTTCTTTAAACAATATGGTTGGCTGTGTATGGACATAGCATTATTTTGTTTTCAAACTTTTTTAGCTTATAAAAATAACCCTCGGGGCAAATATTTTCTTGTATCATTTGATTGTTTATTGTTTTCTTTTATATATGTACATGTGTTTGGGTTTATGCTTTTTGTGGTTCTATGTCCAGGAACTCCCGAAGGCTCAACTGGCAGTGGTTCTGGTTTTAAAGCGTCTCAGAAGACGGGGCAACGGCTTAAAGCCTCATCCGACAAACTGGGAGAAGCCGGGAATCGAACCTGCGACCCCTGGTTTACAAGACATATGTTATCCCCTACACCACGGCGGCTTCTGTTTTAACATGTTTTAAAGGGTATTGGTTAGTTAAAACAATTATTGCTTGAACGCCTTATATTTTTTTTAAATTTCACATTGAATGCCATTTTAGTCAAATTCAAATGCGCGCATGTTCTAATTGGTTGCGAGCGCGCGTGCAAAAGAGAGAGAAAAAAATTCTTGCACGTAGACTACAGTCTCGGCACTGATCCAAATCGATATGCATTTTTAATAACAAATTGAGTTTTTTCTACGGAAGACAGTTTGCTTGGTTCTAATATCTAAGTTTTCTGGTCCAAGCAAGTACATTGTAAATCAGCTATTTCTAAATGCAACTGTTCAAAACTCGGCCAAAAAATGAATCAAGACAATCAATCAATGATGTTTATAAAAAGTCCAAATCGATTTTCAAAAACTGCATATCCCACTTTTCAAAGCGAAATTCTTGCATGGGAATTCGTTACACGAAGCTGTTTGAAGCCGCCAAATCCGTGTTCAAATCATGCGATTCATGTGCTGTTTGAGCATGGCTTTTACTTCAAAAGCCTAAACTGGGCCCTGATTTGTATGCGTGACGTTACACGGGAAAGCGTTGTGGCCGTGACTGACTACTTCGCCGATGCTTTCGTACGCGAAAACGTTGCGCGCGTATATATGACGTTGTAGCGACGTAATGTCGTCGAAAGTTTGACGCTGACACCATTTTGTTTAGAGAATTCAAGCGTAGGAGAAGGGATATTCAATGTTTAAGCGACGTTTTCTGCGCGGTTTATGCTTAAGTCATGTTAAAATTTGCAGGAATAACGATCACACATGTTTGTTGCATTGCATTAACACTTGCCGGGTCCCTCGGACGATGTGGGACCCGGCAAATGTTAATGCATGAAAACATGTGTGACCCCCTATAAACTATTCATGGAAGAATTTCTTCCAGTGGCTTTTGAGAACAGGAAGGGTCACTGAAAAAACTAGCAAATCTTCACAGGTAAATACTGTCATTTGTTATATGACTGGAGAGAATCCTGTTTCCTGATTGGCCCAATTTGCTTTCATAAATCTCAATATCTACCTCAAAACTGGTCTAAACTGGCTCAGAAGGTGATATAGGATGAAATCCAGCTCGAACTAGTTTCCAGAAGTTAATATTTTTGACACTTCTGCAATATCACCCTCTAGAGAGCTAAAAATAGCATGATGAGTATAAAACTAGCATGTGCTGCATGAAATTGACATGATTTGCTGTTTCACATCCCAACAGGTAAACTAAAGACTTTCATGTATGTTAACAACTGTTTTGTTATGTTTTGTTTGTTCATTTATCTTTGTTTGAATGAACAAAATGTAAAAAAAAGTTTTATGATTAAATTTTACATTCCACATTTAGAGAATTAATATACATTTCAAATTGCAAAATACTACATTAAAATATTTTAATTACAGTTGATAAAACTTGTAAGAAAGGTTGACTTCTGCAACAAAAGTGAAAGTAGAACATTTTCATTCTTAGTCGAAAAGTCATATAACAAAACAGTTATTGACTTCAATTTCGGTTGACATAAGGATTTATATACCCTTAAAAGTGATATTCAACTCGGCCTAGCGGCCTCGGTGAATTATCACTTTTTCGGGTAGATAAATCCTTATGTCTACCTCATTGAAGTCAATAATTGTATAATATCAACACGTGTTGATGTGAATCGGCACTTGATTGGTTTTGGTAGCAAAAAGAGGCATTATTGCCTCTATTTGCTACCAAAACCGATCAAGTGCATAAAACTTCTGATGTTCTATCGACGTCGATACAGAAATACAGACCCCCATATTTCCCAAATGACCCTTTAATGACTGTTTTTTGTTTTTGTTTCATAAAAAGGGGTCCATTGACCCCATATTTAAATAGAAACCCCTGCTATTCTAAGAGAATTTGACCATTCAGGTCAGGTTGAAAGATAATACAAATACTTGGACCATCATCTGCATTTGCTTATGCTGACTTTTCCAAATTATAGACTTCCAATTAATTGACAAAGATCCAGTACCAATGACAGCTTCTCCAGATAGCTACTGTCCTGCCAGCCAAGAGTGACAGTGACGTCGTGTTTTGTTTACAATTATTGAGTAAAACATTAGCTTGTACTATCCACCTCAGCTAATGCGAATCGATAGATCACTTATGGAATCCAAGTTCCTATTAACTTCGTGAACAAAACATGACGTCACTGTCACTCTTGGCTGACAGGACAGTAGTCTTTACTGTTTGCTGTCCTGACTAGCACTTTGTGCACCTAAAAATTTTGGTAGTAAGCAGAAAGTTTTAAATTTGATTTCTTAGCTTAAACCTCCTTCCTGACCTGAAAATTTGCAATTTCACAATATTTTATATTTGTGTGCTTGGTCATCTACAGAAGTCAGATTTTCTGAAAATGGACCTTAATGCATGTATGGAAAACATTAAAAATGAAAAAAACAAACAAAACAAAACAAAAATAACCCACAAATCTCTAAAAATAATTAGAAACCTGAGGTTGGGCATACAGTCAAGATGAAAGTGTGCTACCAAATCTTATTTTTCTTAGTTCTTGACCAAAACATGTGGGTACTCCGAAGAACCGTCTCAATGAGATGGTGCTTTTTATCACACAAAACTTGTTTAAACTTTTGAATAGGAATATAATAACAATCATATGCTTAATGTGTCTGCTTTAATTCTTGGGACCTGTGCTATCTTTTAAATATCTTTTATAAAATGTAAAGTTATTAATGCAACATTTTGATTGGGTAAATTCTTCATAAGACATGTAAAAATAGGCAAAATATATATGATTTGTGTACATTTAGATCCATTCCTGATACATGTAAAGTGAAACATTTTGTCAAAAAGTAAGTGAGTATGATCAAGAAATAAAAACTCTATCACTGCAGAATATGCGTGTTTATGTTATTTTCTCAAGCAATATTCATCATAATTTTCAAAAGAGATATGATTTATTTGCTTAAATGTTTTGAAAATGGAGTAAAGGTGACAATAATAGGTGTAAAATATACTACAAAACTTGGTTTATTAATGTTATGCCTGGAAATGTGTAGATATGGCTAAAAATAAACAAGTGTTTATCAGGCCACTTTTTTGAAAAACAGATGAGAAAGGCAGCTTTTTTATTTTTATTTTTACTTCCCCAAAAACAGATGAGGCCACTTTGTTTATTTCACCAAAACCTAATGAGGCTCTTTTATTGTTCTTTTAAGCATAAAAATGTTGATATTTTGATTTTGACATTATAAATAAAACAAACGAGGCCGCTTTTTATTATTCAAACCTGGATAAAAGACAGTAAAAAGTGGCATTTGAAACAGATGAGGGACAGCCTGAGAAACATTTTTTTTTATTCGGCCTATAATGTTTAGTCAATTATAGTGTTTCCAGAACATAAGTGACCCCCGTTTTTTGCTAATTATTCTTTAATGATGATTTTAATTGAAAAAATAAATTAGAGAAATGAATTTAGATATAGACCGCGTAATTGAATTAATTTTTTCCACATAAATGTGAGTGTTTGTATAGGCTGGGATTAGATGGAATTTTGGTGTGTTTTTGCCGCTCCTTTTTGAATTAGTCCCCAGCCTAGCGATATAAACAAAAACATGGCTTTTACGGGTCAGTGGAGATAATTCATCAATCCTACAGATAAGAGTGTGTAACAGAAAATTATTTTTTCCTATTTCACAACCAAAAAAATTTGCAAAATATATTCGGAGTGTACTCAAAACAACCATCTTGATGATACGGATCTTTGAAGCACCCAAAACACGTGTTTAAGCTAATGAAGACAGTCGCAGCTACACGCTAAAAGTGCTTATTTGGACCAATCTTCGCGCATTAGGGCTATGATTCACTGCTTATACTGACTTATAGACTTCACTGTACATCTAAAACCGATACATTGAAATGGCCTGTGTTAAAAAGCGATTCAAGATATAGTACTGTCTAACACTTAAATGCTGCGTTGTTGTTGTCCTCTGCTGACTTTTTTTCGAGATAATTATTTTCTAAAAATATGTCTTTCAGGAATACAAGTAGGTTTGCAAACAGTATGGATCCAGATAATGCCCAACATTTAAGCCTGAACCTTGCTTCGGCTGTTGACAAAGTTTATCAGCGAAATATCTTAAGCAGGCAAATATTTGATGCTCTTGAAGTTTAATGTATATCCCCGATTCGCTATTTTGGTCAACATTCTAATTTGCTTGAACTTTCGTCATAAACTCTTTACTTACTAGTGTCGTCTGCTGATAACCTTTGCAGACAATTTAGACCCAGATCAGATTCAAATAGCATGATCTGGATCCATACTGCTTGACACTCTACTGATATTATCGATTTTTTTTAGAAAAAAAAAACAACAACAAAAGAACTGATTTTGAAAAAAATCAGCAGACGACAAAACCATGGCAAATTGGGGGCATATGTTCCATATGCATTATTTAAACGCTGAACCAGTCTGGGGATACCCGTTTATTTTTGGAAATTGATCGTAGAGGAATTCCTTTTATTTATAGCCGCACGTTGATTGGCGGAAAATTATTTCCCGCCAGGTGTTCTATCTCTTTGTTTAGAATACTTGCATTATATATTAGTACATCGCTGAGATCAGCCGTCTGTCGAATTTCTATTGGGAAAAATTCATGAGGAGTTCCCTCCCTTCATAATTGAACAACAATTACACATCAACGCCTTAGAACTCTTGACTATTGTTGTAGCTCTAAAGGTCTGGGGTAAGCGCTTGAGAGGCAAAAAGGTCTTGATTTTGTGTGACAACATGTCTTCCTGCAATGTCATTAATCGAGGGGCTTCAAAAGATCCTTTTCATCAGTCATGCTTGAGGGAGATCAGTTTCATTGCAGCTAGAAATGATTTTGTCATTAAAACTCAACACACCCGAGGGGAAGATAACAGAATAGCCGACATTCTGTCCAGATGGCATTTGCATAAGAACTCTGAAGCATTGTTAAGGGAGAATTTAGGCGGGTTGGATGGGACGCGTATCCCAGTAGACAGCAGTCTGTTTCATTTCTCCAATCCTTGGTAGGAACAGTAAGGAAAACCTTGTATATGCCGTTAGCTAATGGCCCCCTTTTCTCCCAGTATGGTGATTATTGACATTAAACATCATAACTTTTATTTTGTTTAGCTTCAGGGATTTTAGTCTTTGACTGTAAATACACTTATGCCCCTATTTTATCTAACCTAATTTTGTTGAATTGCAGAATTGTCCTTAGAAGTTTTGCAAAAAGAGGTCAAGACTTCGATGAAAGCAGCCTTTGCTGAGGGGACCTCTAAGAATTTGAAGGTTCAATGGAGGGCTTATTTATTATTCTGTAATTTTTACGGACTGAAGACCATCCCAGCTACTACTGAAACATTATGTTTATATGGACAGTTTTTAGGGAGATCCTTTAAATCTGTGGAGTCAATCAGAAACTATATTTCTGGGGTAAAGACAATGCATCTTTTCCTAGGAATAAAGTTTCCTGAAGAAAACTTGTTTCAGATTGATTTGGTGTTTAAGGGATTGGCGCGCATCAAAAAACACACGCCCAATCGAGCACTCCCCATGACCCCACAGATTTTGAGGGAAATCTATACCTTTTTGGATATGTCTAAGTCTGACGATATTACATTTTGGTGTTTGTGCCTATTCATGTTCTTTCTTATGGTCAGAAAATCCAATATGGTCCCTAATTCAGTTGAAGATTTTGATCCCAGTAAACAGCTGATCAGACAAGATGTCAAAGTTTTTCAGGATGTTTTAGTTGTTTTAATTAAGTGGTCCAAAACTAACCAATTTGGTTCTAGGCTTTTACAAGTGCCATAAGTGGCAATACCTGAGTCAGTACTATGTCCTGTTTTGGCCTTCAAAAACATGATCAGAGATACTCCAGCCTTGGTTCATGATCCTGCCTTTGTCAGAAGAACTGACAAGGGCAGGATAAAGCCTTTACTATATAAGCACCTACAGGAAAAAATAAAAAATTTGATAAGCAAGACTGTGAGGGATCCCCAGCTTTACTCATCACACAGTTTTCGTAGGGGAGGCTGCACATGGACCTTCAAGGCAGGAGTTCCTACTAATCTCATTCAACACCACGGGGACTGGTTATCTGATTGTTACAAAAGATACTTGGCCTTTAATTTTAAGGAGAAGTTATCAGTTAGTGAAGCAATGGCCAGGAAAATAATTTTCTTAGACTGATGCTAAGGTAGTACATGTAGTTTTAAGTTTGTATATAAGATAATTAAGAGTTTTAACTTCCTTTCCTCATTTATTTTTTTTCAGAGGCAAGTGAAGTAAAAGTCCAGATCATATCAGATTCTATCGCCAAGTATGTAGAGGGTATACGGCATGCAGAAGTTTTAGCGTTTCCAAGTATAAATATTAATCAACTTGCTTTCAAGATTGATAAGGGGCATTTAGTTTTGGACAATCCAATAACCATTTTTCATGTTGGCACGAACAATATTGAGACAATGGAGTCAGGAGCTATATTAAGTGCCTTCAATAATTTAATTACCTCTATCAGGCAAAAAAGTGCTACCTTGATTGTAATTTCAAGCATTCTTCCCAGGCCCAAGGATCATGCCTCATACGGCGACCGAGTAAAGCTAGTTAATAAGGGTCTGGTTAAGCTGAGTAAAGACCGTAGAGTGCGCCTTCTACATACTTATAGGCCATTTCTAAAGAATTGCTTGCCGATACGTGAATTATTTGCGATCAATGATCAAGGTCTCCATCTGAATACAGAGGGGACCAGAAGGTTAAGGCAGTTCTTTATCAACTCAGTTGCACACCTATTGAAAGAGCTATAGCTTTATTAGCCAGGAACAGGTTGCCCTTTCTTTGCCGATTTGCTAATGCTTACCCGGGGCAGATTCTTCTCTGAGAGGCAGGCCAGTTTTATGGGGAAGTATGTTATTTCTCGAGACTATAGTTGGTAAGAGTTGGTATGTGATAACTCTCCCAGCTTGGGTCGGTCTTGGTTTGGCATTCTGTTTCTGTCTGATTAAAATTCTAAATTCAGAATGAGTTGATCATAGGGTTTGCATTTAAGTCACTTTCGGTTAAAGTAAGGTTTTTTGTGTTAGATCGTAATGAGGTATTTATGATAAATTTTCAAATATTGTTTTTACAGAACAGAAGCATTTATAGTAAAATACCCATTCGTAAGTAAGACATATGTTTTGCCGCTTACGGGAACTTCTACCAAGCGAGAGAGTGATCTTAATGCCTCGGGGCAGCCTGGCAGTTGCATTCAACCTGAATTATTGCTGTTAGTTTGTCCCGAGGGTGAGTGGGCCATGCTCTGGCTTGTAGAGGTTTTCTGCTTGTTGCTGTCTTGCTTTGCTAGTTAATTAATGCTTGCTTTTGCCTTGGCTTGCTAGTTTGTGCTTCTAGTTTTGTTCCTTGTTCATTTTATGACCCCCCTTCCCCTTACATTCCTTCTACTTTTCTTCACCACTTTGCCTTTGTTTGGCGGTACCTTCGGTTTGGCGGTATTTTCTCCAGCTTAAAGTTGGGGAAAACATGGCTTAAGGGATATCTTGAGTATGCACATTTCAAATTCTTAGTGAGTCAAAGGTCAGTGAACCTTAGTTGCATTCGGATTCTCATTGCCAATGTATATAGTGTAAATATGCTTAACTGAAGGTCCGGCAAACAATAAAACTTTTAAACTGTTATGTGGCTTTTCTTCGCTAAGGGAAAAATGCTTGCAGTCGCAAAGCTTCAGTCAACCTTCAGCACAATGACTCAATATATACTTCTGTATATTTAGTACAACTGTCAAATATAGTCAACAACCTCAACTGACACCGGAAGGTGTGTTGTTTTCAAGTTGAATCTTCTTGGTGAACAACAAATTGTTTGGTGTCAGCATAATCAGAACTGAGCAGTCTGTGTAGTGCAGGTTGGCTGTGGTGGGCACAGACTACCTCTGACATTACAAAGGTCAGAACTATTCCACATCAGTTGAGGCCTAGTCCGACAGGAAATTGTCACAATCATAGCAAGTTTAATTGGGGGCATATGTTCCATATGCATTAATTAAACGCGGAACCAGTCTGGGGATACCCCTTTATTTTTGGAAATTGATCGTAGAGGAATTCCTTTTATTTATAGCCGCACGTTGATTGGCGGAAAATTATTTCCCGCCAGGTGTTCTATCTCTTTGTTTAGAATACTTGCATTATATATTAGTACATCGCTGAGATCAGACGTCTGTTGAAACTCTATTGGGGAAAATTTTTACCCACCCAAACCCACTCCTTTTATTTTTGTTTTGTTTCTGTTTCAAAATGTCTTTGACATCCATAAGTATAATTGACAATGACAATTAATGTCACTTGTTATTGTAGATGACAATGACAATAAATGTCATATGTTAGTTAGTAGGTTTTAGCGGTATTTTCTCCAGCTTAAAGTTGGGGAAAACATGGCTTAAGGGATATCTTGAGTATGCACATTTCAAATTCTTAGTGAGTCAAAGATCAGTGAACCTTAGTTGCATTTGGATTCTCATTGCCAATGTATATAGTGTAAATATGCTTAACTGAAGGTCCGGCAAACAATAAAACTTTTAAACTGTTATGTGGCTTTTCTTCGCTAAGGGAAAAATGCTTGCAGTCGCAAAGCTTCAGTCAACCTTCAGCACAATGACTCAATATATACTTCTGTATATTTAGTACAAATGTCAAATATAGTCAACAACCTCAACTGACACCGGAAGGTATGTTGTTTTCAAGTTGAATCTTCTTGGTGAACAACAAATTGTTTGGTGTCAGCATAATCAGAACTGAGCAGTCTGTGTAGTGCAGTTTGGCTGTGGTGGGCACAGACTACCTCTGACATTACAAAGGTCAGAACTATTCCACATCAGTTGAAGCCTAGTCCGACAGGAAATTGTCACAATCATAGCAAGTTTAATTACTTCGATGAATTGAAATAGAAGGTGCTACATGTACATGCAGATTTCATGCGTAAGCCTTATATTTGCCTGCTTTCAATACGACACGGTCTAGGACCCATATAGACTTTTACAATTGCATGTGCGTGCGCGTGTGTGTGTGTGTCAAAGTGATGACGAGTGAGGTTTGCGGAATAGATTTTCGGTGAATCAGTGGATATAGATATTCCTGTAGGCTAGTATATATCATCATAGCAATGCAAATATACCACGTGTATCTATAGGGGTACACATGGGTATATTCATTGGGAAAAACAACTAAGTTATTCTTTTGTACAGGGGATTTGGGCTTCATTTACAAAAAAAGGGCATCTTCGAAAAATAAGTTTTAGTTACGCGGTGTGCATTTAAATCCACATGCTAAGTGCCGTTCTTCTAGGTTCAATTTAAAGCTGTTTAAAAAAAGAAAAACGGGGGTCACTTAAATTCTGGAAACACATTAGCATGCCTGCTTTCACCTTTGTATAGATATACAAAGTTAAACTGGCACTCATTAATCTTCGACATCATTCGGTCACGTTCGTTGTGTATTAGCTATTTTAATTGATTAATGTATGGAACAAGTATCTTTTAGCAAGGTGACCTGACAATGCTGAGGCAGTGGTGTAGTGGTAAGACGATTAACACATGTTCTGGATTGTGAGGGTTCGATTCCCACTGGGTATAGTTATTTTAGGCATCATTTTTAAATTAATATAATTTTTGAGTTATGATCATATTGTTTCTTGTTTATTTTAATTTTGATGGATAGTTGACATGATGTCTGTTTTCAAGACTGATAAGAGATTATTTACGGTCAGAAGCTGATGGCGGTGGATGTAAAACTCCTGCACATTGTTTCTGATAACAACCTTATCAAGGTCATCCACAGGTTTGTATTGTCCCCGTTTCGACGTTGCGGCAACGAAAGTGTACCGGTTTCTCGAAGTTCTTTTCCTACTCAGAAAACGGTTCTTCTGCTGACCCCAGTTGCCTGAAAAGTATGTTGAATATATTTTGTTTGTTTTGTTGCTTTACGTCCCAAGTCAACAGCTATGGTCATTGCGGGACGGTCAGTCACCTAACCACACTTTTTTCTGGGCAAGCTTGAACAAGCAGTTAACCAGTACTTCGTGCACATACTTTCGCTTGTAACTGACAACAACCCTTCTTAAATATATGATCAGCTGTCCCGCCCTGAGTGTTTCACGAAGTAGTTTGAAACATTAGCTACGAGGAATTCGTCTTTAGCTTTTAAATGTTTTATTAAAGATTTCTATGTTTGTAAAAATAGTGCACGTCATGATTTATGATAAAAAATGTAAATATTTAAAAAAAAAAATATTGTATGTCGTGAGACTCGAACCCACTATCTCAACCTTGACAGCTATACGCTCTATCCAAATGGCTAAGCGGGACAATGATGGATACAGGATTAGAAAATACTTCACTCTGAAATCAATACTTTTCATAATGTTTGCAAATCTAAAATTAGTTTTACGGAGTTATACGACTTTATACGGCATATTCATGAGTGCCAGTTTAACTTTGTATATCTATATCACGGGTTTGACTGATAATCAGAGGCCCCTATGTTGTTAACGATCAATAAAATACTAAACTATGCTCTTCTTAGGGCAAAATATGCACACTTTGACTTGGATGTGGTAAGTATTGAATACGTTTTATTGTTGCTGTGTTTATGTTTTCCTTGACATATTTTAGATCATTTTGGCCACATTGGGTTATCCCAGCAATGCATATCAGCCGTGTTATTATCACACATTGTACGTTCCCTCTGCAAACCATTAGATATATATTTAAACATGTGTCAATGGTGTTAGCATCATTGGTTTAAGTTTCTCAAGTGATCTTCATAAACAATTATAAAAAAAGTATACACATCATGACACTAGACCCCAGATCCCTGCCCCTGGGTTGGGCTGGAGGCCAAACAAATCTTGGAAACTATTAAAAATGCTATTCTCTTTTTCTGACTATTGAGGTTGGTGCTGTGAAACTGTCTTAAGCTCTCCAGTAAAATATTTTTACAGGCCGTTCCAAGGCGGTACAACTTTTGTGGATCATTTGTGTTATTTATGTCTTGTGTTTTTCATGCATTCGTGTCTGTTCATTGCTGCCTTGTGGTCACCTGAATGGAAAGGGCTGACCTCTTGGCTCTTGTTTGTGGTGTTAATTGTGGTTTTGTTACTTTCCAATTTGGTATCCTGGGACAGGTGTTGTACTTGATTGTATCGATTCCTGATCCTTGCTGTCTTTCTTACTTTTATTACATGTATGCATATGGCAGTTAGACCTATCTAATGCACAATTCATAGTTGAAAAAGGGTTTTTGTTGTTGTTTTTTTTCCAAAATTATACACTCACGTCAGATATTTACAGATAATGATCATATACATGTATGATTGACTGAGTATAAGAAGATAGATAGTTGCCCTGCACTAGATGGCATCAGCACTTGATCATTCCCCAGGGTGGGGGCATCTTGAGATTTTTCCTTATCTTATCAACTTGTATAAACACTTATATTGGAACAACAGCTACAATTTAGGACTGACTTTCTCTCTATGACTTAGGACCTTACATGTAGGGTTCATGGCACCGAGAGGCCCAAATTCAAAGCCTAGGACATCTTTAAAAGTGCTAATTCTTGTATTTCCTGTTGACAAATGCAAATGTTTACCAACCATTTATTAGAAAGCATTAATTTAATGACAATTGACTGACTTAAAAAGACACTGGGATACATACCCAAACTGGGGCTAGAGGTCAAAATCTAGGACATTTTAGTTTTTTCTGATTTTTCTTTGTATTTGAGCAACAAGACAGTCGCTCTAAGCAACGGACGATGGTAGGAGCAGGGCACGTTTCTCGTTTGTTTTGCGTTTAAAACTGAATAATTTAGTTGGTGAGTAAATATTACTACAAATGAGTCAAAGGTAATAACTAAAATGTCTCTCCAGGGCTTACGTACTAAAGTCATCTTATCAACGATAAAATGATCAGCAGATTGAATTGCCAAAATCTCATACGAGGCTTGTTCAGAAACTATTGAGACACATGCATTTTAACATGCAATCTTTGGGGTAGGCAGTTGAAATTCGCTCTGAAGTATTATTGTCCTCTTGCAAAGTTATTTTGCTATACAATGTTGGACTAACTGCGTCGACTTTCATTCTTCTGTTGCCTTAGTAACCACAGGTAGCAATTACCGGAGCACGCCAAAAAACGTTGTGCGTATTTAGAATACTCAATTTTACGACCACCATGACGTATATGATCTAAGTAAAATATTTTGCAAACATCGTTCAACCAAAACTGCCATTCCATGTGCATCATTTGATAACAGATTTGTAATGTTTACAGATAAATGAATGGTATATCTGTCACATACTCAAGGATACATTTGAATTACAAATGTCAAAACTTACGACACCAGTAGAAAACGTGGAGCACCAAAAACGAAATTACTGAGTGCAACACCAAAATACAATTTTGAAATGAAATTAAAACCAAATGTTTAGTTAATTTATATTTTATTTTCAGCTGGTAAAAGTGTTCGATTGAAACACCTTTTAACAGACTATTCAGCGTTTTCGCTTTTAACTATCAAAAATAAATTTGACGTGCCCACATCAGTGGGTTTCCTCAACGTTTTGTTCAGATTTTTTCACATATAAAAAGTCATGCCGTATATCTCCAAAGTCCATACAGATAATTAGTTGATTCTGCAAATGCAGACTAACATATCAATAGTGTATGCATCAAGAATCCCTAAATTGTCAAATTATCATTGTAGCTTAATTACCTGAACGATATTATTATAGACACTGCACAATGAATTCAAACGTTATATGGCGTGCTCCGGTGTGGTGGGGGTATCCGTCATCTTAAAGCTATTGCACCATAGCAATTAAAGATAACTGAAAGATAATCCAGCCCACACCCCCTTGGATGCTGCACTTAATGTATATGTACTTTGTTTAAAATACTGTTCAGTCGGTTTGACAAAATAGTGATTGTCTCAATAGTTTCTGAACAAGCCTCGTATTTCCCAAATGCTTGAGCAGAGATATTAAGCTAAACATATAGCGAAGCGAACTGTTGTCAGGCATGGCAGCCATCTGTAAAAATTCGTAACGCTAAGAAGCAGGGTACCAGACGACCGAAAATAGATCCGGCAGATTCCAACTCATTTGGAACCCTGTGTCAGTGGTGATTTATGAGGGAAGGGTGACCGATAGGGGACGCCGCTGTCGGGGAGTTTGGATCAGTCCGGGCAGCAACGTTGGTGTGCGCATGCGTTGAAGGTCCTTAGCTCAACGGTGATCAACGGCTTCACAAAAAAAGTTCGACGTTCGCCAAACGAACTGTCAATACGCAGAGGGTTCGTTCGCTAAACGCAATGCGAACGGTTGGTGCGTCGGCAGAACGGTATCCGCTCATTACTGAACGCAATTCGAACGGTTTGATCGTCCGCAGTACGACAACGGTTCATTAGCTCAACGGTAGTCTTTTGAACGCATCAAGAAGTCTTAGCTGTTCCACTGAAAATAAACTACACGGAGACTTACGACGCTGGTTTTGTCGAATGCAATGTTTTGCAATTGAGCCATAAAATCACAAATTAACAGCATATTAACATTAAGCTGGGACACACTTGCGCAGGAGTTAGCCTCTTGGGAATTTAGTGGTCACTGACGGTCCCCTTTAATAAATAACATGTTTACAGCCATCTTGTACATATACACCTAATACCCCTATTCCACACAGGCCACGAATCGCCCGAATCGCCACGAATTGATTTTCTTCTTATTCGGGAGGATTCGTGAGGTTTCATTAAAAAAAATCTCCAATCGTGATGAGCTTCGAGTCATCCCAGATTCAGATACGATGTCGTTACGAATATTCGGGGCAATCGGCTCAATTCGGCTGGAATCGCGCAAGAATTCATTACGATTAGAAAATAACATTAGAACATGCTGCACGAAAGTTAAGGAATCAATTACGAATCAGTTAAGAATATGCGGAATGCAGCACGAATTGGACACGAATTAACAGAAATCCGCGACGATTCGCGAGATTTTCTCTCACGATAGCCTTAAAAAAAGGCCCGTACATGCTCCAAAATGAATGTTCCTCGTGAAGCAGCAGTAGAATTGATCCTGCAACTTGAGTGTTGAAAACGGCTTCTTATATAGCTAGAAGAAAACAACTACGTTAAAGTCGAGAGGCCCTGACCCAGACTCTTTGACTAGGAAAAATATGGCAGTTCGCCATTGGCAAAATCGCCAGCCAGGAGCTACTGACTGATACTGGATTGTGCTCCAGAATCTGCCAAATCTGTTTCAACTTCTAGGACTGCTCACATGCGCGAGACGGGGTAATTAACCTTAGGGAAAATCCTTCTGCTATCTCTTCCTTGGTTTTATTGCTTGGCTTAGTTTCCCGATTCCACACGAATGAGCTAAGAGTAGCTACGAATGCCCAAAACAATGCAAAAACGCACCCGAATCGATTACGATTCAGTTACGATATCCAAGAATGCCTTAGGAATTTGGTACGAATCACGCACGATTTTTCGAATCGGGGAATTCGTGGCCAAAGTTTTGAACAGTTCAAAACTTTTGAGCCGAATTCCCGATAGACCTACGAATTGCAAGAACTCACTACGGACTATGCGAATCAGTTAAGACCTTCACGAACTGAGTACGATTCAGCCACGAATCCAAATATTTGTCAATTCGTGTCAATTCGTGGGATTCGGGGCCTGTGTGGAATAGGGGTATAAGGAATCTTCTAACGCATACACTTTTGTTTTGGCATTTTCTGGAATACTGGAATTTCGAATTAAAAACTACTTTGGAATACATTAGGACAATGTTTTCCAGTGATGCTTGCTTATTTTCAGAGACAACTGACTTGGAACATTTAAGATATTGATGTTTGAGTTGAAAACTTTAAAAAACGAAAGTCGCAAAATTTACCCTTTTTTCAAACAAATCAATACGGTACACAAAACAGCAATTTGTCAATGTATTCTGTTTCAAAGGTAAGTCAGTTTGTATTTTATCTATCATCAAATATGAAAACTCATTCAGGTTCTATCTTCAACATCTATAAAATTGTACAAACATTATGCACACACAAATAATTACATAATTCCTGACAATCTCATTGCATATGTGATCGATTGGGTTTGAACCAGGTTAGCAGGATGGCCTTTGTAAAACATTTATTCTGATAGCTTACAGCAGAGCCCTGCTGATGGTACTTGCAGTGTACACTGAAGGACTTTAAAAACGCAAAAATGAAAATTATTATTTTTTGCATCCAGAACATTTTTAGCCTTCTTTAACAGATAAAAACGGATGGTAACGACACTCTGCTTCTATCTATACCCAATACCGGTGTTTTAAAGACACTGACTACCACCAGCTATGCATTGCTGGTTTACTATGTTTTGCACGTGGCGTCCTCACGAATCAATGAGGCAAAACATTTTATCATTTTACATGTAGCTTGTGAGTATACGTGTATTAAAACACAACAGCTTTAGTTTTATAGCTTTATTGTTTATGCCACGTTTGTCTGAACATGAACGAGCTGGCGCAATTGGAATGTTAAAAGCTGGCGTGCGTGTTTTTGACGTCGCCAGATATCAGAATGGCCATCCGTCAACCATACAGAGCCTCAGAGATCGTTACCAGGCTATTGGGACAGTTAAAGATCAACGCAGGTCTGGTCAGCCAAGAATGGCGACCGGCGTTAAGAGGCAACTTACGTCGATTGTGTATCGACGATATGTACATCGACGATATCCGATCCAGCTGGCTACTGTCAGTGCCAGACGAATAGTAAGGTTCCAAGGGTAATTTGTTTCTGATTTTTTAATAAAAAATGTATTATCACAATAACTTAAAATCGTGTCCAATTTCTAGACAAATTTCAAATTGCAACTTTAGAATCATAGGGTATTGGCTTTTGATAGACTGTTGCTCTAAAATTATTTATTGTTTTGTCATAAAATTTAAAACGTGTTTGGCTGACATATTGATGTTCATTTTCGCTAAATTTCAATAAAATTGAGACGTTAAAAGTTAGTAAATATTACGAATTTCGATTTTTGCGTTTTTAAAGTCCTTCAGTGTAGAATTTTAGATTTGGATTGAGCAAAATCTCATTAAAAAGTAAGTGAGTATGACCAGGAAAGGTCACAATCACACAATCACATTAGACACTGCAGACCAACCCATGGCCACTGCACCGCAAGGAAGAGCCACAGGACACTGACAGTAAAATGACATTAACATGCATTAAAGTAAGGCAACCAGCACTCTCTGCACCAGCGGACAATTGCAAAACAAGAAACGACACTAAGTAATGCACAACATAACAATGTGTGGAATAATTGCACACAATATGAATCAAACGAATTAGATAAGATCCAAAATGAAGCTGCTAGAATAGTTACTGATGCAACTAAGTTAGCCTCCATTGATTTTCTCCACACGGAAACAGGTTGGGAAACACTGGGACCAAGAAGGAAAATCCATAAGCTTACCATGTTTTATAAAATGAAAAACGGACTTTGTCCTGATTATCTTGGTTCTCTTGTGCCTGCTACTGTGCGCCACAATACCCTCTACGTAACTCTTAAGATCTACAAACACAACATACGAATTCTCGTCTTTACTATACATCTTTCTTGCCTTCTGCTATCGGTGATTGGAATAAACTTCCAGAGCAAACTCGGAATTCTCCAAGACTTAACATCTTCAAAAACAGTCTGAAATCCAACTTGATCACACCACCCCGATACTATAACACAGGTAAAAGACTTGGTCAAATATATCATGCTAGACTAAGAACTGCATGCAGTCCTCTTCGTCAACACCTGCATTCAAAAAATATAGTTGATAATCCCTATTGTACTTGTGGTGATATAGAAGATACTCATCATTTCTTATTTGTATGTCATCAGTATACAGACCTTAGACGAGATCTATTAAACTCAGTGTCAGATGTCTGTCAACCTAATCTTAACGTTCTACTCTGTGGTGATATAACACTTACTTTTGTTCAAAATAAGCAGATATTTAAAGCAGTACAAGAATTTATAATTAAGTCAAAACGTTTTGAATAACACATTAATGCTTCAATAGCGCATTGCACATGTATGGAACATACCTTAATGTTTGCAATAATAGTACTATTTAAAATATGTTTTGTATACACATAACGATGCTCTAATATCACACTACATTTGCAGAAATCATATCTCAAGGTTTTAACAATAGCATATTATCCACCAAAATACTTGTATGTTCACAATTGATTGGTTTGACGTCTATTCTGCTAGCTGGGTACATAGAGGCAACGACCATACCCCCCCCCCCCCCCCCGAGTATTGATCATTTCCAAACCCCGTGGAGACAACAATGATAACTGTAATTTGTAAAATATTCATTCTCCTCTTCAAAAGTCGAAATTCATACTTTGTATTAAACAGCAGTTTTGTCATTATAATATATACAGCTAAACCTGGTTAATTCCAATTCGAATTATCGAGTTTTTGCTGTATTGTTCATACACACTTATGTCAATTCAAGTCATACGTTTATTGTATTTCTAATATTGAATAGCTGGGAAACAGATTTACAAAAGTCAATAGACTTTATTCTGAATCCCTTTTTTGTATTTCGAAATGATCTGTATGTGAACTTATTGCATTATATGTTCACATGTTGTTATACAAAAATGAAATAAAAGTTTAAACTAACATAAGAATGACCAAACATAACCATCCGCATAACAATCGCACAAAACAACGGGGGCAACAATACACAATGAATCAACACCGACAGAACCTACGTCTTGGAACGCTAAGCTGAAGTCACTTGGGGCTTAAGTTGATTGTACTACCAAATATTCACCATAGATTTTGCTGTTGTCAAATCAGAAAAAATATTATGATCGCATGGAGGTTTCCTTACTTATCCAATGTATCATCACGAAAAAACAATCAAATATATAAATATACTACATGTATCATGATGAAATAAAGAAAAGGGCTCTCAACTCACATACAGTCAATGTTAAAGAACAAACACCAATTGAGCTACGCTGGGCCCAGCCAAGAAACAAACATCAGGCACTGACCCACCCGTGAAAGTTTTATGCCAGGGTCGTCATTGAATCTAAGTCTGACCCACCGTGGATTTCATGCATTTCTTGTTACATATAACGTTTTTCATTGTTTAGCACTGAAATGCAGATTTGAGCCTAAATTCCAATTATTGTGACTTTCGATTTTGACCCTTTCGAATTTAATAAGCAGTATTTTGCTTAATACCCAAGCTATTGTTCTGAAATTTTCACACTTGATGTGAATAATATTGAATGGTTGTTTAAAGCTGCATAGTTTGTATTTTTGATCTTCTAATTTTAAAAATAATGTTTTTATTTTTCAAGAACACAGTAAAAATACTCAAATTCAGTTAAACATTTTACCATTTTCGTAAATCTTAAAAAGTTATCACTATAAAAACAACTGCATTTATGTTAAAATTCAACCGTCTAGAATTATTGGAGGGACGCAAATAATTACCAACAAGAGAAAAGTACACCTATATGATAAGATAATTCACTTTTCCATGCAGTTTTCAGCTGTACTTAACATTTTTATTGTGAAAACATAGCTTAATTCTACTTTTACAAATGATTTAAAAAGAAAATAATTTTTTTCGAAAAATGTGCATAGTTACAGAGTATGCAGCTTTAACAACAAAATATTCAAAACATTTAACGTAATTTAGCGTTTGTAGTAAATTGTTTACTGTATGCGTCAGAAGATTCCTGAAGTATACAATGCATAGTGTATATGTGTTCTTTGATTGCTTTCAGAATTCTTCTTGAAAAAAGGCAGCACAGCCGAATAAAGTTTAGGAGAATAAAGGAAATACCTCAAGGTTTGATATCTCAATCATATAACTCACTAACTGTTCACAGAGCGTATGCAGAGAGTACGCACAGCACGTTATAATTAAGCGTTTGTTGACAGATCGTTGAAATTCGTATTTCGTTCGCTGGTGTTCAGAAGTACGTTATGAACACGTTTTGAGTTCGTTTCAAATTCGCTTTCAGTTAGTTATGTCAAGGCTGATGATTACGTTCGTCGGGTTTTCAGCGAATGGCTGCGTATTCGAGATTTTTCATATTTTTGCAATTCGTTGAGCGAAGTTTCAGTCAAATCGTTATAGCGTAAACGCTGCTTTAGTAACATACTTCAAGGTGATTCATATGGTTGATTCTACATGCTTTGCTTCCATCCTTTTTCAACGTCTCAAAGAGGGTGCAGAATGCAACCTACATCTATGCTTTAAATAATGGATTTAGTGACGGGAAAGTGACAAAACGTGTATTAATGCATCTATTCATTAGTGATTATGTCTTACTAAATAAAAATGTTACACTATAATGATTGAGATACAATCTAAGGTATGTGGTAAATGTAATTGCGAAATGTAAAATCATATGCAAACAGCCAACCTGAGTTTCAAATGTGAAATAACATGTTTTAATCAATAATATTTACAACGTTATGTATCTCACGTTACGAATTAGAAAGTATGGGACCGGGCTGTGATGAACTTAAGGCCCGAGGATCAACACTAAGAATCGCTACGAATTGCACTGTATCAGTGCAGTTGGTAGCGAGTCTGATTGCCGATCCACGGGCCTTGAGTTCAAATACAGTGCAGTTGGTAGCGAGTCTGATTGCTGATCCACGAACCTTCAGTTCAATCACAGCACGGCCCCCTACTTTCGACATGCAGTCCCGACAAAGAAATTATGTTACAGTACTTAATATACGAGAATAAAACTATTAGTATCACTTTATAGCAGCTGAGATTTTGTTATTTGGCACATTGTCAAGCAACAAAAGCTAAAACGACCCTGTGCATATGCACAGACTCGCCATAACATGCATATGCACAGACTCGTCACAACCTTTGTTGTTCATATACACGAATTTCGGAAGATGATGAATGCCCAGGCAAACAATTATCCATGTAGTACCACACCGGATTGGCGGCAACCGAAAACGCTCTTAACAATCGAAGAACGTGGATCAAAATCGCTAGAAACACAAAAAGTTCGACGTTCGCCAAACGACCTGTCAACACGTAGAGGGTTCTAGTTTGCTAAGTTACTATAAAAAAACAACAACAGAAATATAAAAAACGTTCTATCCTTCACGTATTCGTATTCTTCATTAGGAGATGCAATTAAACCATAACTTATAACTTAAATAGCGCACTCATTAGTCTTAAAACAGTTCGGAAACATAAAATCCCCATGGCTAGCCAGAAAATGACTGGAACTTAGCTAGTTTTAGGATTTAAGAGCTCCAATTAAGCCAGAATGGACCACAATACCAAAGTGATACATGTAATTCCTAATGAAAAAAAGAAGATCATCGTGAGAATTAATAGTGTTAAAGTACTTGTTCATAGAATGAACCATAATGAACCAAATTGTATATTTTAATAGTATATTTTGACTGCAACCAACCCACGTTGACTGCGCTGTTCGAGTACGGTGGTTTTCTAGCGTGTAATTCGTATAAGCCATAACGAAGTTACCCCTGGGTATGTCGTCTATACTGTTAATTCGGAAATTTTCGCGAGGGTTTTATTTCGCGAAACTTTGCGTAGGCGAAGTTTCGTGAAAATAAAATCCTCGCGAAATGGCGAAATCAATATGCCATTTACTGATATAGGTAAACCATGCCATAGTTGCAACTTTTTGACGTCGCAAATATGTCTTTTAACGCTATTCGCGAAAATAAAGTTCTCGCGAAAATTTCCGGATTTACAGTATTTATATCAACCATGTAATGATAAAACCTGTCTTCAGGGCATGTGAGGCAATATACAATCAGAAATATATGGATGCATCACTGCATTGATTATGTACACATAGATAAAGTACACTGCTAACAAAGTTAGTGATCAATCAAAGCGAACGCACAGGCTGATCTGCACATTTGCCGTCCGTTTTACGATTGACCCGTTTAAGCCTAGTGTCCATATTATGGGACACCGGCACACGGTGCAGGACAAGATCAGACGCCACAGAATGCGGCGTCTGATCGGGTTCTGCTCTGTTCGCTTACAGAATGGGAGCACAGTGGTACAGTGGTAGGTCGCTTGACTCGAGACCGAAGGGCCGCGGGTTCGAGCCTCATCGGCCTCACTGTGTTGTGTGAAGACACATTTATCCTTGCTTAGTACTGGTTCAACCCAGGAAGACCCGTCCCGACATAACTAAAAAAGGGTTGACTGGGACCTAAATAATCAAATCAAACAAACAAAGCATACAAAATGTACATTTTAGAATTTTTGAATCATATTGACATAAACTACCAAATAAACCTTAATTTTGTAATGATTGGTTCTATTGATAATGGCGGGTATTTCCACTAATGTGGCACACATGATATACCTTATGTGAAACTGATCGCTCAACTGAGCGTGAAGTCTCGTAGTATGTTTCACTTTATTTTATTTTAAAGTTAAAATGGATATACACATTACTGCTATATTTCTATATTTCATGTTCAAAACATGTAAGTACAGTACAACCTGTGTAAAACGCACACTCAATAATAGACAAAACAAAGATCTTATTGACAAATGGTAGCTTAATGAAGGTCGAAAGTATTGCAGAATGCTCCCCTTGGAGCATTCTGCAACACTTTTGACCTGCATTAAGCGATAATTGGTCGTGAAAACCAATTTTCGTTCCTTTTGAGAGTGGTCGTTTTACACAGGTTTTGCTGTATTTTATTTCAATTTTAAAATGCATACACATACATGTATTAGTGCAATATTTCTATATTTCATATTCAAAACATGTGAGTAGTTTAAATAAAATGTTCGGCGCTCAGTTTTACAGGTACATGCACCACTGGCTAGTGGTCAAGGGAATTAATCACAAGTAGGCACACAATCTTAAATCAACGTCGTATCTACGCCGATACGACGTCATGACGTCGCACTGACGTCGATACGACCTTGATCTGGCGCCCTGTTCTTGCTGGACGGGCACTTACCGATCAGTGAAGACAAAGGTACATGCAGGCTGCCACAGTGCGCGACAACTCACGAGCACTGTTTCCTAAAAAAAAGATTAACTGAATTACAGCTTCATTTATAAAACTTGATCTAACTTTTGGTCCTCTACTTTGGACAGAATAATCGATCAGTATACGGAGTAATGAAATACAATACGAGTATACACACCGCATCGCTTGTCACAGAATAGACTGGTATCAGACTAGAAAATAGAGCAATATATGTAAAAACATGTGCATATACATATACAAGCATACACTAACTTAAGCATACAACAAATCTGTAATTTTCACCGACTGTTCTGGCAATGGGGAAGTAATAAAATATATTTTTTTTTATCTCTGTATGAGTTATAAGCTTTCAGTTAGATGTCTTAAATACAGAGCCTGAAGACAGGCTAGTCAAAGAATAGTATATATTGTACATGTATGAGGCGTGTTCCGAAAGTTCTGATCCTGGTGTAATATTCCTGTAACCAGCAATTTTGTATGCCTGATAATTATACCAAATTTTAGTATATTATTTGTATATGCACAGCTCTAACATTTTAATGCAACTTTAAGGAGCGACTGGGGATCTACCTCGAAATAGCCATATCCTCAAGGCACTGACTTAACAAGCAGGGCCGGAATTACAATGCCTCCTTAGAGTAAAGGAAGACTTAAGTTAAGTATTGTTTTTTTTTTAGAATGACGTTTAAAACTGATTAAAATCAAAATAGTTTTATTTTTTCTGAAGATCACAATGATATCTTTGACCGCAAAAACCACATCGATCCAGGCAATTTATTTAGCATTTAATATAGCATGTTGAAATATCAATACTTAACTTAAGTCTTGCTTAACTTAAGGGAGGCATTGTAATTCCGGGCCCAGCTGATCGTGCAATTAGAGAACCCACAATTCAGACAAAAGCAGTCTCAGTCATTAGATTCCATGTCTGCCCAAGGCTCAATATCAGTCATATACCCTGTAAAATGGCACGCTTTCTATAACATCTGGACTGCCTAGGCCCTCGAAAGGCTATGCAACTGCCAATCATAAGCAAATGGTAATATACGGATATGATTATGGTCCTGACATGACTGGGATAATGTTGACTGGCACATAACGAATAAAACCAAACACATCTTGGGATGCGTTGTCTGTGTGGAATAGTGACGTACATAAACTATGAAGACATTTATCAGACCATACGCTCTCCAGCGTCTGATCTAGATCTTAACTGCCTATGTATGCCCCCAAAATAGTATGACATGCTTAAATTTGTTAATTTGAGCCATTCAACTGTTTATACCTTCTCCCTCTGGGAGAAAATTCTTTCCTTTAAGAGAAGTTCCATTTTGAAAAGGAACGTAATTGTAGAGATTCATTGCTTGATACAGTAGTCTCCCTTTGATGTGCGTATCTTTTCAGCGTTCTGGCTACGCCATTGACAGGGCTGACTGATCATAACACACTTATGTAGGGAAATCCCTTTATTGTTGCATGGAGTGGTATTTCTCAATATTGAAACATCACGGACCAGGAAACTTATTGTGTTAATTTCATATGACTGACTAAAGTCATGTAGGCCTATGCAAATACATTTACAGGTATCAGACTATAATGCGTGGTAGTATAAGTATAACAAATTATTTTGAAATGAAGGAAGAGAACATTTTTTCAACTTTAACATAAATTCTAGAATCAGTCTTTGCTTCAGAGCACACCATTTTAACAATCGGAACTGCATCGCCGAATTCTGCGAAATTCCGTGCAATCAGACCACGGATGTACATCGAGGATCTACTTTGAAACCGCGGGTGATAACGTGACGCTGACGTCATATAACGTGACACTGACGTCATATAACGTGACACTGACGTCACAAAAAAGCATGTTAACACAATAACAAGCGTAATTGCAGCAAACAAATGGCTTAAATGAAGTTGGTGAGGGTGGTTTCATGAAATACGTTTAAGCCCTCTAGTGATTCTAAGCTGACAGTTCTAAGGCGGTAGTTCTTTTGTGGATCATATTTTTATTTTTGTCTTTGGAATGCTGTCTTGTCTGTTCCTTGAAGCAGCCTTGTGGTCACCTGCAGCGAAAAGCAGACCTCCTGACCTTCAAGTGTGTACTGTTGTCTTGAGTTTTTGTAACTTTCTCACGAGGCGTTCTGGGCTTTAGGTGTGGTACTTAATTGTATATATTCCTGATATGGCCTTCCTCTCTACATTGATCCTCACCTCAGTCAGCGCTTTTTGGTCATTTACTATATCTATTCTTTTTTGATATTTTCTGGGTCATATATAGAAGATCTTACATGAGTGCTCATGTTTTATAGAATTTATTAAACGAGTTGGGGAAAAGAAAAAATGCGAGGCTTATCTCTTTTTCGCATAGAGTTTAATAAATTCAATAATACAAGAGCACGAATGTTAGATTCTATTTATCATATGACATTAAGATTACTTTTCCGTAAAAACGTCATAATTTTGGCATTATGTACGCAACGTTGTAATAGACGTCATAACGTTTCCCGAAAATCTATAAACCACTAGTGGTTTATCGATTGTATTGCATGGCGTTATTTTACTCCCAGACGCGACGTCATATGATAAACTGTATACATTCATTATGTAGTTGATTTGATACCTCAAAACAGGTACACTGACAACGGTTTTCACACTCTACTTGGACACAATAATTTTTAAATGCCAGCATGTGATCCATAAATGTTTGATAGAAAATTCTGAAGATTTTCATACAAAAAAAAAGATGGAATAGTCTAGCAGTAAAGAATGGGCTTATTCAGATATTTCCATCCATTATAGGTTCTGGGGAAATTTCTTTTATCACATGACGTCGCGTCTGAGAGTGAAATAACGCCATGCAATAAAATCTGTAAACCACTAGTGGTTTATCGATTTACGGGAAACGTTATGACGTCCATAACAACGTTGCGTACATAATGACAAAATCATAACGTTTTTACACCCAAAATAAGATTTCAAAGTATTAGTCATATGATAAATAGAATCTAACATTCGTGCTCTTGTATTATTGAATTTATTAAACTCGTTGCGAAAAAGAGATAAAATGCTCGGCAAGCCTCGCATCTTATCACTTTTCCCCAACTCGTTTAATAAATTCAATAAACCATGAGCACTCATGTAAGATCCTCTATATTCAGATATTTCCATCCATTTTAGGTTCTGGGGAAATTTCTTGTAATTTCATCATTCCTCACGGTCATATTAGGTTGTCGTCGTGTAAAGGACATTCAGAAGATACTATGTGTCAATATACATGCGATGAGGACTACAAAAGGAACAAGTACGTGTCTTATGTGCCATGTAACAATACAGGAACCTGGACATCTTCATCGTGGCCGCATGTGACAGTTGATGAACTATGTACACGTAAGTATTGCAATTGCACCATTCGTTTCTTTCAGTCTGTTCCGTTTCTTTTTAGTCCGTTTAAGCTACTTTTTGAACGCGTTTTTTGTTTCTGTTTTCAGAGCATAGCAAAGATCCTTCATAAAAGAAAATACAAATGTATACAGCGAAATTAGATAAAATTAGATAAAACTTAGACTCAAGCGGAGATGAAAAACGTTCAATTCCGCGAAATTCCGTGGAATCAGAACACAGATGTACATCGAGGATCTACTTTGATAACGCGGGTGATACATGTAACATGACGCTGACGTTATATAACGTGACGCTGACGTCACGGAAACCATGTTTACACAATAACAAGTGTGATTGTAGCAAAACAAACGATTTAAATGAAGTTTATGTTTTTTTTTTTTCAAAAAAAAAATCGCTATAGCGATTTTATTGAAAAATACATAAACTTCATTTATTCTGCTGATTAACACCAATTCTCTGTAACCATCGAACCTAGTTGTTCACGCATAGTCACAGATTTTGATGAAACTTTCCATGATTGTTTGTTTTTATGCCAAAACACGCAAATCATGCATCATTCCTTCATTTTCATATCCGTTGCCATGGTAACGGGGTCAATAGTTTTTGGCTAAAATTTGTCAGAAAATCAATGAAATTTGGCGAATTTCGGACTGTTATATCTTCTTTAATACAAACATGTTAGCTATAAAGCTGTTTATTAATTGGAGAATTGCCCTTGGTTAGTATCCGAACGTTAATGTTTAAAGAATTTCTGGTCTCTTTCATATCGAAGTTCTATCTGAAAGGTGGGTGGGGTAACATAACCCCGAAATTTGCTGTTTTTTGCACTTTTTGACAGCTTATATCATTAAGGGCTCGACAGCCGGACACATTACAGGACTAACATGAAAATCAATATTACCCCATCTTTTAAAAATTAGAATAAAAATTTTGGGAAGTTACCATCTTCTATGTGTTACCATGGAAACAAGAGGTACACCGTTCCAAAATGCATGTTTTGATTTTAACAAATATTTATGAGGTGTGAAATTCACACAACCGCCAGACTGTAACACTGAACACAAGAAAGCGTTAAGCTACCATTTTTCTGCCAATATCTATAAAAAATATTATCAGAGGCCCCAATGGGGGTTTGATATAGTCATTTTAGGGGTGCAACGGGGGCAAAAATTAAGAAATTATTTAAAAAAAAGTCAAAGCTCTTTTACATTATAGAATTAATTGTATCAAAGTTGTTTTGAAAAGTCATATCTACATTATACAATTGTAATTAAAGAATAAAAACAATTGTAAATCTCAGGAGGGGCTCCCGAAGGGGCTCAAATCGATTGAATGTGGGTGGGGTAACACAACCCTGAAATGTGTCGTTTTTTGCACTTTTTGACAGCTTATATCATTAAGGGCACGAAAGCTGGGCACATTATAGGACTGAAATGAAATTAAATATGATCCCATCTTTCAAAAATTAAAATAAAAGTTTTGGGAAGTTACCATCTTCTATGTGTTTCCATGGAAACAAGAGGTACACCGTTCTGAAATGCATGTTTTGAATTTAACAAATATTTATGAAGTGTATATTTCACACAGCTGCCAGACTGTAACAATGAATAAAAGAAAGTGTAACACTACCATTTCTTTACCAATATCTGTAAAACATATTATCAGAGGCCCCTATGGGGTTTTGAGTTTGGTCATTTTAAGGGCACAAGGGGGGCAAAAATTTAGATTTTTTTTGAAAAAAAGTCAAAGCCTTTTTACAAATCAAAATTAACTGTACCAAATTTGTATTGAAATGTCATATCTACATTATACAATTGTAGTTAAAGAATATAAACAGTTTGAAATCTCATAAGGGGCTCCCTAAGGGGCTCAAAACGGATTAAAAGGGTAAAATTTCTTTGGCATCTAGAGAATAAATGCAATTGACCAAATTTGTTCAGTAATAAGTGCAAAATAGTAAAACAGAGGCAATATAAGTCCAATATTTTTCTGCCAATATCTATACAAATTATCATCAGAGGTCCCAATGGGGGCTTGATTTTGGTCATTGTAGGGGCGCAAGGGGGCAAAAATTAAGAAATTACTTAAAGTCAAAGCTCTCTAATAAATTAAAACTAGTTGTATCAAAGGTGTTTTGAAAAATAATATCTCCATTATACAATAATAGCCTAGTTTTAAATTTATCTAATATTTACGAAGTGTCTCATCACTGAAATTAAGAGCAGATATGAATGTTATCCTTGCATTTTGCTGTGTCATTTAGCTAAAAAAATATTACCAGAGGCCCAAATTAGACGGCCCCTGCGAAAATTTAAATAAAAGTCCAAGATAAGTTCTTTCATTATGCAAGAACAAGGATCAAGAACTGGACATGAACTGCTCTTAAAGTGTTCAAGATCAGCTCAAATACAATTTATGAATGTAAAATTGGACAAATATTTAAGAGCAATTGTTCTTAAAAACTGTTCTTGAAAAGTTCAAGAATGTACTGTTCTTGAATAGATATAACGATATCCCTTGCTTTTTACCGCGGTAAATTTTGACAATCAGAAGTGTTGCAGATTTACCAAATCTGCTCTCAGGATATCTCCCAAATGAGCTAGAATGACAAGGCAGTTATGGTATCGCTTACCATAGGACAAAAGAAGAGTAGAACAATGAAGAATGTTTCAGGTTTGTATGTACAGGTATGTATATTTCTGTCACTAGATGTCAGATAGCTGTAATGATAATGACATAGATACTGAAAAGTAGCAAGACACATTTATCCTAGCTTAGTACTGGTTCAACCCAGAAAGAACGTCCCGCATAACTGAAAGATTGTTGAGTGGACGTAAAGAATCAAATCAAACAAAATACTGAAAAGTAGCATTTGAATAATGATAAATATGAACAATATATATAATAAAGAACATAATAGATGTAAGCATTCCTGGACAATTCAGGAAAAGATAAAAGCAGGGTTTACCCTGCCATTAGCTTTTGGTCCCATTTGCTACTAAAATTGTAGAGTGGCTACAGCTAAAAGTGCAGTCTAAATTAGCACTCCCTGTAAGTATGAGCGAGGACAGTGAAGAGAAAAAGAAAGAAAGGGTGTCAAACAGTTTGGATCCAGATCAGGCACAAAATTTTGTCGGGCCTGATGTGGGTCCAAACTGTTTGCAAAGGTAATCAGCAGACAACAAAAATCGCACCTAGCGGGCCAAGAGTTTTACAAAACAACTTGTTGATTTTCTACTTTCTGGCTAAAACCTTGGCTGAAATTAGTTTCATTTGGCTCCAACGTTTTCCATTTGGCTAAAGTGCTGGCTGCAACAAATTCTGAGCCAGGGTAAACCCTGAAAAATTTTCAGAGTGTATTACCTCAATGTCTAGGCTATGATGTTCCATTTCCCCCACCTCTAATAGCGAGATCAGCTGGCTAACCCTGCAATCTATTACACTTTGGTACCTCGATCGTTGCACTCCACTATGTTACATTACATGTGGAAGTGCAACCAGGGATCCATGTTCTAATATACGTCACTGGTGCATCGAAGCACCCATAGACACAAGCGCAGATCCAGGAAGTTTTGTCAGGAGGGGTGGGGTGGGTGTTCCAGGATCAACGGCCCAAAAAAACAGCCTGGACAACGTTTTTCTAGTCCTCGGCTTATTTTAAAGTTTACAGAGGTGGTCCAATGGTTTTATTGCAGAGAGAACTATACTTTCCAAAGGATCGAGAGGGGGGCCAACATTTTCCAGTGGGGTCCAACTTTTTCCAGGGGGGGGGGATCCAAATGCTAATTTCTATATAAACCCATATTACTTGTGATTTTCAAAGGGGGTCCGGACCCTCTATACCCCACTCTGGATCCGCACATGGGATATACTCCCGAGATAATGAACTTATAACATAAACATAAATACTTTCTTTCTTTAAATATCTACTGGCTCGATCGAGCTCGATCATTACGCCAGGGAGTGCGAATTTTAAACTAAAAGTTGAAGAAACACATGCCCATAAAATACCGTATTCGCACTTTTAGCTCTCAATTCGCGTACTGTTCAAAAGGCTCGGTAAACTTGTATCCCAAATAGCACCACCTGGTGCCAAAAGAGAACAGCTTACTTTTGGATGTCTCATTTGATGCCATTTTAGGCAGCGTCAATTGATTGGATAAATGCGGCAAGCGCTGATCCAGGAATTCTTGTCAGGGTGGGAGGGGGTCCAGGCCCAAGTGCCAGAAACAGCTCTGACATAGTTTTTTTTAGTCCTCAACTTATTTTACAGATTTACAGTGGTTTATCAATGGTTAATTTCAAAGAAAACTATACTTTTCGGGTCCAACATTTTCCAGGGGCCCTTACGGAAAAGCTGTCTTTGTGCGAATATCTGACGAAAATGCTGTGAATATTCTGCGAACTGCATTGTTTACAGTAATTGTTCGCTATATATTCACTTCTTGTCGCGAATACCCAGCGAACAATGTTGGTCTGACAAAAAAGTGGTCGCTGAATGTTTGCAGTTTGTCATATAATCGCTGCATATTCGCAGCAAAAACTTAACTTTTTTTCAAGCACAAGGTACTATTCGCCCAGTATTCGCAATAAGAACTTAGTTCTGGATACTGTTCGTTGTATATTCGTTACAGTGACTTTAACTTTTTATGTATTCGCGGAGAGTTCATCTAGGGAACTTCAACTCATATAGCTCTCAGTCTAAAGATCACGTTTTCAGGTTTTTATTCAAGACAAGACCCCTAGATGGGGTATATGTCAAACAACAACATATACACATGTCAAAAATACATAAACAGCAAAAACAATTAGAAGAAAGCTTCATGGGTGACTAGATCAGACTGACGGCAATCGGGAGTATTGTGGTTAGTATATACCGCAAGGTTCCGAACCCCTCGGACAAATAGGTCAAAGCGAACAGCGCAGACCCGGATCAGACATACCTCTGTGAACTGCCTGACCATGGTCCACACTGTTTGCCGTTCCATGTGCATAATTTAACAAAGTACCCCAAGGTTTAATTTCAAGATAAACTACAGAAGGGACTCTACCGTCCGAAAAACCGGGAGCCCTGCGGCAATGATTCAATTAGTAATGCAGGCCTCCAGGTAAAGGGAGTAAGTGACCAATCATAAGATCTTATTTTTTTTACTGGGGAGATAGATTCAAAATTATCTCCCCTTAAAACTCTTCAATTAAATGGCTGTCATAATTGCCATGATGCAATTTTAAACAGGTTTGGAGATAATCAGTTTTTAACTCAGCTAAATGTCTCAATTATAGAATATTTAAAACAGACTTAGTATTTGAGCAATATTTCCATTTGCTCCCCAATGATTTAGCTATGGCTTTTTGTCATTTTAGGTGCTTAAATCATAAATTACCTATAGAACTTGGTAGATTTTGGGGTGTTGAGAGGGATGACCGTAATTGTGAGCTTTGCAGAGTAAACAGACTTAGTGACGAGTATCATTACTTATTTGAATGCTCTTATTTTGATGAGCAGAGAAGGTTGTGTCTCCCGAGGGACTTGCCCCGCCATCCAAGCACTGTCATTTTCGGAAAAGTTATGAATAACAACGATATACAGGTGTTGTTTAAGCTCAGTAAGTTTTGTAAGGACATTTAAGCAACATTTAAAGTGATACACAGCAACATTTAGATCTGAAAACTGTCATTTATTGCATTATTTCTTGAGTGAACCAGTACAGAGCTCCTGGTACCGGTAAAGTGGTGGTGCACTGGATCTTCCTTGACTTTTGCCCTTTATATTGGCAGGGGAACAGCCTGGTCAGTACCAGCTGATGGACTATTCCAACAACTTATACTGACTTGGTTGGCTCATCTGTTTTGTTTTGTTTAAGAGGAAGGGTGAGTGTTTCTTTAACCGGTTGATACCAGTAGGTCTGATCTCATGCTGCATTTACATTCCATTCGTCTTGGATTGTCGTCCAATTCTAGTCTTCTTTGAAGCTTTCTTCAATGTTTTTTTGTATTGTTATTGTTTCATGTATATGTGTTACAGTTGGATCTATACCTCGGTTAGGGGTCCTGATCCGTATTAAAATCTTGAAATCTTGAAATCTTGAATCTTGCATAATTGACAACATGTTGAGAAGTCTTTTTTATGGAATGTTATCTCTTCTGATGTGTTTTTCTGTTCCTATGATGTTTGAGTTGATACCTTTTGATTGTTCTGGAATGGTGTTGCTTGCTGAGGTCAGTGCAAAATGGATAAATTTTGACTATTTGAGTTTAACAAGCTTTGACTTTTGTAAATCATTGATTGCTGCTTGTTCGCAGGATAGTCACAATTATTGTTCGCTGCATATTTAATTTACATATTTAAATGCATGTTCGTCGCATATTTGCAAAATGTTTGCGGGATATTCGCTGCATATTTAATTTGATGTTTTGAATCATCTTCCCATTTCTTTTTCTATCTCATGATATTTCACACTCAATGCTTTAATTAAGCATACACCAAAATGTCAAATTATCCGCACAAGCTGTCTGTGGCTAATCAAAAATGCAAAAAGTATGATTTTTAGGGGTAGGCTTACCCCATCCACATTCAATCGATTTTGAGCCCCTTTGGGAGCCCCTCCTGAGATTTACAATTGTTTTTATTCTTTAATTACAATTGTTCAATGTAGACATGACTTTTCAAAACAAATTTGATACAATTTATTTTATTATGTAAGAGAGCTTTGACTTTTTTTCAAATAATTTCTGAATTTTTGCCCCCATTGCGCCCCTAAAATGACTAAATCAACCCCCATTGGGGCCTCTGATAATATTTTTTATAGATATTGGCAGAAAAATGGTAGCTTAACACTTTCTTTTGTTCAGTGTTACAGTCTGGCTGTTGTGTGAATTTCACACCTCATAAATATTTGTTAAAATCAAAACTTGCATTTTGGAACGGTGTACCTCTTGTTTCCATGGTAACACATAGAAGATGGTAACTTCCCAAAAATTTTATTGTAGTTTTTGAAAGATGGGTTCATATAGATTTTTATGTTAATCCTATAATGTGTCCGGCTTTCGTGCCCTTAATGATATAAACTGTCAAAAAGTGCAAAAAACGACACATTTCGGGGTTGTGTTACCCCACCCACATTCAATCGATTTGAGCCCCTTCGGGAGCCCCTCCTGAGATTTACAATTGTTTTTATTCTTTAATTACAATTTTATAATGTAGACATGGCTTTTCAAAACAACTTTGATACAATTAATTCTATTATGTAAGACAGCTTTGACTTTTTTTCAAATAATTTCTTAATTTTTGCCCCCATTGTGCCCCTAAAATGACTATATCAAACCCCCATTGGGGCCTCTGATAATATTTTTTATAGATATTGGCAGAAAATTGGTAGCTTAACACTTTCTTTTGTTCAGTGTTACAGTCTGGCTGTTGTGTGAATTTCACAACTCATAAATATTTGTTAAAATCAAAACTTGCATTTTGGAACGGTGTACCTCTTGTTTCCATGGTAACACATAGAAGATGGTAACTTCCCAAAATTTTTATTCTAATTTTTGAAAGATGGGGTAATATTAATTTTCAGGTTAGTCCTGTAATGTGTCCGGCTGTCGAGCCCTTAATGATATAAGCTGTCAAAAAGTGCAAAAAACGACACATTTCGGGGTTGTGTTACCCCACCCACATTCAGTGTTAATTTAGTCAACAAAAACTTTTCTTTCTGGATGGTATGAGGTATGATTTAGATAAGTTTAAGTTAGAATTACCAGACAAAATGAAAAATATTGTGAAAGAAAGGCAGTATAAATGGCAGTTTTGCAGTGAAATTATTGAATTTTAAGGTAATTTTGGCTGATTTTTGGCCAAAATATTTGGAAGCTGTTGCCATGGCAACGGAAAGACAAATGAGTGAACTAGCATTAAATTTTTTGGTTTTACCAAGAAAGAATCATTGTCAGCAATTTTTAATAAAATCCGAGATCGAGCGTGAACAACCTCTATTATAACAGGTTCAGTAGTTACAGAGAATTGATGTTAAACTTTTAGGATTAAAAAGAACGGTGTAGAGCCACAAATTGCTCCCTACACAATACGCTCCCTCGAAGGAGCATATTGTGTACCCTGCATACACAATATGCTACCATGAAATCGGAAGCATATTGTGTAGGACATGTATCATGCCTACACAATATGATCCCTAGCTGATTAACGTACGTATACATGGGCGACCGTCTGCCCAAAGCGAAACCATTTGGGAAATTTCAGCAGAGGGCCTTTGGAGGAACATTTATGTGAAATGTTTTAGGAGTTATCGTTCAACGAATACAATGAAGGACGACACTCGACGCGTTGTATGTACGCATACATCTCAGTTCGAATACAGCTCAGGTCTGATCTATATGCGTAGGCGATGAATACGCATACATCCTACTATGCATACAACACTGGTGTGAAATGTAAGCGGGGGTATGTATGAAACCTCCGCATACTGTCCTTTGAACATATTGACAGAAACATAGTTATAAGACATTCTGGATTGGATGATGCTGTGGTTGGTTGGGGAAGTCTTTTTGAATGCTCTATTGTCTACAGGCTGGTGTGCGTTCTATACCCACAGAATGTTATATCGTGTTTATAAGTGAATGGCCACCCAAACCGAGGATCCCAGTCGTCTGACGTAATATTGTCCTTTTAACAATCCTGTTATCAAGTGTGTTCAACACACTGAACATTGCTGAAGGCTTTTGGTAAGCTGATAGTATAACCAATGGTCTCTTGTCCGTCCCGTGTCTGCTGTATACATATTTTAGCAATGGAATTTCGGAGACCAGTCGTAAATCTAGATTGAATTAAAGGCCACTATGTCTAATAAGCTCACCTTTGGCTCGGTTGAGCTAGAAACAACATATACAAATATGATGATTGAAACGACGAAAGGCATTACCATACATACTTTGACAGCTGGAAATAATAGCAGTGATACGAAACGACTAGGGCGTAAGGACTGAACATATAATGGGTATGGGTGCTCTTGAAAATATCATCAGGAGCTGTATGCGTATCCTTCGACGACCCTGCAAATGCACCACACTTACGCATACACTTACGTATGTGGAGCTGTATGCGGAGGTAGGATACGCATTAAACTCGCAGGGCAATTTTACGCATGAGCTCTGACATGATATGTATGCGTACTGAGCTGTATAAGTACCTACAACGCATTGTGGACGCTGGACAAAGACCAGTCACAATGGCTCAGGTGAGCTAATAATACTAACAGGGTAGCTTAATGTGTACCCTGCCTTCACAATATGGTCCCGTTATTAAAATACTAGCAAGGTGGCATATGGGGTACCCTACGATACCTACACAATATGCTCATGTTATTATTATACTACCAAGGTAGCATGCAGTATACCCTGACTACACAATAATTATTATTATACTACCAAAGTAAAATATTGTGTACCCTACCTACACAATATGCTACCATTATTAAAACCCTACAAATAGTACTCTATCATATCGTGTGCCCTGCCTACACAATATGCTCCCTTTATTATAAGTTCACCAGAGCCGAAGGCTCAGGGTGAGCTTATAGTATGGGACTCCAGCCGGCGTCCGTCCGTCCGTCCATTCAAATGCGTCCATCCGTCAATCCGTGCGTCCACACTTTCAAACATAAATATCTCTAAAACCAGCAGGCCAATCATAATCAAATTTCATCAGGAGCATTATTGGGGTGGGGGATTGATTGCAATTGGTTTTGGGTAAGATCGGACCAGAACTCTGGTTTCCATGGCAACAGATAGCTCCCATAGGGTAATAATGGGGAAAAAATTTGTGACCACTCTAGCTCCTTTATTTTTAATTTGTTCTTCTTTATTCTTGCAGGTAAGAATGACAGCCATAAAATCTCGTATGGGTTTGAAATTCGGCAGGATCCGACTAGGGACTTATGAGTTAGCTGCCCTTGAGCGTCTGGAAAAATCACCATAGACTTATAATGTTGTGACCACTCTAGTACCTTCATTTTTGAATGGATCTTCTTCATTCTTGCAGATAACTAGACCAACTATAAAAGCTCGGATTAGTTTGAATTTCGGCAAGATTTCATCACTGACTTCGGAGTTAGCTGCCCTTGAGCGTCAGAAAAAATAATGAATAATGTTGTGACCACTCTAGCTCCTTCATTTTTGATTGGATCTTCTTCATTCTTGCACGCAACACGAAAACCCATAATATCTCGGATGGGTTCGAAATTCAGCAGGATCTGACTAGCTACTTATGTGTTACCTGCCCTTGGGCGTTTGGAAAAATCCCATTAGACTTATAATGGGAGAAATGTTGTGACCACTCTAGTGCTTTCAATTTTGAATGAATCTTCCTCATTCTTGCATACAATAAGGGCAACTATAAAAGCTTGGATGAGTTTGAATTTCGGCAAGATTCCATCGCTGACTTAGGAGTTAGCTGCCATTGAGCGTCAGAAAAATTAATGAATAATGTTGTGACCACTCTAGCTCCTTCATTTTTGATTGGATCTTCTTCATTCTTGCAGGCAACAAGTTTACCCATAATAACTCGAAGGGTTCGAAATCCAGCAGGATCTGACCGGCTACTTATGTGTTACCTGCCCTTGAGCGTTTGGAAAAATCCCATTAGACTTATAATGGGAGAAATGTTGTGACACTCTAGTGCTTTCAATTTTGAATGAATCTTCCTCATTCTTGTATACAATAAGGGCAACTATAAAAAGCTTGGATGAGTTTGAATTTCGGCAAGATTCCACCGCTGACTTAGGAGTTAGCTGCCATTGAGCGTCAGAAAAATTAATGAATAATGTTGTGACCACTCTAGCTCCTTCATTTTTGATTGGATCTTCTTCATTCTTGCAGGCTACAAGTTTACCCATAATAACTCGAAGGGTTCGAAATCCAGCAGGATCTGACCAGCTACTTATGTGTAACCTGCCCTTGAGCGTTTGGAAAAATCCCATTAGACTTATAATGGGAGAAATGTTGTGACCACTCTAGTGCTTTCAATTTTGAATGGATCTTCCTCATTCTTGCATACATTAAGGGCAACTATAAAAGCTTGGATGAGTTTGAATTTCGGCAAGATTCCATCGCTGACTTAGGAGTTAGATGTCATTGAGCGTCAGAAAAATTAATGAATAATGTTGTGACCACTCTAGCTCCTTCATTTTTGATTGGATCTTCTTCATTCTTGCAGGCAACAAGTTTACCCATAATAACTCGAAGGGTTCGAAATTCAGCAGGATCCAACCATGGACTTATGAGTTACCTGCCCTTGAGTGTTTGGAAAAATCCCCGTAGACTTATAATGGGAGAAATGTTGTGACCATTCTAGTGCTTTCAATTTTGAATGGATCTTTTTCATTCTTGCATACAATAAGAACAACTATTAAAGCTTCGATGCGTTTGAATTTCGTCAAGATCCCATCACACATTTTGGAGTTAGCTTCCCTTGAGCATCTTAAAAATTAATGAATAATGTTGTGACCACTCTAGCTCAATCCTTTTTGATTGGATCTTCTTCATTCTTGCTGGCAACAATTAAACCCATAATATCTCGGATGGGTTCGAAATTTTTCAGGCTCCGACCAGGGACTTATGAGTTACTTGCCCTTGAGCATTTGGAAAAATCCCTATAGACTTTTAATGGGAGAAATGTTGCAACCACTCTAGTGCTTTGAATTTTGAATGGATCTTCTTTATTCTTGAATACAATAACGACAACTACTAAAGCTTGGATGAGTTTGAATTTCGTCAAGATCCCATCATATCTTTTTATTTTGGAGTTAGCTCCCCTTGAGCATCTTAAAAATTAATGAATAATGTTATGACCACTATAGCTCCTTCATTTTTGATTGGATCTTCTTTATTCTTGCAGGCAACAAGTAAACCCATAATATCTCGGATGGGTTCGAAATTCAGCAGGATCTGTCCATGGACTTATGAGTTACCTGACCTTAGCCGTTTGGAAAAATCCCTATAGACTTATAATGGGAGAAATGTTGTGACCACTCTAGTGCTTTCAATTTTGAATGGATCTTCTCCAATCTTGCATACAATAAGGACAACTATTAAAGCTTGGATGAGTTTGAATTTCGTCAAGATTCCATCACCTATTTTGGAGTTAGCTCCCCTTGAGCATCTACATTTTTGATTGGATCTTCTTTATTATATCTTCTAACAAGGACACTCATAAAAGCTTGGATGAGTTTGAGCCCTTGAGCATCTGAAAAATTCCACATACTCTAATAATGGGAGAAACATTGTGATCACTCTAGTGCTTTTAATTTTAAATGGATCTTCTTTATTCATTGCAGATAAGAAGGACAACCATAAAGGCTTGAATGAGTTTGAATTTCGTCAAGATCCCATCATCTTTTATGGAGTTAGCTCTCCTAGATCATCTTAAAAATTGATGGTTAATGTTGTGACCACTCTAGCGCCTTCATTTGCGATTAGTTCTTCTTTATTCTTGCAGGTAACAAGGTCAACTATTAAAGCTTATATGGGTTCAAAATTTGGCCAGATCAGACCTGTGACTTTCGAGTTAGCTGCCCTTGAGCATCTTAAAAATTCCATAGACTTATAATGGGAGAATTGTTGTGACCACTCTTGAGCTTTCATTTCAATAGATCATATTCATTCTTGCAGATAAGAAGGACAACTATAAAAGCTTGGATGAGTTTGAATTCAGTCAAGATCCGATCACCTGTTATGGAGTTAGCTGCCCTTGAGCATCTTTAAAATTGTTTGATAATGTTGTGACCACATTAGCGCCTTCATTTTTATTGGATCTTCTTCATTGTTTTAGGAAACAAGGACAACCATAAAAGCTTGGATGAGTTTAATTTTAAGTAAAACTAACTTTAGACTGTGGAGTTTACTTCCCTTGAGCATTATAAAAAATCTGCATATACTTACAATGGGAGATCTGTTGTGACCACTCTAGCACCTTCATTTTTGAATGGATCTTCCTCATTTGTAGGTAACAAGGACTTCCATAAAAGTTTGAATGAGTTTGATATTCCGCCACACCCATCCACCAGCTACAGAGTTAGCTGCCCTTGAGCATCTAAAATATAACTATATAATGTCGTGACCACCATCATTTTTCATTTGATTTTCTTCATCCCTGTAGGTTACCAGGACATACATGAAAGTATGGATGAGTTTGAATTTTGGTCAGACCCCATAACTGACTACGGAGTTAGCTGCCCTTGAGTATCTGAAAACTACACTTTTACCAGGTTTCCAATGCAATTCTTATTCAGATCTTTTTAATACTTGCAGATAACAAGAACCGGTATAATATGTTTTTGAATTAATACCTGGTCACTGTTTGAAGTTCAGAGTTATCTGCCTTTGAGCATCGTAAATTATGGTGTCTCCAAACATTATGCTGGCTCCATGGTGAGCGATCGTTGCCCATTGGACTACTTGTATTTATTATTATTATTATTATTTGCCAAGGTAGCATATTGAGTCAGTCTAAACAATATGCTCTCGTTATTATAACATTCCTGTTATTATAATTCTCCCAAGGTAGCCTATAGTGTACCATACATACACAATATGCTCTCATTATCTTAATGCTTCCAAAGTAGCATATTGTGTACCATATAATTTTCTTAATACTATCAAGACAGCATATTGTGTACCATACCTACACAATATACTCATATTATCTTAATTGATTAATTGAGTTCAGCCTTAAAATCCCAGTCAGAAGTATTTCAGCCAAAAGTATTTCAGTCATGTCGGGACTCCTCCCAGAGTACCAAGGTAGTATATTGTGTACCCTATCTAAACAATATGCTCCCATTGTCTTAATATCAGAAAAGTAGCATATAGTGTACACTACCTACACAATATGCTCCCAGTATCTTAAAACTACCAAGGTAGCAAATTGTGAACCCTACCTACACAATATGCTCCCATTATCATAATACTACCAAGGTAGCATATTGTATGCCCTACCTCACAAAATGCTCCTATTTTTAATACTACTAAGGTAGCAATTTGTGTACTTACCTACACAATATGCTCCAATTATCGTAATACTAACAAGGTAGAATATGGTGTACTTACTTACACAATATACTACAGTTATCTTATTACTTCCAAGGTAGCATATTGTGTACCCTACTTATACAATGTGCTCCCATTATCTTAATACTACCAAGGTAGCATATTGCGTACCCTATCTATACAATATGCCGCCATTATCTTGATAATATAAAATTAGCATAGTTTGTGCCCTATCTATATATACAAAACGCTTCCATTGTCTTAATACTACCAAGGTAGCATATTGTGTACCCTTTCTAGGCAATATCCTCCCAATGTCTTAATACTGCCAATGTAGCATACTGTGCACCTTACCCTACTTGCACAATGCGTCCCCATTACCTTAATACTAACAATGTAGCATAGTGTGTACCCTACCCACACAGTATGCTCCCATTAGCTTTATACTACCATAGTAGCATAATATGTGCCCTTCCTACACAATATGCTCACATTATCTTAATAATACCAAAGTAGCATATTTTGTACGCTACTTACACAATATGCTCCTATTAGCCTTATTCTACCAAAGAAGCAAAGTTCATGCCCTACATAGACAATATGCTCTCATTGCCTTGATACTACCAAAGTAATATTGTGTGTACCCTACTTGCACAATATACTCCCATTATCGTAATACTGCTAAGGTATCATATGTTGTACCATGCCTGTATAATCTGGCTTATGCTTTGGGAAGTTACATGTATGTCGTTTTAAAAATCAAGATTGTTGCCATGGGGGCCATATTGGATACCAGAATAGAATGATTCGAACAATTCTGATTTTTCATGTGCCCAGACCCCTCCCACCAAGTTTAGGTTCAATCTGACGTATGGTTGGGGAAAGAAAGTCTTGTATGGCTACAATGTAATTGTAGTCATATTAGCTATACCAATGGAACAGATTTAGCATAAATTTAATGAATCTCCATGTTGTCCTCGACACAGACAGGTTCATCACATTTCTACATTTTACCCCTGGAGTTTCCCATTTTTCAATACCGCGGTTTCCATAGGTTGATTTAATGTCAGGTAAGAAGCTAAAGTTGGAGACAACGTCTCCAACATATTGTTGAGGGGATGTACAATATAATACAATTACGAAGCGGGCACGAATTTAGGCGGTCACTTCATAAGATAGACAGATGAATGGGCAAATGGATTAGACAAATAGGCAAACATATCTAAAACACGAGACAATTTTTTCAAAAAGAGCATATTGTGTACCATCAGACAACCACTGAAATAACATATGTACCGACCCTACACAATATGCTACTCTGGTAGTATATTGTGTAGGAAGGGTACATAAAATGCTCTCAGGGAGCATACTGTGTAGGCAGGTTACACAATATGCTCCTCGAGGGAGCATATTGTGTATGGAGCATATTGTGGCTCTACAGAGCTGAACCCACATGCTACAGAACTAATTTTCCATTTGCCAGTTCCGGCTAACAAAATGGAGCTTTTTGGTACATAGTAATACGCGTAATGTTCCTTTCAAACACCCGAGCCATGATTCGATTCTTGAATTGTGGCGGACTTTCCCTTATGACAACTCCCATGTAGTCGTCCTTCCAAATAAAGATACGTCTTATAACTGGCCATTTTTAGCAGAGAAAAACGTGCGTTCATACGTACGTTCATACGGTTGTAGGGTTACGACAGCCCCCAATCGATACCATTTTAAAATATAAGCCAATTGGAGTCAAATTTGATAAACAGTTAATGATGAGTAGAATGAAAGAATGAACAAAGGAGCAGTGCCTATTAGGCTTGTTTCGTGGCAACAAACATATTTCCTTCAAGCTCTGTGTAATCAAAACTAGTATGTCTGAGCTGTAATGTCTGAGCTGTACATTCAGTTGAAGTGGGTGGGGAAATTCCATCCAAAACAGTGTTTCGCAACGAAAACGACAATATTTTTTATTACAATATGTAACTTGGAATGAGCCATTTTAATGAGTATTTATAGGATAACAGATATTAAAACTAACTGTTATGAATTTGTAAAAAAAATCTATAGACAATAAGTATTATACGCACTTATACATGTAAGTCGTACCAAAATTTTAGTATTTTTTCATCTCCAAGTTTACGACAAACCCATACTATTCTACTCATGCTTGAAGCGATTCTAACGATGTTTTGAGGTGACATATCATCTTAAATAGTTATTATAAAAGTATTGATAATTGCTTCCTTGATAATTATCTTAAGAGTTTTCTTCTGCAAAAACAGGGATTTTTTACATTTCAAATTTTTACTCTGTCTTCATTTCCAATTCCATCCTACTTGGTTTGCCATTTGAATGAAGTTGTTTTGCAAGTTCATATTTATTTCTATCGCACTTGCTTGTAGCATGATGCTACATAGCAGAAACAGTAAGTAAGTATGATCCGGAAATACAACAATCACAAACTGAAGACACACCCGTGGTACCGTGAGGAACAGCAACACAACACTCACAAGACACAAGGACGAAATGGAATCCACAACATTTTATCCAACAAATGTAGGTAATGAATAATTAATCAAAAAAGCTTGCAACCTCTTTCGATTTTCACAGCCAGTTTCGACCGAACCAGCAGATTCTTTTATCTCTGTTTAGGTAGGGTTCAATATCACTTGATACACGAGATTGCGGGCTCAAATAGGCTGATCACATGGATAATGACAGTTTTGGCTGGTGCAATAAAATACTACTATTGCTATAATGTCCTACCGCTATAAAGACAAACTGGATCGATATAAAGACAAAAAAACAACAACTTTTTTTGGCTTTTCCATGGGTAGAAACCAGTACTGGGCCAGAAGGGTTTATGATTTGTGTGTTTATTATATGACGGGAACTCCCGAAGGCTCAACCAAAAGTGGTTTTATGGAGAAGCCGGAAATCGAACCTGCGACCCCTGGTTTACAAGGCATAGCGCTTATCCACTACACCACGGGGGCTTCCTCTTGGTGTCATATATTGGCGTTTCGACGTATTATTACATATACTGACCTCATGTATTCAAATGTCAGCTCAATATTAAGACACAGTGGTGTCATTTTGTTACCTTTCACTTCATATAACGCCATAATGGTATCATATTTAGATGTTGAACCTTTGGCTTGATATATAGACGAGTTTGTGACATATTTTTTAATTTTTTACTTTATATAAAGATGTGTTGGTACGTATAATATACTCCACAATATAATTAAAGGACCAAGATTTTAGAATGCGAGTATAATTAGCTCAAGCATTTAAAATCTGTGAAACTTGGCCCAAAGCTTTCTTTCTTTATGCCAATAAGCCAAGAATCATTGTTACTGATTTTCATGCCTAATTCTGCCATAACTGTGTCTCAAATGCACATACCCTCAAAAACACACTTTCAAGAGGCAGTGGGTGGGGTACAGAAATTCTTCTGTGGTCATTCGAGTAGAATAAAAGTGACATTCAATTAAACTTTGTTTTAAACAGTTCAGCTTACATGCAAAAAAAATCACCAAACAGTTTCAATATACTGGGAAGCAAGCATTTTCATCTCTGACAATGGAGTTTTGACATTGTTTTGTTTTCGGAAAACAATGTGTGTACTTGGCCATCAAGAATCAGATTTTCAATTGCCATTCTTTGCCTTTGAGTGTTAGAAAGATATCCTGGCCAATAGTTTAAAGATTGTCATAGACAAACGCTAAAACCAGTTGTCTGAGCCCATAGTCTAGCCATTACGCCACAGCCAAAAGGGGCAAGTTTCTCTCACAGGAAGAGGTGCATAGTATCGGCGGTATTAAAACACCGTACGATCATGTGAAAACAGAATTATCAGCATCTAAATGCATTTTTCATTCATTTCATGCAGTTCTGTGGTCCATGGATCAAGCACAAAAAATGACATTCCAATGCATTTAGGTCGAGTTATAAAATGCCAAAAATATCCTTGTTAGTAACATTTTCTACAATTTTCTTTTTGCCGTTTCACTTGGCAATTGGGCATAAAAGTTGTCCGAAAAATTTAGGCTAGATCGTAAAATTGGTTTTCAAAATACATTCTACACAAAATGCATCAATGTTATAATTGATAGCATTGGTCCTTCAATTATTTTGAGGAGTATATATACTCAAAAAATGAAGTTATGTCCACTTGACGTTTATGTCTGCCAGTTCCAAATGAATAAACGCATTTCATTCAAATTTTCACCTTACAAACTTTGATCCTTTAATAACAATTTGCAACTAAGGGTAATTCATTTGATAATCAGTAGTGCCACTGACAAAACAGCGAACACGAGTACCCTTACAATCAAAAGTCACAACAATAATAGCTTGAGGGTCCATCAAAATACCAACCGTTCAAGCACATTTAAACATCACTGAGCAAACTCTTTAGTTAGATAAGCTGGCTAGTTGTATGCATTACTTTTAAGGCCACAGCCATTAGTCTGAAACATACTCTGACGTCACAAAACATCGATCAGGAGCGTGCGTGAAAACACTCAGAAAATTCATTATTGGTTCAGCATTTTGATAATTAACAGAATCGAACAGCTTTTTTTTCGTCGTCACAAGCATTTTAACATTAATTAAGACTAGTCAGCATCAAACAATTGATAATGAAAATTCTCTGATGATTTTGCAGTAAGGGGAAGGGGTATAAAACACAGATTTAGTGAACTTTTAATGCCTGACATCAGCCATAATTTTTGTTTTTCTCTATTGTGTAATTGTTGTCATAAACAAACACAACAAACTAAAACAAAAACGGTCTTAAAATGTTAGGTAAAGGAGATTTGGAAGTTTTTTAATTTTTATTTGTTTAATTCAAAGGGAGGTAATTTTAGTTAATTTCGTAAATGAAAGGTTTGGAACTGCAATTTCGCTCGTTCAATAAGCAGACTTGGGATTTTTAGAAGTTTTTCATCGTCGAACGCTTATGGTTGCCATTTAACGTAAACTATATCACTTTTTAATGATCAACTTCTTGATGATAATGGAAAATGGTGTGTGCACACTAGGTTTAATAACCCTTCAAGATAAGCAGATAAAATAAATTAATTACTATTTTTTTTGTGTCCGACGTTTGATAAACATTTATGTTTAATTTTTGTTGCAACATCTAAACTGTATCGAAAGATACAGGATCATGAAAATCGGACGTTTCTTTTTTGTTTGAGTATATTAAAGTTTTGGCTTAATGTATAGATTTTATTTCATCATATTTTGAAGTTTTAATTTAGACTTGTTGGTATAATATATTGAAGTTTTTGCTGAATATACAGTTATGTTGGTATCTTATTTTGAAGTTTTGACTTAATATGATGATGTGTTGGTATAATATATTGAGGTTTTTACTTAATATATAGACTTGTTGGTATCATATATTGAAGTTTACAATTAAAAACTACTATTACTAGCTCAAAGTCTATTACTGACTTGTCTATAATTTAGACTTCTTGCCTTACTGCGATCATAACAATGTTATAAAATATTGTGAAAATATTGTGAAACATTTTTGAGAGAAATGGTAAAAATGAATTTCGATATATTAAAAACTCAGGTGAGATTCTTAACAAATTAAAATATAAAGAATTTCTAGCATCTAGTGTGTATACAAACGATTTCCTTACTCTCTATACTACATTGCATCATAACCTATTAAACACTTACTGAATTATTAGAACAAACTCTTAACAGAGAAGGCTCACTTTATTGGCCTTGTAATGAGAAACGCGCATTTTATACTTCTGACCAACCTTAAAGAGTTACAATGTGGTCATGTCAGAAAGTTTGTGACGCTATCCATTATCTTTTGGATAATATATTTATAAGAGTAGGCTCTAAACTGCATAAACAAATTGTAGGACTGGTATTCATATGGGTATTTATTGCGCTCCACTTGTTGCAGATTTGTTTTTTGCTTTGTTATTTTATGTTATGAGAGGGACTTCTTGTTGTCTCTTTCTGACAATAGTCAAGCAGATGTTGTTGAAGCATTTAATTCTACCTCAAGATATCTAGATGACTTGCTTTATATTGATAATCTTTGTTTTGAGCAAATGGTAAGTCATAAATATCCCACTGAATTTCGGTTGAACCAAGCAAGAAAGAGGGCTTAGATGATGAAATGATACAATAAAGCACCACACCTGACCCAGGATACCAATGGGAAAGTGACAATGCCACAATTAGACGTCACAAACTAGAGACAAGAGGTCACCTCTTTCCCAGCAGGTGACCGCAAGGCATCAATAAACAGACTTGCATGGAAACATAACAAAACAAGACAGAAATAACATAAATGATCCACAAACGAAGCTCCGCCTTGGAACGGTCAGTAAAAATATTATACTGGAGGGCTGAAACTGGTTTAATGGTGCACCAACCTCATCCTTAGTTCAGATGTGGACCAAGACACATAAATGTTTGGTTTGCATGAAAGACCCATAACTTATCAAAGCATCATCTCCTAGAACATATAAATCAAGATATAAAAAGGAGATAAAGCAAAGATAAAACTCAACAGTAAATAAACTAAATACCATAGCAAAAGAAATCCAACAGGTAAACCCCGGTGGGCCTGACAACAGCCAAAGCATCAGGCCCCTACCATCTTATCAATAGAGAAGTCTTTAAGTCAGATCTGTCATAGAGTTGGAAGTCCGACCCACCAGCCTGCAATTAAAGAGGAAATCAAAGTTGATAACCGTGATTGGGTTGACCACCAAGCATGTGGTCTGCTGCAATACATTAATGTTATAGCCAATCTTTTTATAATGGAAAATTATTTTAATGAACTGCGCTGAAAAATTATCTGAGCCAACAATCTTCTTCAATCAATACACCAGAACATAGAATTCAGGTTTTAAACTCCTTGTCGCAAGAGAGATTGAAGTTCAATTTGGAATTAAGATATTAACTCATAGTATCGTCTATAAAATTTAGAAAAGGTTTTGCGAAATTTATGATACCGATAGCCTTGTTCAAGAAGTTTCTGAGTTAACAATTTATTGCAAGTGTTGAAGGTCTCGAAGTACTAATGCTTTTTCCTATATAGTTTAATGCTCAAAATACACACGATATTTCTACAGGACATCTCTTTGATCATTAATCAACACTTATTCCTGTTCAAAACTCAAGAGAAACAAAATAAACAGTGAAAGCCCAGGTTTCGCCAGATTGATTTTCTAAAATATTTTAGAGTTTGTGGAGACCGTACTTTTTTTCAAATTTCCTGCCGCTCCCGCCCAAGAATACACTGACCTGGAAAAATACTTTTCCCAAAGTGGAAACAATATAGAATTAACTAAAACTTACAGGAGCTGTCTGGCTAAAGGAGAGCTTCTAGTATGTAAAATAAATCATGACCAGGTATCAGCAGAGAAAAAATTGGGGTTGACTAAAGTACGCCCATACTTGTTTCTAATGCGCATAAATCCTATTGCACCCACACTCACGGTGCCTAATCGTACAGTGATACCTTGAAGATTACATTTAATATTCTTGATTGAAAACCTACCTATCTGCATATAAAGCTTTCTATAATAAAACAAAATAGCACACAAAAGGTCACCTTGAGGAACTCCAGATACAGAACATGCCTCATCGATATTCCTACACGGACAGCCGTTTTTGGCAATTTTTTCAGGAAGACACTATTGTTTTACAAAAAGATTTAAATCTCAGATATCTGACTTTAAAAGAAGGTTTGAACAACTTTTAAACAATTTGACGTGCATATGACATAGAAATATCAAAAAAGTAAGGAATCTGGCTCAATGCAAATATTTATCTAGCTCCAGATAAGTAAAAAATGCACAGCCGATGCGATTCATTTGACTAAATCAATGCAGAAAAAGCTGAAGAAAACTGTATTTTGGCCAACAAATGTTTAACATGCCTAATCAAAAGGCGCATAAATATCTGCAAGTGGATTTGCAAAGAGTATACAATGTATATCACATCACATATCAGTGTAATATAGAATTTAAGCCCGTAGCAGTGTGACTAAATATAGAATTTAAGCCGACATCAATGAGACTACAGATGAACTGCTCGCACTGCTAATCGACAGCAGCAAAAATATCAAATCAGCCATAATCAGCTGCTAGAAGCTGGCAAAAGTGGTCAGTCCTGTAGGATGTGCTTGGAAAATGATTCAAATCTTTGGTTCAAGATAGATACAATCGAAAGTGTTGTTTTTTTCTTTTCTATAATTATGTGCTGGCTTGCTCCATTCGAGACACTATGTCAGATACAGTGTAAAGGTGTGGGTGGGGTATGGTTTTTCAACAACAGCAGGACAAGAAGCTTATTAGTGTAAGAAGTGCTTTCCTTAATCATTCAATCCAGATATATAGTCCACAGACATGACAATAATTTGGTAATCTATGTGTGCACCAAAAGCCTCTCAATGTTGATACCGTACGGTTCAGTACTGTGATCATCTGGTTGCATACATCGGCTGTTGTGACTAACCTTGCAGGTCCTCGGTAAAGAAGAAACTCGTTTAATTCGCATAAACAATGCACTGGGCAGTTAGGAACGACCTATTTCTATTTTTAAATGCAAGTTGCTGGCTTCCCTTTTCAACTGTGGGATGGCTTGTCTTCAATGTCAATAAACTGCATTTTCTACAGTCTGTTTCCCTCGAGCAATATTCAATCTTTGCCCGCAAAATCATCAAAAAATTATCAAATTCAGTATCTTTTGTTTCTATTGTTATCATAATTTACATATTCATCAAAAAATCAAAACAAACCCAGCCTGCGTCAGTCAGACCATTACAACAAGCGTTCAGAAGATATGATCAAGTTATTTCTTCAAGGTCTCACAGTACTAATGCTTTTTCCTATATAGTTTAATGCTCAAAATACACACGATATTTCTACAGGACATCTCTTTGATCATTAATCAACACTTATTCCTGTTCAAAAACTCAAGAGAAACAAAATAAACAGTGAAAGCCCAGGTTTCGCCAGATTGATTTTCTAAAATATTTTAGAGTTTGTGGAGACCGTACTTTTTTTCAAATTTCCTGCCGCTCCCGCCCAAGAATACACTGACCTGGAAAAATACTTTTCCCAAAGTGGAAACAGTACAGAATTAACTGAAACTTACAGGAGCTGTCTGGCTAAAGGAGAGCTTCTAGTATGTAAAATAAATCATGACCAGGTATCAGCAGAGAAAAAATTGGGGTTGACTAAAGTACGCCCATACTTGTTTCTAATGCGCATAAATCCTATTGCACCCACACTCACGGTGCCTAATCGTACAGTGATACCTGAAGTCAACAACATGGCTAGATACTCGTATAAAACGAATGAGTTGAGAGAGATAGACTCCATAGGAAGTAGAGCGAGGAACATCCCCATCTAAAAATGGGAACTTGACAATTTCAAAATCAAAGTCGTCACGTTTATCATAAATTTGGGTAGAAGCAATATCATTAGAAATTGACAGATGCAAGTCTAAAAACGCCGCTTCGGTATCAGAGGTACAAAGTTTATTAAATTGGCGCTCTGAAGGGTATATTTGACTTACCATAGTGTCAAAATAAACATTATTAATCCTTAGATACTGAAGCCCCCTTTTTGGACTTAGACTTGTCCATTACAAATGACATTGTTTCAACCAAAATTTAATGATAAACAAGACGACTTTAATTTTGAAATAGTTAATTTCCATTTCTTGATGGAGATATTTCTTGGTCCTCTTCCTATATTGTATACATTTCACAACGTATTCGTTTTGCAAGTGTTTGTTCTAATGTTGATGACCTTATCAACAGAAGCAATGTTGTGACTTCTATATTACTAAAACAGGGTTATCAAGACCAAAAACTCCATAAAGCTTTTTCTAAATTTTATTAACGACACTCAAAGCTGTAAAATACAATATTTGCTTATAGACTCTTCTGCAGCAAGGCATATCAGAACCTGCATTTTATTGCAATTTGGTTTATTAATTTAAAATAATTGTTGGTAAGTAAGAAAGAGGAAACATATCAGGAATCGATACAATCAAGCACCACACCTGAAAGCTTAATTTGAGCGACCAATTTATGAAGATTATTAAATGTTAAAAAAGTAGGCTCCAACATGGATATCATACGACAGTCTGCATGCGTGGTTGTAAACCCAATCACGGTTAATAGCTATGGTTTCCTCGTTTATTGCACGATGGTGGGTCAGACGATGGGTCAGTCTTGACGTAAAGCTTTTATCTGTTGATTGGTGCCTGATGCTTGTCATTGGCTGGGTCCACCATAGCTTAAATTGAGGTTTTCTTTAGCTCTGACTATCTGTGAGTCATGGGCTCTTTTCTTTGTTTCATCACCGTGTGTTGTTAATTTGATTAGACTGTCTCTCGGTGATGATACATTGCATTAGTTTGGAAGCCTCCATGTAAACTATGCAATTTTGTGCTTTAACAACAACAACAGAACCTAGAGCAAAATTTCTCGCCAGAAAAATTCATTTAAGCCTCTCGGTGGCTTAGCCTGCTGTCCGTTCTAGGGCAATGGTTCTGTTTTTGTTGATCTATAATTGTTTAATATACTTTGCATTGTTCTGTGTTTGTCTTTGGTTTGTTATGCATTAATGAGTGTCCATTCTAGTTTTGCAATCACCTGCAGATGATGAGAAGGTTGGTTTCTTTGCTTTTATTGTCTTGCAGATGTCTTGTTACTGTTTATTTTCTGTGGATGTGTTGGTAACATATATTGAAGTTTTGACTAAACACTTTCACTGCCAAACGCGACTTCAGTCATAATTTAAAGGCACAGTTGATAGCTGTCTATTTTAACCGTTATAAGGAACGCAACTATTTGTTCTTTATTTCAAAATGTTCAAGGGACATAATAGTATCGTATATGGAGGTCTACGCAATTTTCTGTACAATAATGGATTATACAATTTTTTTGTAATGTCATAAGATTTCGCGGAAATAAAAAATATCGAAAACATGTCCATGGGGATGACATACAGGATGCATTAAGCCCTTCAACTGCAATATTTGATGTATTTCTGATGAAACAATATATCAGAATAAATCCTGATGTTTGATATTTGATGTAGATGGATGTTTTATCTATTTTTGCATAAAATAGATGTTTATAGGCATTTTTCCATATTTTCAATATGGCTCCCATAATGGCCGCCAAAGGTCACGTGACTATCGTTTGGATTATTGGTTTAAATAAAAGTTTAATATATCAGCAACATTCTGTGAAAGTTTCATGGCGATAGGTTGAATGGTTCTGGAGATACTCTGTGTTGAACCGATAAACCCTCAATATTAAGGAGTCCTTGAAACATGCGTGACACTGAGGTATTGGTTTTTTGAGGTGCTTGGCAGCGAAAGTGTTAATATAAAGACGTGTTGGCAATATATTATTGAAGTTTTGACTTAATACAAAGATGCGTCGGTATCATAATATTTTCTTGACGTTCTGACTTCATGAAAAGGAGCGTTGGTATCATATATTGAAGTTTTGACTTAATATAAAGACGTGTTGTCATAATGTATTGAAGTTTTGAAATAATATATAGAATATCTGACGGGTTTTAAAAAGGCAACACTACATTCCCTTTTACATCTTTTAAAAAAACGGTGTATGTAAAATTCATTTGATTTCATAAAGTCACCATATGTTGACTTGTTCAGCAGGCACTTTAGTACTAATTTATACAGCTAAACTCGACGACGTTATTTGCTCCGTCTGAATTAAGTCACTGAAACATTCTTAAGTAGAGGAGATTTTAAGTCATCAAATGAAAGGGTACAAATAAATTAACGTCAAACACGCAAATTATCTGTATCGCAGAACTGCCAATCAATATGAAAGTGATTTCTCGATGAATAAGAAAGTTCATGACACAAATGTGATGCTTCTCTTGTTTCTTGATTCAAAGAAGTAGGGACACTTTCACTGATAACATTTTGTCACATTAAACAGTTGACCCCTATCTCACAAGGTTTACATTTTAATAAGTTTTTATCTTTATTGGACAAGTTTTTCGCATGTTACTCACAAATGAATACTCTTTAACATGCAACCAAAATAAGTGTTCTGTCTCATTAAAGACTGCCATCCAAGTGTTGCGTTTTTAAAGTCTATGATGGTATCATTTATAAAAGTTTTGACTTAATATACTATTGCCATAAAGTTAAGCATATTCCATTTGATAACTCCACTTAGGTTTTAGAAACGGTAAGAACGGAAACTTTTGAGAGATACCAAAAATTTATTGCAGTAGACAACAAAAGCAGAATACTAGCGATTTGATGAAAAAAAGCCGTGGAATCTCTGACTTGTTTATAGGCTGCAATTATCTTACAAAAATTACCCATAAATTTTACAAAATTCAATGAAAACAGCATGGAGGCCAAGAGTCAGCAAAACTTTTACAATAAGGCCACGATAATTGTAATTTCTTCAAAACTCGCTCTTTGGAGCATACACTTTCAGGATCTGGTGCAAAAAGTTACGAAATGGCTCACAATAATCCACTACTTCCGGTTTATGTTGTGTATAGCCTTCACACTGTCGAATAACAACTCATTAAATTCACTTGGTATATGTGTTCAAGACATGAAATCCTGTCCCTTCCATGCAGTAGAGTCTGGTAAAATTCACAATGGTTTTGACATGGCTGGTTCCGGGTTTCAAACACGTCAGCCGAGCTTGTCCCACACGTGTTTGATAGGGTTCAAGTCCGGCAACAAGCTCGGCCGTGGAAGACTAGCGATGTTCTGTTGATTTTTGTATTCCTCGATGACGCGAGTACGGTGAGGTCTTGCAATGTCATCTCGGAGCACCATGTTCTGGCCATCTAGCCAGTCCAAGGGTGACATAACACCAGATTCCAGGATTTCATCCTGGTATTTTTGAGCGTTCAAAGTCCCAGTAACCACCTTTAACTGTATCAGGTGATCGTCAGATAATGCACCACGTACCATAATGCTTCAGTAACAATTCCTTGCACTCAAGAATCAATGTAGAACGTTTCCTTTATGTAATACTGCCATTCTCTCTATTTTCTTTCAAAGGTCTGCTTACCACACTCTGAGACTCGTTTAGTACACCTGTAATGTCATCTTCTTTCATACCAGTGTCCCTAATGGCAATTTTGCACATTCTGTCCTCTTTCTTCTTTCTAGATTTATCCAACATACGCGTTTTAAGGCTACTTTATGACTCAACAGCAAATGAAATTAATTCTTGCACATCAACTTCTGAACAGTGCTGTGTTGTAAGCTTCCCGTTCATGGACAGTAGTGAATGAAACTAATTGAACTTTTCCAAATTTGGTAGTCAAAATACAAGTGTACATGTCTGATAAAACCTAAAACTCAAACTATTTTTCATTACTTCGAAAATTGGGATCGTAAAAAAATATGCTTAACTTTACGGCAATAGTATATATTGACATTTTGACTTAATATTAAGACAACTGGTGTAATATATTGAAGTTTTGATATGTTGGTACCATACATACTGAGGGGAAAAAGTTTAGTAATTAATTATAATGTGTTTTCCCATAGGCGATCTTTTTAGCTCTAGATATTTTTGTATAAGCAAGTGCGCAAACATGAAGGTTATTTGAAAATGATCTAACGGCTATCCACAAGAGGTCGAAAGAAATTAATTACGATTTCATAGCGAGGATTTGATCTGCTAAGTATTTAGTATCAAACGCTATTCAATTGAGAGAGGTAATTTGATAAAACACGATTTTTAACTAAAAACTGTACGAAAATGATGAACAGAACATTCAGCTTGAAACTGTTTTTCACTTTTTGACTTTTAGATCTAAGCATTTGATGGAAAATAAATTTTTAGCAGAAATATATTCGCGCTATTGCCAGATAAGCTGTTTTAGTAAGGGGGCATAAAATCAGACTTTACTTTATGTGAAATGCCAACCGGTTAATTTAGTCTTACTCGTAAACGTTTGTCAACATTATGAAATTAAAGATCCCATTTATTCTAAACGGCAAATCCCCAAAGTATATTGCTAAATTTTTTTCCCTCAGTATATATCTACATATAGAAAAAGTATCTGAACGACTGTCAAAACCGCCAGTATTTATACTAGTAATTTTTCCTAAAACATATATGTTTTCGTAAACTCATCATCTTTATTCTTGATACGATGTGTGATGAAATTTTTGCTTGTAATAGTTTTTATTTTTATTTTAGTAAACCGATGTTCTGAAACAATAATACCAAACGGTGAACTATCAACATCGTGTGTAGGAACAATTGGATCGAGTTGTGGATACACATGTCATAGAGGATTCCAGCGGGATGATAAAGTATCGTCAGTCTATTGTGAAAATTCAACAAATTGGAATGCAAATCTGCATACATTATGCACTAGTGAGTACCTACACTTCTGATTCACATTAATTGTTTCAATGCTGGCACTTTTTGTATGTTTTTTGTCGACGGAGGCTTTAAACATAACGTTCAGGAACAAAAGCAGAGTATCAAGTGGTTAAATTTAGAGCAGTTGCAAAACTATTTGCAGAGGTTTTAGCAGGATATATTGATTTTATAGATAGTCACACACATGGTCGCTACGGTTAAAGAGGTCATTGCAATGCCCTTGGGGCTTATATCCAAGAGGTTATGGGCATTAAAATATATGCAAGAAAACAATCAAAGTGAATGAGGGATTATAAGAACATATCATGAATGTGAGGTTGGATAGATAAATTCATCCCAACTATCACCGTTATGCATCACAAAGCTTAACGGTGATCGCGATGGACAGATTTTTCTATCCCATCCTCACACGAATAATACTCACCATTTAACAAAGCAATTTCAAATTTAAAATAAAGGCACCAAAAAGTCCATATTACTCTGAGATGCGACATAACATTGTGTGAGTAGCAAACCAATGACGCCACCTGTCTTTCGATGTGCAGCTATGTGATTTTTATCTTTCCCACGGGCTGGTACAGGGCTCGTGAGAAAGAATTATTTCTAATGGTTAAAATTGCAGCAAAACGTTATCTGATGTGCAAAACAGTAAGAACTTGCTCTTCAGAACCTCTGTTTGTCTGCACTCGGAAAGCCTGTGATGCCAAAGGTTTATCCTCAACAACCATGAAAGTTGCTACTCAGAACTTTGTTATCTCATCTGGAAAATCTGTGTTGTAATTTGGTCGTGTTTCAAGTCAGACACATGATTATAGAGTTATTTTATTGTTAAAGTAGAGGGACACAATCATGTGCATATATTTACATTTTCGCAGCAAACCTTTGATGAATCTTTAGAATTTTGCAACCGTTCATAGCCTCATGAAGGACAGAAATCGATTGGCAGCTGCCAAGCTCATTTGCCTGTGCAATACGCTTCCAGCATTGAATTTATTCACCAGACGTGACGCTGGTGTTGTGATTGACAGCGAGCCACACCTGAGTCGCACGTGCAAAACAATCTCATTGTTTACTTCATTGGTTGTCCGTGTTTACACTCACCTGGCTGTTCCATTTTTCCGTTTTACACTTCAACAAAACCGTTTATCCGTTTACATATTAAGACCAGTTCGTGCTTAGATCCATGCAAATCTGCAAAATGTGGTACAAATGACCTTTTTTACAGGTGAACAATTTTGCATAAGAGTGCTATAATCGGATTTAAAAACACCATTTGGAATGAAAGACCCATATACCTATAATTATTATAAAATTGGGTATGTTATATGGTAACAACCTTTGTTTCCTTATTTCAAAAGTCAAACCCGAGTGGTTTTAAGGTTATCTATGGTAAAATGCTAAAATATACAGCATTCATGGATAATCATGAGTTATTTCCCTTATCATTCGGGAGAAATCATCAATTGAAAATAAAAAATATTATAATTTTGTATAATTTACCTTAAATAATATCATATTGATCTATGCAAAATACAAATAGTGCATTTATAAATCTTTGTATTGATGTGAAATAGCTTATAACTCTTTTATCATTCATAAAATATATTATAGTTATCAGCAAGGGATCCCCTACAAATATGACGGGTTCTTGATCAACAGCATCACATTTGCTTGACGTTAATTTTTTTCTATACTTGTATATCCTTTACGTAGTAAAGGGAAGGTAGGACACTCCGCTGCTGCTCAAATTGTTTCTGGGTGAATTACACCGTTATTATTCAGGTTACAATCTTGTGCAACAATTGCATGCTCTATCCTCCGCCCTATATCAGAAGTTTGCCACAATCACGGTTTTATTGTCATTTGTTTTTTCTGTGAAGTCTGATTGTATGCGTGTGATGGGTGCACGGCCATCTTTGTTGTGTTACACTACCGCCCATCTATTTGTCCTTATCGAATTCGCGTTGAAAACGCATTGAAAACGCACGTAATACGCATTAGTTTTCCAACGCGAATTTCGAAAATCCAATCAAAGCCCCCTTTCGAAACGCGTTGAACTGCAGTGCAACGCAGTTACCTGTTAACCAATCAATAAATCAAGTATAGCAACGCAGTTCAACGTACAATTCACGTAGAAATGCATGGTTGAATAGCCAATCAAAAAGGTTCAATTGCGTTGCCAGACCTGTTACATGTAAATAAATGATAATTTTATTATTGAAACCAGGAAAACAGCGGAAACATTATTCCACAAAATGCTTTGTTTATCATTTCTTTTTTTCTTTTTTGTGTCAATGGCACTCACTCGTTTATGGCCATCGTTGCGAGATATTTCATGTCAGCTGACTTCACACCCCATGATATTTGTTTAACATCGGTTACAATTCAAATATGTGGACCAGTTCATCGTGTTAGTCCAACGATATCAAACAGGTCCGTAATTCTGTGTTATCAGGCCTTGGGATCAGCTTTCAGAACCTGAAACTGCTGCATTTTGATCAAATAAATAGCTTGAAGTCTTTATCGATCAATCTCTTCTTACTGGCTTGATTAAATTTGGGTCTTCAGTTGATGAGGCTCCAGGTCCAAGCCTCACAGAAGGCATTGTGTTCAGAGAGAGAGAGAGAGAGAGAGAGAGAGAGAGAGAGAGAGAGAGAGAGAGAGAGAGAGAGAGAGAGAGAGAGAAGGCTGTTTAAACAGTGTAGGAACCTATCTGCCAGGCACTGTGCTGCAGGGGTGCAGCTTTTTAAGTGGTGTCGCAACCTATCTGCCTGCACTGTGTAGCAGGGGTGCAGCTGTTTAAGCAGTGTAACAGCCTAACTACTGGGCACTGTGCTGCAGGGGTGCATCTGTTTAAGCAGTGTCGCAACCTATCTGCCAGCACTGTGCTGCAGTGGTGCAGCTGTTTAAGTGGTGTCGTAATCTATCTGCGGGGACTGTGTTGCAGGGGTGAAGCTGTCTAAGCTGTGTCCGAACCTATCTGCCGGCACTGTGCTGTAGGGGTGCAGCTGTTTAAGTGGTGTAAAAACCTATCTGCCGGCACTGTGTTGCAGGGGTGCAGCTGTTTAAGTGGTGTGGAAACGTACCTGCCGGCACTGTGTTGCAGGGGTGCAGCTGTTTAAGTGGTGTCGAAATCTACCTTGCGGCACTGTGCTGCAGGGGTGCAGCTGTTTTAGTGGTGTCGAAACCTATCTGCCGGCACTGTGTTGCAGAGGGGCAGCTGTTTAAGCGGTGGAAACCTATCTGCAGGCACTGTGTTGCAGAGGTGCAGCTGTTTAAGCGGTGTCGCAACCTAACTGCTTGTCACTGTGCTGCAGGGGTACAGCTGTTAAAGCCGTGTCGCAACCTAACTGCTTGGCACTGTGCTGCAGGGGTACAGCTGTTAAAGCGGTGTCACAACCTATCTGCCGCCATGTGTTGCATGGGGTGCAGCTGTTTAAGCAGTGTGGAAACCTACCTGCCGGCACTGTGTTGCAGGGGTGCAACTGTTTAAGTAGTGTCGAAACCTACCTGGCGGCACTGTGCTGCAGGGGTGCAGCTGTTTAAGTGGTGTCGAAACTTATCTGCCGGCACTGTGTTGCAGAGGGGCAGCTGTTTAAGCGGTGTAGAAACCTATCTGCCGGCACTGTGTTGCAGAGGTGCAGCTGTTTAAGCAGTGTCGCAACCTAACGGCTTGGCACTGTGCTGCAGGGGTACAGCTGTTTAAGCGGTGTCCCAACCTATCTGCCGGCACTGTGTTGCAGGGGTGCAGCTGTTTAAGCGGTGTGGAAACCTATCTGCCGGCACTGTGTTGCAGGGGTGCAGCTGTTTTTCCAATTATGTAACTCCATATCATTTAATGCGCTTGATTATATATAGTTGTTAGCTATGGGGCTTAGTCCTATCAAGTAGCTAGGCTAATGTACATTTTATTTCAAGCAAATTCAAAGCAAAAGTGAAGGCCAAACTCCGTTTTCTCACTCTTGCTATAGGGATAGAAGTATGGAATGGTCAGCGAGGCCCTTTAAGGGGCGGTATGTACCTATTTACTTGTTCTCCTGAAATAAATTGGCATGTTCCCATGTTCCCCCAAAATCGAAAATGTGTTTCTTATGTTTCCTGTACCCCAATATTGTCTTTGTTCTCCTCAAAAATGGCCTTTGTTCACCTGTTCCATTGTAATAAATGCCCTTTCCCTCGTTCCCCAAAACCACTAGAAGGGTCTCGTAAGTACATGTAAGGAGGACCAAAGATGCTAAGATTTACTTACTTGCAGCTAAGAGAATATAGGAAACCGACATCTTTAGTTAGACAACTTATATTACCCCCAACAAAGTCGGAAGGATATAGTTTTGCGTCATACATGCTTCCATCCATCCATTCCTTCCTTTCCGTCCTTTCACACTTTTTGTCTGTCCCGAACCATATCTCAGTACCTATTGGTGAGATTTAATGCATTCTTGGTATAAATTATTAGTACCATGGACTCTCAAAGTAAGTAAGGGTGCAAAGATCAGGAATCGATACAATCAAGTACCACACCTGATCAAGGATACCAATGGGAAAGTGACAAACTCATAGTTAGATACCACAAACTAGAGCCAAGAGGCCAGCCCTTTCCGAGCAGGTGACCACAAGGCACATACAAACAGACGCGCACAAAGGCATAGCAACATCTCAATATCGACTCGTAAGCGTTTGATTTATTGCCCTTGTCTAAGTATAGGCAATTATAATGCAAATCCTATATAAGCTTTTGTGTCATGATCTTCATATTTCCTCAAAGCTTTTATATTGAACAACTTCGCACTATAGACCATGATTGCTCAGTGCCTGTAGATGAGCATGGAAGTGTCAAAATTTTACCTCACACCTTTGACCCCACCTTAGGAGTTAAAGGTCAAATATTTAAATTTCGTAATAACTAAGGCAGTGGTTAATATGTTGTGCTGGAATTTTGCATACAGACAGAGGATCAATAGATATGAAACATATCAAACTGGATTTTACAGCTGTTAAAAGACATGTTATCAAGTACTGTGAAAAGGTATAATGAGAGATCCGGTAAAAATTTATTTCGGTATTATTTAAAATTCAGGTGAAATCTTAGATAAATTTAAAGCTAGAGATTTCAGTGCGACCAGTTTGTCTACTGATGATTTTTCTACTATTTACACTACTTTATCTCATACTTTAATTAAGATAAACTTATTGATCTTATTGATAGAAAAAAAACTTCAATAGAGAAGGATTTCCTTTCTTTCCATGTAACCACAGAAACGCAATTTTACTTCGGAAAACCCTAAAAAATATCATGCATGGTCTTGTCAAATGTATGTATTGTGCGTCCTTTTTTTGTTGGACAACATTTTTAATCGCCAATTGAATTCCTGTTTTTGTGAGAAGGACTTTATGATGACACTTTCTGATGATAAGCAGGCTGATATTATTGATGGTTTTAACACTAAATCCAGATATTTGGACGTATTTTAAACATTAATTATGTTTATTTTGACAATATGGGAAGTCAAATATACCATTCAGAGCTCCAAATTAATAAATCTAATACTTCTGATGCCGAAGTCACGTTTTTAGACTTGCATTTGTCAATTTCTTAATTATTAAATTATATTGTTTCTACCAAAATTTATGATAAACGTGACGACTGATTTTGAAATTGTCAATTTCCCATTTTAAATGGGGATGATCCTCACTCTACATCCTATGGAGTCTATAAATCTCGACTCATTCGTTTTGCTAGAGCATCTAGCAATGTTGCTGACTTCAACATACAATAAGTTGTTAACTCAGAAACTTCTTAAACAAGGCTATTGGTATCATAATTTCGCAAAACCTTTTCTCCATTTTATAGACGATACTATGATTTGATATCTAAATTCCAAATTGATGTCGCGAAGCGAGCGAACTCAATAAACTTTGTTTGTTTTCATTCTCTGTATGTGCTCTGTCATTATTTTGCGATTTTCACTGATATTTATGCGGCTCCAACGGTGTGCACGCGCAGCTCCGTCGGAGTGCACGTGCAGCTTCGACGCAGATGCATAAAATGCGCTTGTTGCACATGAATCAGATTGCTTATGACGCCATTTTCTCTACACTCAAGCAAACTTATAAATGAACACTTTACAAATCCTTTTTTTCTGATTAGGGCACCAATTATATTGAATGAATTTTAACATAATCATGAGCATTTCATTGGACCAAAGTTTAGAAGTATTTCGGGATAGTTTTCATTCATTTTACAGTTTTGGGGTTCAAAAATGTAAAAATCAACGTTTTTGGTGAAAAATATTTTGGGTGCATTTTGTATCAAATTGAAGTGCAGGTGTTAACAAACTGGTCCAGGAGACTTAAAAACACCAAACATTTGAAATTTGATATACGGCAGATCTTTTACGCATCTTTAAAAAATGAAAAGAAAAATCACATTTTTCGTGAATTCAAAAAATCGTCTGTAACGCACGTTAAAATCGTCTGTGGTAAATCTTTCACAACTATTCCACACTTCCGGTTTCATTGTGAAATTTTAACAATTAATTTGATAGCATTTGTCAAAGATAATTTACTTGTCTAAAAAAGTACAATGACTTCTAGTAAAAATGAATAATCGCTGAAAATGTCAATGCCGTACAGCAGATAAAAAGTGTACAGAGCAGTACAAAGTGTGTACCTTAAGTGCATGCTTAGTGCCAAATTTCTTAGATTAAGCCGCTGAAAGCGTCTGTCTTCATGTTATTACAGAAAAGAAATGACAAGTTCGATTGTGCTAAAACTTTTGATTCATATTCTAATTAAATCATGGTAGTCAGTAACATCATCAAATAATCAAAAATGCAAATGACTAATGTTTCTGTGTAATTTTTAATATTGTTGTGAAAAGTGTTAATTTTTGAAATGAGGGTACCTTTACTCGTAGTTCGCCTTTGCAAGACGAATGAGAAATTTTGAAATGAAATGACTTGTAGAGTCCTTGGCAAATCCTTGGTTTATTTATAGAATTAAAATTTTGTATGACAGATATTTACTTTTGGAACTAGCATAAAAACGTAACGTGTTCGTTTATAAGTTTGCTTCAGTGTATATATAAAGAGAGCATTTTTGGTTTGGGTTGGTACAAATTCAAAGAATGAAAGATTAAAAGGTGGGTTAATTATAATTAAAAAGGGAAACTTGTGTTTTTGGTTCATTGAATAGTATAACAATTCAGTTCTGTGCAGAGAACAGGGTTCTCTATGAAAATTGGACTTACATCTATCTTGCGCCAAGGACTTTCAGATCCTGAATTCTATTGATTTGGTGTATTAATTGAAGCAGATCGTTGGCTTTAATGAATTTTCAGCGCAGTTCGTTAAAATAATTTCCCATTATAAAAAGATTGGCTATAACATTGATGTATTGCAACGGACTGCATGCTTGGTGGTCAACCCAATCACGGTTGGTAACTTTGCTTCCCTCTCTAATTGCACGCCGGTGGGTCGGACTTCAGACTTTATGACGGTTCCTACTTAAAGACTTATCTATTTATGAGATTGTAGGGGGCTAATGCTTTGGCTGTTGTCAGGCCAACTTGGGTTTACCTGTTGGATTTCTTTTGCTCCGGTATTAAGTTTTATTTACTGTTGAGTCCTTATCTTTGCTTTATCTTCTTTTTATATCTTGATTTATATGTTCTAGGAGATGATGCATTGATAAGTTTGGGGTCATCATGCAAACCAAACGTCTATGTGTCTTGATCCACATCTGAACTAAGGGTGAGGTTGGCGCACCATGAAACCGGTTTAAGCACTCCAGTAACATATTTTTACTGACGGTTCCAAGGCGGTGCTTCTTTTGTGGATCATTAATGTTATTTCTGGTTTGTTTTGTTATGTTTTCATACGCATCTGTTTATTTATGCCTTGTGGTCACCTGCTGGGAAAGGGCTGATCTATTGCTCTCGTTTGTGATGTCTAATTGTGAATTGTCACTTTCCCATTGTTATTCTGGATCAGGTGTGGTGCTTGATTGTATCGATTCCTGATCTTTGCCCTCTTTCTTACTTTGATTGCTGACCTAGTTTCTTGAATAATGGTGTCCTGAAATTATCCTCATAGTATTTGAGGTAGGAATAGAAATGTTGAGTGTCGATGCATCTTGGGATGGCGAAGTGTCACCTACTATTCTTGGGTATAGAATCTGCATTGACTCCGGTGAAGATCTCCTATTTCTTCGAGATAAGACTTCCAAAGGGGTACGTGCATTAAGGGGCTATTTTGGCCACCTCTAGAGCCAAAAACTGAAAGTTGCCTTTCACCAATTCCATCTTTCTGGTTTATTAGAAGAATAGCCCAAGTGTAAAATTCTGGCATTTATATTACTTTTACCAGTTGCTATGGTAACCAAAATGGCCAGCAAAATAGGCTTAGAATATAGAAAAGCCATTTTAGGGCAAATTTGAGGCTTTTGGAGACCGATTTTTTAAGAATTAGATATCAGCACAAGCTAATACTAAAAAAACCTTTTAATATATTGTGTGACGTTATAATTCGCATCATCTGTTACAATGTTTTTTTGGTATTTGCTTCTGCTCTATATTAATTCCTCTGTTACATGTCTCAAATTTGCTCCAAATTGGTCATTTTCCTATTTTCAGCCTATTTTTGCGGACATTTTGTTACCATAGTAACCATAAAAGTCTAATCAATACTAGACCTTTACACTTTGGTTATTGATCTAATAAACTAATAAGAAGAAATTTGTGAAGAGCAACTTTTATTTTTTGACCTCATAGGGGGGCCAAAATAGCCTCTTAATGCACGTACCCCTTTAGTGTGTTGTTGCAATATGGGATGGCGGAGTGCCATATACCATTTTTAGGTCACTGTGATCTTGGCCTCTGATCAAGTTTTTGTTAGCATTATCGTGTCTGGAGTATTATTTGAGGTATGAATCCCTAATTAGGTGTGCGGATTCATCTTGGACAGACTGACTGTCAAATACCATCCTTGGGTTATTGTGACCTTCATTTTTGACCTCTTACCTAGTTTCTTACCAAGTTTCTAGAATCCACATTGAGTCTGGTGCATATCTCCTATAATATTTTAGGAAGGAATTCCGTATTTGGTGTATGGATGCATCTTGGGTTGATGGAGTGTCGTATACCATTTTCAGGTCACTGTGACTTTGACCGCCAACCAAGTTTCTAGAATAATTGTGCCATGTGATTATCCCTATATTATATAAGGTAGGAATCCAAAGTTTTGTGTGTGGATAAATCATGGGATGACAGAGTGTTATATACCATCCTTGGGTAAACTTGACTTTGAGCTCTGACCTAGTTGCTAGAATCTTAAATGACTTCGGTGTATACCTCCTATATCATATATTTGAGGTAGGGATAGCAAATTCGGTTTGTGGCTGCATCTTGGCATGGCGAAGTGTCACATACTATGTATTGGTCACCAAGACCTTGACCTTGACTTTTGACTTACTTTCAAGAATAATCGTGTCTGATTATCGTCGCAGGAGCACATCTTCTGCATTTATTGTGTTAGGAATCCCACATTTGGTGTATGGATGCTTCTTTGAATGTTAATATGTTGCATAACAAATTTAGTCACTTTGACCTTGACCTATGAACAATAGTTTCTTGAGTATTCTCCTATATTATTTGAAGAAGGAGTCCCAAATTTGGTGTGTGGATTCACCTTTGGATTGTAGAGTGGTGCATACAATGTTGGTCACTTTAGTCCTTGACGTTGACTTCTAACCTCATTTCTAGCTTTTTCGTGTTTTTAGCATAGCTCCTTTATTGCAATCACTTTCTTTAAATGTGACTTATGCTAGACGAATTCCTTTAGGGTTATTAGTCCGGTAACTGTGACATGTCTTTTTTGAACATTCCACTATGAGAGAAATCATAGTTGATCATTTTGTAGGATCCCAACAATGCCTTTACGAGATAGATAATGGTGAATTGGACCTGTCATGTAATAGAGCTGCTGGTGAGACGTGTACTTACACATGTAACTTAGGTTATATGGCGTCATCAATGAATGCGACCTGTAGTTCATCATATTCCTGGGACAAACGACTGTCATCTTTCTGTACAGGTAAGCTCTAATCTCATATATGTCAATTCGTGCAGAATATGAGAGGTGTTCAAATATGAATACAAACAGCTTCGTAGCATGCTTCACATATATGTTAAGACAAAATGTTATACGTTTAAAAACAAAAACTTTATGCAACTTGTATACTTGCACTAGACATTATGATCAATACAACATACTTTTTGAGTTATGACCCTTTAAATGAGGGTCACTCTAGTACACTTACAAACTCAATGCATCGAACTTAAAGATTGGCGTATAATTTTTGGAACAACAGGTGAAATGTCCTGATTTTCTAAATAAATCATGTTTCTTTAAACTATTCTGAGAAAGTTACGAAAATCCAACGCGTTTTTGTGAAATTACGTCGAATCTTTTTCACTAAATTCTTCTGATTTTTACAATAGATGATAAGTAAAACATCATTTTTCAATTTTCAGGTAAACATATTTCTTACAAAATGCACAAACTAACATTTAAACTGGTTATAACTACAATATATAATATGTTGATCGCTTATACTGAGTAGTTGCTACAAGTTAATAAAGGCTAGTGAATAAGTTTTAAACGCTACTTATTGATTGAAAGGGACTTATAGACATGTTTCCAAAAAGTTACCTTCTTTTAATATGCTACAGAACAACCCTCACTACTTAAAATGGCCTTACAGGCTTTTTAAAAAAAGTTATTTGATTTTATAAATTGAAAAATTGGTTGAAAAATTTATCAGATTAAAAAAAAACATTTATCTGGGAATTCGCTACATGCTATTGGCTGATAAATGAAAACTTTTTAAAGCTTAAACCATTTTTTCTAAAGTATTAAAGTTAGAAATGTTAAAAAGCTAGACTAAATATATCTTAGAATGTAACTACAGTAACTTTGAGGGAATTTTTGATATAGAAATATAGAGACTCATAATTATTTAAAAAAAACATGTGTCACCGTGCTCGTTTTCCTTTTTTGTTATTTTTTCTTTTATCTAAAATAAGAACAGGTATGGATTGTCATACATGTGCACCTTTATATGTTGGGCCAGGGGCGTAGACAGACATATTTGCTCGAGATGACACGTGACAAATATGGCTACCGTTTATGTAAGAAACCCTTTTTAAAGTAAGTAAGGGTGCAAAGATCAGGAATCAATACAATCAAGAGCCACATCTGACCTAAGATACCCCCAGGATACCAATGGGAAAGTGACAAACTCACAGTTAGACACCACAAACGAGAGCCAAGAGGCCAGCCCTTTCCCAGCAGGTGCCCACAAGACACATATAAACAGATGCACACAAAGGCATAGCAAACACAAGACAGAAAAAACCCATAAAAGATCCACAAAAGAAGTACCACCTTGGATTGGTCAGTAAAATATTTTACTGGAGGGCTTAGACCGATTTAATGGTGCACCAACCTCACCCTTAGTTCAGATGTGGATCAAGACACATAGATGTTTGGTTTGCATGAAAGACCCCTAACTTATCAAAGCACCATCTCCTAGAACATATAAATCAAGATATAAAAAGGAGATAAGCAAAGATAAAAACTCAACAGTAAATAAAACTGAATACCGGAGCATAAGAAACTTAGAGGTTCTTGAACTGGCCATTTACGGTTCACGAATCTGTTCTAGATTAGTTCTTGAATTTTAAAGAGTTGTTCTTAAACTTCAAAACGGTTGTTTTTGGACTAATGAGCAGCATATTTGGTAAGTCCAGACACTTGGCACATAACTGCTCTACTTAGTCCACCATTCAGTTGATATACAAGGCACCTGTCATGGTAGCTTAGTTGAAAGTGTCCACTCAAAAGCTTAATATCCTGGGTTGTGGCATATCATAGTCAATTAAATTGGTACTTGCTGCATCCCACTTGCCACTCAAAGTTATAGGGTAAAGGAAGGACATGTAACCCCTGTGTCGTATGCAACATGTGGGTGGTATTGCGCTGCAGACTATAAAGAGAGCATTGAGACCTTGATCAGAACCAAACACCATTGTGATATGACTAAAATTGTTGTAAGCGACATTTTGCTCCATTACTGTCATTACTGAAGCATTAAAATCAGACTATAATCAACTCAAACACTGAAGAAACAATACTGTTTTAAGCTTATCAAGTAAGATGATTAAATGCACTTTGAACTTTGAGATAAAGGTCATATAAACAATTCAGTGTCAGTTAGTATCATGTTATGAAATTCAACGTTTAACTGCTCAACCTCTATTCATAGTAAGCCATGCTATCTTCTCATTGTAGTGGCATGCGAAACTGTTACCCCACTGTTATGTTTGACATCTATAAATTGCCTCACATTTTAACAGAGCATTCGAAATTCTTCTTATTCTGGTAGTCATGTTTTCCCAATCCCCTATCTGATCATGACATCATCAATCTCTGAACTTATAGAACTTTCCTGAGCTGGCTACAAGTCCTACCTATACCCTATAAATTTGAGTGAGACGCAACAAGTACCAATTTAAGGGCAATTGCGGGTAATACTTCCCACATTAAAATATTTTAAGTCTTTGCATACAAACTGCCACATGAAGAATTTATGTAATCATTTGGGATGATAACAGGACAATTCTTCATGTAGCAGGGAATATGGAAGCTATTGCAATGATACCAGTGCAAACGTGGATACAATAAATCCCCGGCACGTCCAATCTGCACTATGGGACTGGACACTTTATGAAGCTAAACTACTTTTTTTCTAATTTCTAAAAGGTAAAATGATAGTCCATGAAATTAAAACAAACATTTAAGATTTTCAATGTCAGATTTCTTAATACATTATTTATTCTAAAAATCAAAATCCTATCTTTGGGGGATTACCAAAATATACCATGTAGTATGGCTTGAGAAAACAAATAATTGTTTACGTTTCTAAAAAGCTTGTGGTCATTAGCAATAATTAAGATTAAAATAAAGAAGCTGGATGATGATTACATCTATTTAAGCTAATCATTAATGTTTTAGGTTATGTCCAGAAAATTGGCCAAATGCTGAAAACTTCCATATGAGATTATGAAAAAATGAGCACAGTCACATATATTTTTTATTTCATAAATTGACAGTCCATACGTAAAACAAACTATATGCAAAGTATTGAAAAGATTTCAACGCGGGGAGTATTCAGTAGCATATGTCCTTAACCCATCCAATGACACAGTCATGGTGAATCATGCATATCCCTATGTTTAATTACAATATTGGGTCACTGTTTAGGCGGCACATAGAAGCAGAAACAACATTTGAGCCGCGACATGTGTTTTCCAACAATGTTGCATTTTGACAAGTGTAGACTCGACAAGCCTGTCCATTATCCTTTTAAGCTTAGAAACCCCAAATGAAGTTCGGTCAGTAGCTTAACAGTCATAGAATATCTAATCGACTAGCAAAGGATCTGATCAGTCTGCGCGTATGCGCAGGCTGGTCTGAGCCTTTGCTGGTCACACATACCACATTGTTGGAAATCTCATGTCACGGCTCAATTTACTTGAATAGTTCCAGACCAAACAACTCCTGCAATAGATTTGAGATCTTTTTGACTTTCATATATCTGGCGATCCAAATGAAAATTATGAAAACAGTTATCTCGTTATTGTCTCCCTTACATATATCAGTGGAGTTTTTCAAAATAGGTTGGTAGGTCCATCCTGGACGCAATGAGTGGGGTCTTTGTGAGCGCAACCTCTCTCGACATTTTCAATCGAATTTTTAATCGTTGCATATGTTATATTCATGATCTTAAGATTTGCATGTGGCCTGGACATTAACGGCCAATGAGTTTTTTTCAACTTTTGACCTTAGTCATTTTGGAATCTCCGAAGATATGAGAGGGTATTTTGTGAGCTCTATTCCTCTTACAATTTAATTTTTATCTTTTTGAAACATTGTAGGGGTTAATTTATGGCGTGATTATATATATACGTGGTTTGGACATTATCTGTATGGTTTTGTTTTACTATTTCAACATGTAAACTAACTAATTTTTCGGTATCTCAGATGCAATAATTGAGGCCCAGGAACAAAATGGGGTAAGGTGAACTGATGGTCCTGACATGACAATAGCTTTTGACTTGGACGTAAAACATCAAAACAAACAAAACAATGATTGGGTATTTTTTCCTACAATAAAAGTACTATCTTTTTGAAATTTTGCAGATATTTTGTTAAAGCTGCATAGTCTGTAACTTTTGATCTTCTAATTTTGGAAAAACAAGTTTCTATTTTCAAGAATACACTAAAAATACTCAAATTCAGGTAAACATTTTACCATTTTCATAAATCATAACAAATTATAACTATCAAAACACTGAACAGCATTTATGTTAAAAATTATCTGTCTAGAATTATTAGAGGGACATAAATAATTCCTAACAAGAGAAAAATCACCTGTTTTATAAGATAATTCACTTTTCCATGCAGTCTTTAGCTGTACTGAACATATTTATTGTGAAAACATAACTATATTCTATTTTTTTTACTAAATTAATGATTTAAAAAGAAAATAGTTTTTTTTCGAAAAATGTTCATATTTACAGACCTAGTCTCTTTAATGGTGTGCATGTGGTTTGCACATTGTCATCATTTTTTTTACTGTAATTTCTTTTTCACTTGTCACATTTTTATAGGGGGTGGGGGTTGTGAACAGACTCATCTTACTCATCTATACAGATCTTTCTGAGCTTGTGATGAAGATAGCGATATGGTTTGGACATAAATGTCCAATATGTTTCTTAAATTACCTGAACTGACATAGCTCAAACGCAAAGAGCCTCTTAATCTCCATGGTCTGTTTTCATAACGTAGTATCTAGCTGTTTGGACTTCTATACATTGTACTCTCTTGTAGCTCATCATGTCTTTGTTTGCAGAGATAGTATGTCCTGTTACCATCCCAAATGGTTACATAAGTTATAGATGTAGCAGGGAATATGGAAGCTATTGCCATTACTACTGGTGCAAACCTGGATACAATAAAGCCCTAGCAAGTCCAAGACTGAAATGTAACGCATCTGCACTATGGGACTGGACAAGTTATGAAGCTAAACTACTTTGTATAAGTACGTATGAGATGTCCAATGCACATACTATTTTGGTATGATTTTTAACTTACTGTTCACTTTACTCAGTTTTGCAGACAACATATACATTAGATTGCATTAAATGATAATTTTTACTACGATATATCTTGAAATGAGTAAGCATGTACATAATTCATAATTAATTTACAGATTATATGAATCCGTATCCAGCAGGAGTTTAAATTGCCATTGCGTTAATAAAAACTGATCCATAGAGCACTAATCAAAGACTGATAAAGCTGCGTTGGGATCAGAGTGTTTGATTGGCGCATATGCCATCTTGAACCTTCTTTGCTGGAAAGACGATAAATTACCCATCCAATGAAACATGATGCCTCTTGCATATGCCTATGTATTATTACAATATTAGGTCACTGTTAAGGCAGCACATCGTGAATACGTAATTAGGTATGGCCTAACTTATACATGGATAAAAGGTGAAAATTAGGCTTTTATTTACAGTTTCAGATTCAAAGTAAACTTTATGAAAATAACATCCTTAACATCAGTAAAATTGGTGATACAAATGGTTATGCAGAAGAAAGGTGGCCAAGTGCTCTTCTTTTGAATCACCTTTGAAAAACTTTGCTTTATTTGAAAGTATCATCTTGCATCATAACACATAAATAGAGAAACTAAACTATTATCTGGTCCTGAAAGGCCCTGCAAAAACTGCACCTAAATAGGGTGTCCCTATTAGTCGCATACTGCACATATTTGATATCATTATTATCTAAGCCCTACAAGAGCTCAGGTACAATGATAGCAATAATACAAATTCAATTTGCGCAAAAACACAACACAAACAATTCATATAAAATCATGCGTACAAAATGTCTTTCAAGAAAAAGTTTCTAGAACATAGAGGCTTAATTGAGTATCAAGTCTTCTGTGTAAAAAGTCTACAGCAACACAGCACATCGAATTGCGTACTTTATTCCTCATATACACAATCATTTTTTAAACCTACCAAATATTTAAAACACTTATTTTTTGCACGTGTTTGTTTCGGAATTTGAGTTGCTTTCTCGAATGTATTATTTAAAGCTAACACGTGAGAACTATTCATTTGAGCCTGCAATGCAGTGACCCAGAGTCAATATGCCTATAAGGCATATCAGGAACTTTGCACATCAAAATTGGAATCGTTAAAAGTAATTTCATATTTTACTATAATGACGCAGATAACAGATTCTCTGTGTTCATATTCGTTCTCGTGTCGTCGCAAATACATATTTTTTTCTAAGATACTTCATTTTCATAATGTAACTAAATAATTTTATTTATGCGAATTATTAGCTATTATCTGCCAATAAAATGTATATAACAAAGCAGTCTGTCAAACTTTCTTATTATGTTCACGCGTTACTTGGTTGAACAATTAGTGAAACCATCTGTGAAATTACCTGAAATGTTATAAATTTCACGTACATAAAAAAGCAACCCGTGAACTGCTTTAAGCCCTCCAGTAAAATATTTTTACTGGCCATTCGAAGGTGGTGCTTCTTTTGTGGACCATTTATGTTATTTCTGTCTTGTTTTTGTAATGCTTTCTTGCGCATCTGTTCATTGATGCCTTGTGGTCACCTCCTTGGAAAGGGCTGACCTCTTGGCTCTCGTTTGTGATGTCTAATTGTCAAGTTGGAACTTTTCCATTGGTATCCTGGGTCAGGTGCGGAGCTTGATTGTATCAATTCCTGATCTTTGCCCTCTTTCTAACTTTTTTATATGATAAAGGCATATTTTGGAAATTTGTAAAACATCACATGACTCAGTACTTAACTACATTTGCAGAATGTAGGGCCACTACAGATTATACACGCAGACCGCTTTTGGAGAATTAAACTAAAAAATACCAAAATAAATTGATAATTACAACATACAAGACAAAGGCTACGAACAAACTGGCGCATATTATTAGGTTACTCCTGTAAAAACCTTATTCCAATATATCTGCATTGATATCATCCAATTAGAGGTAGTAAACATAATAAATATGATGCATACTCTAACTTAAGAACACTGTCCTTCTACACACAACGCGTAAATAACAGATCGATAATGGTTTCAGCTGACTGGTAATAGTAAACATTACCTTTAACTGCCCTTGAGTATTTTAGGAGACCCTGCCTTTCAACCTTGGGAAAAGAAAGAATAATTCTGAAGTGTAGTGCTGTTCCTGTCAGAGTGATGTTATTCAATACTATTGTCAACTGCAACGGTTTTATCATATGACGTCATATCTGAGAGTGAAATAAAGTCATGCATTAAAATCGATAAACCACTGATGGTTAACATATTTTCTGGTGCATGTGACGTTATGAATTGAGGCCCTTAACAACGCCGCGTAATTGACGTTTTCACAACAAAAAAGCGATCATTACAGAGTCATATGAAAAATAAAATCTTACACTTGTGCTCCTTTATTATTGAATTTACTTAACTTGTTGCGAAAAAATAATATAATGCTTGGTTATTTCCATTTCAGAGAAAGAGAAGCTATGCCCTTCTACATTCAGTAATGGTAAAATTTATTGGCGTTGTTCCTGTCGTCATGGAGTAAAATGTTCATATTCCTGTAACCCGGGTTGTACAAGATCATCTTTGACCTTACTACGCTGTATAGATAATGGCACTTGGGATTATGATACAGACCTGCTATGTGAAAACTGTAAGTTGTTTAAAATTTGAATACTATCAAATATAGTATTTTTAGATTTGAAACTTAAGAGCAGAAGGGTAGAGCGTGCGTGCGAGCGCGTGTGTTTTACTTCCTTATGATCTATGAAATGTAAAAAGTACACTAACGCTCGCGTATTTGTTATGCAAATTCGCGTTTTGTGCGCATTTCCAATGTGTTGTACGCACGAACGATTTAGATTGTGTTGAAAACGCGAATCTAGCATATAAATACAAGGCAATATAAATATCCATATGAGATGGGAGGCGCTAGTCCGTTAACCAATCAAATTGCCGTTATAGAAAATCGATATTGCAATGTGTTGATACTAGCTAAATCTAGTCTTAAGGTTGATTAATTGCTTAATCATTGTGCGTAACACATTTAATATCATACCTCAATGTTTTATTTTGCTATTAAATTGTTCATGTCTTTTATCCTTTCTCTGACGGGCAAAAGAAAAACTACATATGAATTTGCGATAAGTTATTAAGAAGGAAAAAAATAGTGAAAGCAGTTAAAATATATACATGTATATTAGTCAACAATTCTGGTAAACAAAATCCACAAAAATAAAAAAAAATCGAGGCTTGACTCAAAATTCTGGTCATGGTAAGCTTGTGTAGCTTGTATTTGTGAGCCATATGCAATGCATGACACAATTTTACTATAGCGTTTCTTTTGTCCGTCAGTGTATATCGATTGACTATGTAGTGATAAACGTTAATTTGCGTTGATAAATCAGCTGAATTGTTTGGCAGACAGTACATATGAGCAGAGTCTGTTTGCAAATGCAAGGCATGGATGTTGACTTGGAAGACTCAGACTAAAAACACAGTCTTCTAGACTTATGAATACACGGACGCCTATTAGAAGCATTTGCGCATATGCGATATGAACAAAAATCACTTGTGCTGGCCCATTTATTAATAAAATGAACAAAAGGGAAAATTTGATGAAATTGCATGTGACCTCGGCATTGTTTTCATAAGAAGCTATAGAGTTATGAAAAGCAAATAACGTCAAGGCTGGGGGTCATTTTTTCACACTCTAACTCAGCTAATTATGAAAGTAAGCCTGCTCATAAATGTTAAAAAATCAACAATAATTGGCATTGACGGATACATACTACATGTTAAACTTATTCTAAGTCAAGAAAACCTTTATACTTCAGTATTTTAGTTTTAAAGTGCAGTTAAGTTGAGCATGAACAAATAATTTATAATATCTGGGCTAGGTCGGAATTTAAATAACATACCTTTATACGAGAGAAAAAAGCCACACAAATCTTACCGAAGTGCTTAACACAGATCCCAAAGGCGACCAACGAATGTTTATGCGAGCCTGTGCCACAATGCAGTTGCTGCTCGTACGCGCATATTACGTGGTTCGCTCGACTAACTACTAATGTGCGATTGCTGTTCACATGTACATATGGACTGAGATTAAACCTTCGCCTGCTACAAAGCTAATGCAACTGATAAAATCTTTTTTGATACAAAGTGTCTTAAAATAATTGAAAATATTGTAAGCAAAGAGATAACATGTGGAACAGTAAATATTGGCTTTTTGACATTATTCTTTATAACCTTAGTCATATAGCCCTTTTACACTCAAAATGGCCAACCTGAAAGAGGCCTGGCCATTCTGAGTAATACAGGTTAAATAAATGTAATAAGTTCACAAAATAATATTATATACAGATTCTGCTATGCAACTTGGACATTACTCTTTATTCCCTGTATAAAACTTGGTCATATTACCTTATTGCACTCTGACCAAGTACAGACATTTCATAAAGATAATAGTTTGGCACCTTGATAAGGGTTAAGTTGGTATGCTAAATCCAAAAACTAAAGTTGGCAAGCTGATGATCAATGATCTTATTGTATATATTCAAGATGGTCACCAAAACTCATAAAATTTGACATGTTTTAAAATATTTCTATTGACAATGTTTTTTTATATCCAAAATCACTGGTATTACATATTGAAACCCCTCGTATGTCCGAATATGGTTTTAACCTTAAAATATATGGTTTTGGAGACAATTTACATAATTATTCCACACTATTACCACATTAATCGTTATAAAATATCCGTTTAGTCCATAAAATCTTACATTAATTGCTTTATACAGTATCCTGCTGTCAAAATATAAATTTTATTCATAAGTATATGAAAGATCAGTAAGAATATATACTGAAGGACTTTTGAAACGCACCAATTATATATTCTTTGTCTTTCTATCACTTTTTATCCACTTACACAATGGACTATGATTTGCCATAGTTTCGGTTTGCTCATGCGGTTCATTCTTACGTAAAACTAACTTTAGTGTTTTTCAACAATTGTCGTCTGACATCTGTGAGATAAGTTCAATTTTAAAGCAAACACTTTGAGCTGTAAGCCAGATGTCTTAACCAACTGAAAAACAAAACAAGTTTTGGAAATAATCAGAAATAATGGTATAATTACACTCCCAGTCGCAGCGTATCTTGGCTTACGTCAGTCTTAATGTTACAAACAGCAATAACAGGTGGATGACTTTCTCGCATGTCGCGATACTTTTGTCCTCTACGCAACGGCGTAGAGTATCAGGTGGTACTAAAACATTTTGATTATTAATGTTTCTTACGATATAAACAGCCAATTACGTAAAAAATAATGACGTCACCTAGACGTAATGAACTTTACCAGAGGCTAAAACTTCATGATTTGATTTTGTCTTTCCTTGTGCTTTCGAGAACAAATATCAGTTTGAAAAAAATGCGCTCATTATGGAAGGTATTGATACTCTGTGACTCTTTAAATTTGGTCTGTCTCAGAAAATTCGCGGCAACCATAAGCCACTAAGCCACAGCTTTCAGATCTTTTTTATTGAATGTAAACAAAATAAAGGAACTTGTCAATTTTATTTTTCACATAATTGAAATATTCTATATATTATAGGTGGTCTTGTCAAAATGTATGTGATGCGCTGACCTTTTTATTGGAAATCATTTTAATAAACGATATGGTACTAAGTAAAAGTGACAATTTATACGGATTCCAATGGACACTTCTTGCATTACCCTGGTTGAGTATTTATTCTTGTTTTGTTATGAGAGGGACCTTTTAATGTTTAGTTTCAAAAGCGTAAATAATATCCTTACCATCAGAAAGGGGCATTATAAAGTCCCTCTCATAGCAAAAAGATATAATTAACGCTTTTGACGATATTTCCAGATATTTAAATGGATTTTTAAACATAAATAATAATTATTTTGAAAAAAATGGTAAAATATACTTTATATCCCTATATCCCTATTCCACTCAGGCCCCAAATCCAACGAATTGCCACGAATTGACAAATATATATGGATTCCTGGCTGAAACGTACTCAGTTCGAGAAGATCTTAACAGACTCACACAGCCCGTAGTCAGTTCTTGCAATTCGTAGGTCTATCGGAATTCGGCTCAAAAGTTTTGAACTGTTCAAAACTTTAGCCACAAATTCCCCGATTCGAAAAATCGTGCTTGATTCGTAACAAGTTCCTAATGCATTCTTGGACATTGTAACTGAATTGTAATCGGTTCGTAGGCGTTCTTAAGCATTGGTAGCTACTCTTATCTCATTTGTGGGGAATCTGGAGATTAAGACAAGCAATAAAACCCAGGAAGAGATTTTCCTTAGAGTAACTACCATGTCACGCGCATGTGAGCCAGTCCAAGAAGTGGAGACAGATTTGGCAGATTCTGGAACACAATCAGGATCAGTCAGTAGCTCCTGACTGGTGATTTTGCCAATGGCGAACTACCATATTTTTCCAAGTCAAAGAGTCAGGGCCAGGGCCTCTCGACTTTGATGTAGTTGTTTTCTAATAGCTATATAAGTAGCTGTTTTCAACACTCAAGTTGCAGGATTTATTCTACAATTGCTTTATAGGGAACATTCATTTTAGAACTGATGCCCTCGAAGCAGTGATGTGCTTTTTTTTACAAATATCGTGAGAGAAAATCTCGGGAGTTGTGGCAAATCGTCGCGGATTACTGTTAATTCATGCTCAATTCGTGCTGCATTCGGTGTATTCTTAACTAATTCGTGATCGATTCTTGCAGTATTTCTACATATGTTATTGCACATTGTAGTAAATTCTGCACAGTATTTCGGCAACTCAGGCCAAATGCAGCGGAATCCCGCAAATATTCGTAGCTGTTTCTTACCTGTTTTGTAACTGAATAATAGAACATCACAGAATGGGTTGATTCTCCACGAATCTAGCCGAATCCTAAAATATATCGACTATTGGTGATTTAGGGGTTTGTGGTCTGTGTGGAATAGGGGCATTAGGGAGCTTCAGTTTAATAAAAAACAATACTTCTGTTACTGAAGCAACGTTTTTTGACTTGCAATTTTCCATTTATAATGATAGTGTCTCTACCAAAATTTACGATAAACATGAGGCTTTTGGTTTTGAAGTCGTCAATTCCCAATTTTTAGGTGGTGATGTTCCTGGCTCTATATTCTATTGAGTTTATATTCTTAAACGCACCTGAGTTGCTAGAGCATCTAGCCATGTTGCTAACTTCAACACTCACAATAAACTGTAAATTCAGTTACTTCTTAAACAAGGCTTTCTCTATCAATGATTCGCATTTTTTTAATTCACTGCGCATACTATGATTTGATAACTAAATTCAATGTTGGACCAAAACTTTCTTGCTATAGGGACCTTTGGAACCACAGTATTATGACAACTTGGTGTACAACTAAAGAAAATTGTCTGTTCTATTAATTTTCCTGCCAAGTTTATTAACAAAATCTCATTATAAAAAGATTGGTTATAACATTACTGTGCTGCAACAGACTACTTGCTTGGCTGTTTACTCAATCTCTTTGTACCCATAAAAAGTAAAGCATGCACTTTCCTTAATACCTTAGAGTCGAATTAGGCCAACCTTGCACCCTCAAGAAAACTTCTAATGGGTTTCGAATCACTGTGTGAGACCACCTAAATGGAGAGATCATTGTTCTCAACCCCATCTTAGCTATGTAAAATTCCATGGTTTCCATTGCAACCCATTGTGCTCTTCTAAAAAGTGGGAATGTCTCTTCAAAGGAACTCATATCTTAGCAGCCATTTTTCCTAAACTTTTAAACTTGGTACCAACTACATGTATAGACATAGCACTTTTATTAGATGGTTAGATACGCAATTATAGCATTTATACAGTTATGAATATTTATGGAAACATTAAAAATAAGAGAAAACCCGTAAAAATAAGGGTTCTTCCTGTAGATTATCTTAAATTTCTGCTTACTATCCCAGACTACCAGCATTAGTACTTATTTAATGCTAAGACATAACATGTTCACTGAATGCTTCATTATGCAAATTATCAAGAAATTGTATTCGTGAATATTACTTATAATAATATACTGAGTCAATGTGATAACGCATCGCGTTAAGGGGATATATCTTTCAAACGCTCTTACTTGCATGAAACGGACTACCAGCATTAGTACTTATTTAATGCTAAGACATAACATGTTCACTGAATGCTTCATTATGCAAATTATCAAGAAATTGTATTCGTGAATATTACTTATAATAATATACTGAGTCAATGTGATAACGCATCGCGTTAAGGGGATATATCTTTCAAAAGCTCTTACTTGCATGAAATTTTTCCTGTATAATCAAAAAATGCCTTTTTATCAAGGAGACAGATACCTTTGGCCACATTGTTGTTAGAACAATTTATACATCTCATATAGATCACAGTTTGGATAACAAATTTATGTACCTTAACTTGACAGTTTGTCAGCGTGAGCTGCGCACGTCAATTTTTTTTGCAACAAAACTATTATAGTCCAAAAGGTAGTGAAAATCCAATCAAATTTCGCTTTTGTTTTTTTAACAATGCATTACCACATCAAGTAGTAACCATGCAAGGTAAAGTGTTGAAAATTTGAAACGATTATGTCCATTCGCGTTGATTTTATATACGATGATACTACATACCTACCACATAAAATGGTAAGGTTAGAAAAACGGTAGGGCACAAAAATTTCAACAATTTTAGCTAATTAATAACATAAAACTACGTTCTTTAATTGTTAATTGATTGATCAAAGAGTCACTAGTGTCGTAAAATGGATTTTGTGTAAAATTATTTTAGTAATATCACAAAGACAAGCTCTTTTTCGTCAATTTAACGGAAGCATGCTATTTTTCTGTAAATTATTTTGATGGTAAATATGTTGTCTCTTATAAAATCTAAAAGATCGCGCTTGCTTAAGTGTGTTACATATCTAAAACTATTTAGTCTTAATGGAACCAGGGAGACTTACTCAACAAATGTATGGCAATATTTGTCACCATTTAATCTTAATTAAAAAGAATAGAGTCAAAATATTTGACCACCCTTCTCTAAATATCAACAAAATCATTTGTGACGTGCTCCGCATACCCAGAGATACCCTCAAGTAAAGGTTCATAACTTTATTATCTAAACTGTGATTTCACCCATATTTGTAGAAAATGTGTCGTCGATGTCTATTTACATATCATACAAATATCATTGAATTCAAGATAGACAATCTTGTTTTATAACAAAAGTACTCAATTTACCGGGACAACCCTCGTGTACTATGACAGTTTTTGAAACTTACTGTAAAACGTTAGTCCAATTCTGACAAAATCCTTCTTTTTATTGGCAAACAACGGAATCTGATGTCTAGCGGAATTGAATTAGAATAATTTTTTGCTAAAAACTTGAACGATTCGGACTGAAATCCCCATAATCAACTTAGATTCTTTGATGCTGAAATGCATGTCACATATAGATTTTTGGAATATCACCATGCATTTAATATTTTTCAACCACGCATCCTCAATTAAATACTTTGTTTCTGGTGCAGTCTGAGGCAAATTGTTAGAACTAAAGTAAGTTTCTATGCCTAACTGAATTAATTTTTGTTTAGGTGAACCAATTGACCTAGGGCATTCGTTCAAACAAAGATACGGCTGACAAAATAAAACAAAAATGCATCATAAGTTTGGCTCAGTATATATGTTCTTATAATAAAAAGATAGATATTTAGTTGTAGAGTTGTAGTGTGTCCTTATGAATTACTATTAGCATAGACTCCTAAGCTTGTTTCCAAATACATATAAACCACTTAATAACATGACACGAGATAACATATATAAATTGCTAACACCTATGCGTTCTTTAAATTCTTTAAATTTGAGATCATGCATTTATGGTGCATCCTATACAAGTATGCCTTTTTATATATAGTGCTATACAGTAGTTCATTATTGTGCACATCTCAACGACTATGGAAGTCATTGCTTCATCCAGTTTCAAATTCTGAGTCTGTAAATGCTTAAATGCTTTCAAAACAAATATTAAGCCTTTATGCTAAAACATATGCAGTAAAGAATAACATATTCCTACACATTCATGTAGCTGACAGACCGACTAGCTACTCTTCCTTGTGAAGATTTTACAAGACTAAAGCATTAGCTCTGATGTTGATTTTATGCGCTCTAAGACATATTTACTAAGTTACGTGTAAGCCAGCATTTGGTACATGTAGTTCATGTTTTAACGCATGCATTACTAATGAGATATGACAAAGGCAGAGACAATATTTAATCATATTGTAAGTATTATGAATTATATAGATGATATATGTATTGTACTGACATTGTTTGTGTAAAATTGTATAAAGGGCCATAAGGTAGACTATACTACAAACAGGTCATACAAAAACATCAATAAAGCATAGTTTAAATAAAACAGTTAAATCAGATAACCTGATCAAAAATATTGAAACAGTAATGCAAAAAGTGTGAAAACGGCTTTATGGTAAATTTAAAATAACAGGTAGAATAATTGATCATGAAAACTATAAATAATATGAGAAAAACGGATTCTTCTGAAATAGAGCGACCCTACAATATATAAAAACAGCTGTCTCGATTTTATTGAGTCTGTTCATGAGAACTTATGGAAAGTGCAACAATTCTCACACCCCCTAGCACCATTTTAGCGGTATTATGCTTTCCGTCAGAACCCGATATTCCCATAGGACCAGAATATGAAAAATCTACAGAAATTTTATTAGAAATCAAATCAGGAATTCCAAAAGAGTAGAACGTCACTAAATACGCTGAAAAAAAATCAAATCAGATAATAACTCTCTTAATGACAGATGAAAGACATTAAATGGTTTTATCCATCCAGAATTTTTCAGGCATAATACTACCACTTTGTAAAGATAGAATAACATATGAAGAAAATATAGGCAGAGCTAATTTACTAATTTAAGGTTTGTCTAGTCAGACAGTTCTTGATGAAAGCCAATCTTCTCCTATCCCCTATTAACTTCTAGAAATCGGCACATACTTGAATCAATATACACAAATCCACACAAAAAAGATGAAATTTTAAAACACTTTCAATAGGAAAAGCAGCAGGCCCTGATGTTATTGACACTATACCTCTGAAACAACGTTTAAAACCATTGCCAAACACCATAAGTGAGCTAATCGTCTTTTCTTTATCATATGGTAAAGTTCCATCTCTCAAAAAGCCAATATCACACCCATATTTAAAGAGAATTACTCATCAGAAATATCTAATTATCGTCCAAGCACTGGGAACTGTTCATAAACATGCTCAAATTTTTTCAATGACAACAGTGCTATAACAACTTTACGGACTGTGTTGTGGCGGTAGAACGTCTCCCTGCCCTTCACTATAGTGTAGATCTTATTTCCTTGTCCTTTGGGATCATGGGTTTTATTGTGGAACTTTGAAACTATTAGAGGGTCACTGATGACGCCTTAATGGCAGAAACTAGCTAGTCTGGCCCAGGAAATATGCACACTCTAGTTTCAGTTCTTTGGTGCAGTCTTTGCTTCCAAAGGATACCCTTTTAAGAACATATTTGACTTCACTACAGCTGGTGACTGGGACTGACTGGCGGCGGTAGAACGTCTCCCTGCCCTTCACTTTAGTGTAGATTTTATTTTCTTGTTCTTTGGGATCATGGGTTTCGTTGTGGAACTTTGAAACTATTAGAGGGACACTGATGGGGCCTAAATGGCAGAAACTAGCTAGTCTGGCCCAGGAAATATGCACACTCTAGTTTCAGTTCTTTGGTGCTGTCTTTGCTTCCAAAGGATACTCTTTGAAGAACATATTTGACTTCACTACAGCTGGTGATCGGGACTGTGTGGCAGCAGTAGAACGTCTCCCTGCCCTTCACTATAGTGTAGATTTTATTTTCTTGTCCTTTGGGATCATGGGTTTATTTGTGGAACTTTGAAACTATTACAGGGTCACTGATGACGCCTAAATGGCAGAAACCAGCTAGTCTGGCCCAGGAAATATGCACACTCTAGTTTCAGTTCTTTGGTGTAGTCTTTGCTTCCAAAGGATACCCTTTTCAGAAAATTTAACAGTTGGGTTTTATACCTGCTGATTCAATTACCAATCAACTAGGGGACATATATAATACGTTCTGCAACGCAATTGATGACAGCAAAGAGGTCCTTGCTGTCTTTTATGATGTAAGTTAAGCCTTTGACAGAGTTTGGCTTAAATTTTTTACTTTTCAAAATTATTTCTGCTGGCATCAATGGTACCTTCTTGCGATAGTTTACTGACTATCTCAAAGACAGAAATTAACGTGTCATCCTAGTAAGTGGTGTCATCTAACTGGTTTTAAATAAAGGCGTGTGTGTCATAGGGATCTATTCCCCAAATCTTTGTTGTTCTTAGTGTTCATAAATTCTATTGTGGGAGAATTAGACTCATTTATCAGGATTTTTGTTGGCCGATGGTAACAGTCTTTACATAGTTGTTGATGGTCCGCTGTGGCGTGTAAACTTTAAACCTTCCGAATCTGAATCATTGCTCGTTTCCAGTGAAATAAATACCTACCATCCACCTATTTATATTAACTATCAGCAAATTAATTATAGTAATTCGCATTTATCTGACTAGAAAGTGTACATGGCATGGGCATATCAAGAATATTAAAGTCAAGACCTGGTAAAGAAGACAGACCATGCGTCGTATTGAATTCATTCTGAAAATCATCAAAAACTATTTATTTATCGTTCAACAGACCCCATCTCAAATATTCTGATGTTGTCTGCAGTTATTGCTTACAATATGAATCAAGCGAGATTGAAACAAAAATCCAAAATGAAGCTTCTTGCATTGTCAAAGGTGACACTAAATTACTGTCTATTAATAATCTTCGTACTGAAACACGTTGGGAAACTCTCATGTTGCGTCAAAAAGCACTATCAGCTGATACTCTTCTATGAAATGAAAATAAAAATTATGCCCAACCTACCTTGCTAGGTGTTCAACACTCATATTAACCGTACATGCAAAACAAAAGCTTTACTTTAATTTGTCCCATCTTTCAATTATCAGAGAACGCATGCCCTTTAAGAAGCATCAAGAGACCTAAGAGTCCTAAGAGCCATGGAATGCTTCACCAATCAATTATATTCCGATAGCATCCCATCCCACAAACTCTACTTTCAAGGAAATCTCATCGCACAAATGGTGGTACATTACGTCTCCATCTCTACTCAAATAATATTTTGTGTAACTGTGCTGTGGTGAAACCGAAGACCCAACAAACTATTATTAAGCGTAACTAATGCAATCTCATTCGACGATTCATGCTTATCTGTGTATCTGCTGTTTGTAGCCCTAATTTAATTATTTTATCACATGACCATCATGTTATTCAGTGTAATAGTTCATGTCATAAATAATGTTATTACCACACGTGCATTAACACCTGCACAGCTTCCCATTGGCTATCATAATTAAAAGTATAACTATTCGTGTTATTACGCTTGTTAATAGCATCCAAGATAGGGTCTATAATGAATTACCGTGACCTTGGTAGTTTCACTTCAGAATATGACTTTGAATTGGGCAAAAAAGTAAAAATTGATGGTTGCGTTAAAGGGAGCGTGTTGAAAAAAAAGTAGCGCCATTGGGTCATGCTTGGTGGAAATGATATCATAATCACAGTCAAGGCCGAGTGACTGACCCAGTTTTAAGCAGAAAGTGAAATCCAGTCTGAAAGCAGGTCACCATCAACGCCTCGAGCTCAAAGCCAACTAAAACTGCAACAAACAAGTAGTTGGGGAACCAAGGTAGAAAAAATGCTAACCCTTGCACCGGAAAGGTATACAGCTGGATTTGTATGGTTGCAAAGGTAATTCTATGGCGTATCTAAAACCACTGTATAGCAGACTCTATCGACTTGCATTACGCCAGAGCAGTCAACTTTCTATGGAAGCCCAGCAAGAACATGTCAAAATATAATTTTCAAAATGTTATATATTTTTATCAAAAAAGTTCAGGATTGAAAATTATTGAGTTTATATAATAATACAACATCGGCTTAGACCTCAGATGCAGTGGTGGTCATCTAAGAATACTGCTTAATGATTTTTAAAGCATGTAGATTAGGGCACCCCCATTTTGAAATTAAATTTATAAATTTCTTTTCTTCAAATCTTATTATAACTACATTTATTGCCCAAAACTGTATTTAATAATTATTTATATATCGCTTGGTAGCATATCTCATAAAAATTTGTGTGCTAACTTATTCACTTTTATCCTCTCGCTGAAGTGGTTTGAATTGCATATTTTTTTTACATAAACAAATAAATTTTACATTGAATGTGTTTAAACACTGCATATAGTTAGACAGACATTTGGGGCATAATTTAAGACAATTTATTTTATTTTCTATGACAAACTAGAAAAGGTGGCTGAAAAGTAAAAATATGAAACCACAATAATATGATACTTAGTAATTTATCCCATGCCAGCTCTTGCGTAGTTAAATACCAGGACAACTTAAGAGCAATTTAACACATAAATGAAATGTATCATGGTTTAAAAGATGTTTATATTCCATATTTACAGCAGCTTTGAAACAGAGGGTCATTGTAGGGACCAAGGGGATGTTTATCTACTGCAAACAATAGTTTCATTTAATAGTGGTAAAATAAATATGAAAAAAAAACTAGTATAACTATTATCTTATGACCATGAAAAACCTGTCTGTCCCCGTCAGAGATGCAGAAATATAAACGCATAGTATTTGTAAAGACATAAATGTCCCTAAGAAGACTATTTTGGTGTACAAATGACTGCCCATACTTTTAAATGCATTTGATAGTGTATTATTGTATTATCGAACAGTCAAACTGCTTCTCATACCCATCCTCCAGATAAGAGTGCGTAATGGAAAATTAGTTTTGTTATTTCTCAACCAAAACTTAGTTATGGGTACTTAAATGGACCTATTAAATTAGATGGTTCTTTTGAAAACCAAAAGCACACTCTTTAACTTATTGATATGGGAAACATCGCAATTTATGTGCTATGAAAGATTGCTTAACATGACCTATGTGGCATACAAAAATGCATTTTTCCACGAAATGCAATTCTGGTCGCATTCCTATACAGTGGTTTCATATCAAGCACTATTTAGACTATCAGTATACAAATTTCCAGCCGTATACCTTTCGGGTGCAAAAAATGTGTGTTTTTTCACGATAGGCGACTTTGGTTCCCCGACTAAAGGGATTTAAAGACTTATCTATTGATGAGATGGTAGGGGCCTGATGCTTTGGCTGTTTGTCGGGCCCGCCTGGGTTTACCTGTTGGATTTCTTCTGCTCCGGTATTCAGTTTTATTTACTGTTGAGTCCTTATCTTTGCTTTATCTCCTTGTTATATCTTGATATATATGTTTTAGGAGATGATGCATTGATAAGTTAGGCGTCTTTCATGCAAACCAAATATCTATGTGTCTTGATCCACATCTGAATTAAGGGTGAGGTTGGCGCCGTTAAACCGGTTTAAGCCCTCCGGTAAAATATTTTACTGACCGTTCAAAGGCGGTACTTCTTTTGTGGATCTTTTATGTTTTTGTTCTGTCTTGTGTTTGCTATGTCTCTGTGCGCGTCTGTTTATATGTGCTTTGTGGTCACCTGCAGGAAAAGAGCTGACCTCTTGGCTCTCGTTTGTGGTGTCTGCTGTGAGTTTGTCACTTTCCCATCGGTATTCTGGGTCAGGTGTGGTACTTGATTGTATCGATTCCTGATCTTTGCACCCTTACTTACTTTGTTGAGGTCCAATCTGATGATATACCAAACTTTGTGAATCAGCAGAAAATCAGAAACACTCTAAGCAAAACATTCTATGATCCCAAACTTTTAACCAGCTTCTTGCACCAAGATACAATAAATGAGGGTCTCAATGGGGTACCTATGAAGTCGCTAATCAGTAAAATTTGGGCCCCAAAATCGCTTATCAGTAAAATTCAGACCCATAAATCGATAACCGCTAAAATCTACGACCCTTAATCGCTAAACAGTAAAATTTTGGCCAAAAAATCAGTAATCAGTAAAGTTTAGGCCCAACACTTATTATTCGGTAAAAAATAGCCCCCAGAATCGGTAATCAGTAACGGCTTACTGTATAAACAAAGTGAAATAACTTTTTCCCAGCGAATTCGCTAACCGTTAAAACGCGCCATTCCGCTATTTTGTATTTTTTCACCCAAAAATCGCTGATCATTATATTTTAGGCCGACATTCGCTAATCACTAGTACCTCTCATTTTGCTATTTGGTTAAATTAACCATAAAAATTCGCTATACCATTAAATTTTGGGACCAAAATTCACCAATCGTTAAATATCAGGGTCATAATTCGCTAATCAGTAAACCCTATTGGCACCCTCATAAATGAGCACATGCCATATTCGAAATGCTTCAACTGACCAGGGATTGCCAAGTCCTTCTGTCAAATCTCATTGTGTCTGAATCAGTATAACTCCATAGCACAACACACTCAGAACCTGAACAAAACTGCAAGCAGAACTGTTCAAGGTGGTTCATATGCAATATTTTCTGGAAACATATTTGGCGGCACTTTCAACATAAAATGAGAAACCGTCATCTACAAAGAAGAAACGGCGAAGAATCATCTACAATTCTGACAGTGATAAGATCTAGTTCTGTACTTTTGTTTAATGTCATATTCATTTGCTTTTAGGTCCCACCGCCTTGAGCACATTTTCGTTATCCAATACCCAACATCGTGTATTGATGAAGTCACTGACCTTGACTGATTTACACAGAATGGGGATTTCCCATGAATGCAGTGATGTATATTAGAATCAATGGACAGTTTCTTCTTTTCGGAAATTAAGCCTAATTACATGTTTTTTCTCTCTCTCAAAAGATGATTTTCTTATTGTTTTTTTTTCATATATGCATGCCGTAATATCATATTTATGGGATTTATTACGTTTCTAATAAAATTAGCGTGAAACTATATTCTGTTGGGTATCGATATAAAATCTCGGTTAATCAATATTGCGATTTGACAGCTGCGAGTATGAAGACCAATTACTGCCTTTTTAGAAGGATTTTCGTTGCAGTAGTGGTCATGTGATAAACAGAATCTTACATTCGTGGTCATTTAATATGGAACTTATGAAACTCGTTGGATATTTTCGGTATTTTGCACGCCAAGGCTCACACAAAACCGAAATTACTCAACCCATTTCATAAATTCAATATTAAATGACCACTCATGTAAGATCCTCTATATGTTAACTTTCTAAAGAACAAAATCTTAATATTTTTATTGGCGTTCATAATTGTATTACTAAATCTAAGCGCTTCAACCTAGTTTGACTGATCTACATTCTACATGTTTCATCTGTCGTTTATCCCTTACTCTTAAACCAACACACACTATTACGCTTATTTCTTGCACATAGGATAACCATATATGAGATTTTTTCCTGGGATAGAAAATCTTAATTTACCCATGCTATCTTACCCAGGACGTCAAGTAACATCATCATGTGAAGTTGCATCTTAGCGTATTCAGGGACTTCTGGAAGCTTATTTTAAAATACATAAATAAAGAAAAACAGTGGTGAGCAAGAAAAAGAATCCATTATTCGTGCGAGGGTAGGATAGAAAAATCCGTCCCTCTGTATCACTGTTTGTCATCATTGGACAAGCCTCGTGATGCCAAACAGCCAAACGGATTAGTCTATCCTACCTTCACACTCATGATAGATTCTTACAGTATATACCATCTTGAGTAAACATCACCTATGCCAGTGGAGGCTGGCATTATGCATTACTTTGTTTTTGTCTGTGAAAAAACTGATAGTCGCTTAATGGCAAGAGTTCGTTTGTATTTGCCGTAACACATCAAAGTAAACATTAAGCCCATATTTGTCGAAAGGTAACAGTTCACAAAATTCAATAGTCTTTCTTCTGAATGCCTTTTGTATTGAGTTTTTAACTGTTTATAACAGTGATTGCAATTTTGCTGATATGTATTTATACAAAGAAAAAAAGTTAAACCAAGGTCAACTAGCGTTTTGCTTACTATATACTCTCTTAAATGCTGTATGAATAGAATAAGTATTAAAAAGCGTACATTGTATTTTTGCATCGCTCCTTATTTGTTTACTACCTACATATTTAGATATATTTTTTTAATTTCTAGGGAAAGTAAGAAATGCGCAAAGATCAGGAATCAACACAATCAAGCACCACACATGACGCAGGATATCACTGGGGAAGTGACAACTTCACAATTAGACATCACAAACGAGAGCCTTCCCAGCAGGTGACCCCAAGGCATCAATAAACAGACGCCCACGAAAGCATAACAAAAACAAGACAGAAATAATTTAAATGATCAACAAAAGAAGCACCGCCTGGGAACGGTCAGTAAAAATATTTTACTGGAGGGCTTAAACTGGTTTCACGGCGCACTAACCTCACCTTTAGTGCAGATGTGGATCAAGACACATAGATGTTTGGTTTGTACGAAAGATCGCTAACGTATCAAGCATCATCTCATTGAAGCCATATATCAAGATTGTACATCGTTTGCTTTCATTTTAGGTGGAATTCGTTGTAATCTCACCTTTTCTCACGGTTATGTCCCACAGTGGTGTAAGGGTGTTTATTGTCGATATTATTGTGACGAAGGATACAGAAAAAACAATGACGTCCGGTCGGTGTACTGTGGGAGAGGAGGAACCTGGACGTCTGTAGGCTCTTTGTCCGTGACAGCTGATGATCTTTGTAGAGGTATGTTAAGCAATTGGAAAACTTCGGCTCAATTTGAGACACAAGAGAAACAAGCCTCTGATATATATAAGGCCTAGAACTATGTGTTAAAAAAGCTCCATTTTATTAGCCAGAACTGGCGTAAGGAAAAAAGTGATGAAGGATCTGGTTCCAGTCCTATTAAAATCCATTATTTTGATAACCCAAAACGTTTTATAGACAGAATAGATGAAGTTTATGATTTTTCAATAAGTACGGATACAGCGTCAATTATTGAAAAAAACCCAATAAAACTTCATTTATTACCGTTTGTTTTGCTGCGGTCTTATTTGTGTTTGTGTTGAAATGGTTTCTGTGGCGTCAGCTTTACGTTATTTAACGTAAGACTAACGTTAGCAAAGTAGGTCCTCAATGTACATGCGATGTCTTATTCCATGGAATTGGCCAAGACAGTCCCCATTAGTACGCAAAGAAGTGACGCCAGCTTAAATATGCCTTTGTACAAATTGAAATGAGTGCAGTTGCAACCAATTACTCCTCAATCTAAAGTCTGAGCCTTTGCGGTCTTAGGGTGGAATTTTCCACTATATTTTTTAAGGGGTCTTAGGTTGGAATTTCCAAGTGATGCTTTTTTAACCTGGAAATTGTTTTAACCTTTATAATCGATGTCGACCCTAATGAAATACTGCTTTTTGTAGCATTTAAGCTGGATCTTCACTGTTTGCAAAAATATTTAGTATGTCAGGGTTTTAAAAGTAAAACAGACAGCCAGGGCCAGGAATCAATACAATTAAGTACCACGCCAAGATACCAAACGGGAAAGTAATAAAATTACAATAAACATCACAAACAAGAGCCAAGAGGGGCCCCCAAGGGTTTTGGGGATCTGGGGAGAATTCTATTTATTTTAAGAGAGCTGGGGAGCATTTGTAATTGTTTTCAGGGATTTGGGGGGCAAGCTCATACTTTTTTGGATATTATAGGGAGCCCTGCAAAAAAGAAAAAAAAAACTCACCTTAAAGAAAAAGCCTTCATTTCGTTTGATTTTTTTTCAAAAAAAATCTTCAGCTTTTAACTATTGTCGAAAATTATCCTTAAAATTGTTATTTTTTAGCTTGATAATGTATTTTGGAACTCTCAGAATGCCCACGATTGCACCATTTTGATAAAATAAAATCCAAACCCCCTAGCACGATTCTGAATCCACATCATAACAGGGCTATCTATGCGTCTGGTATGTTATATCTGATGTAAAAAACGAGTATTTGTTTGTATATTTATTTGGCTTCCGGGGGGCTATTGCCCCCAAGAGCCCCCTTGTTAAATGTGGAAGTATTTATTTTTGTGCTAATGTGCGCATCTGGAATGATCTTTGAGAAAAAAATGGCACAAAATGTGGGTTGTTGATTTATTATCCCAAAAAATGTTGATTTTTAGGTTAATAATAACTAACTTTGGAACACTCAGAATGCACCAGATCGCACCATTTTTATCAACAATTTTCCGGGGGAGACAAGCCGCCGTTGTGTAGGGGTAAACTTATGTCTTGTAAACCAGGGGTTGCAGGTTCGATTCCCGGCTCCTCCCAGTCTGTCGGATGAGACTTTAAGCTGTTGCCCCATCTTCTGAGACGCTTTAAAACTAGAACAACTGCTGGTTGAGCCTTCGGAGTTCCTGGGCATAGAACCACAAAACCATAAACCCACTCGGTCAGTACTGGTACAGCCAAGGAACATGGCCAAAAACAGTAAAATTTTCGGGAAGGGCATGCCCCGGACCCCCCCCCCCCCAGCACAAGTGTAAATCAACTTCATAACAGGGCTATCTGGTATGTAATTATCTGTCTTGGTAATTAGATGGTTTTTGTTAAAACTTTGATGAATGTTTATCAGACATATTCATACTTATTGTAACTAAAGTTAGACTTACGTATAAGGCCTAATAGTAATTATAAAAAAAACAACACTTTTTATGGCTACAAAAATAACTGCTTTCACTTTGTCTAAGAAAATCTAGTTTCACCTATTGGAAAAAAGCCCCTCCACAACAAAAAACAAACAAATGGTCTAGCTGTCCCAAATAAAAGAAAATCAAATCTAGAGAGCATAACTCCATACCTACTCTACCAGGTATAAGAATGGCCTCATACTTTGAGCTATATATAATGCATTTCATTAAAATAAGTATATATTGTTTATTCCGTGCAAGGACTCTATTTAAAGAGAGTCCCTGTTCATGGCTAAGCCCTATCTTTACATATCGAGTGAATATTAAGTCATCCGCTCGCGTATAGCTTCATAATTTTTAAGTATGTGAATTTAGTCCTGTGGAAAGAAACATACATTTTAGGGAGAATTGGCTTATGTTTGTGGGGATTTGGGGAGAAGCTTAAGTAATCTTAAGGATTTGGGGAGCAAAGGAAAGTTAGTTTCAGGGAGCAGAGATATTTTCTTTCAGGAAGTTGGGGAGATCAATGTATTATTTTCAGGGATCAAGGGAGCACAGACCCCCCTGGTGCCTCATAGATATTCCCGTAGGTTAGTAAATATCGCAATGGCAATTGCAAATATACAACGAGTATCTATTGAGGTACAAATGGGTATATCCACAGAGGAAAACCACTAAGTTTTTTTTACAGGGGATAAGGGCTTCAGTTAAAAATAAGGGCTTTCCGTAAAAATATGTTTGAGCTACGCGTTTTTTGTAAATTTAAATCCACACGTGAAACTTCAGCTTAAAGTTGTTTAAAAAATAAAAAGGGGTGTCACTTTTAACCTGGAATCACACTAACTTGTCTGTTAAGGCTTTAAGCTGTAACCAAGTGTCTGTATGACCTTACCTGTTAGCAGGACGTTAAATAGAGGACCTTCCATTATGAGCGCTCATGTTTTATAATTAATAAAGCTGTAGCGCACGTTGTTAACAGTCAGGTTTAATCGGTGCAAACCATGTTTAAATCAGGCAATTAACGTGCTATATGCACAGCGTTTTGTTGTTGCTTTTTTTATTTTCTTTGTACTTTACTTGACGTATACGTATTCTGGATTTGTTACAAAATTGACGTTATCAGCAGTAACACGCATAGAACATGGAAGTGTCGTCAGGATTACGCAAGTCTTTGATCCCGAAAAATGTTTTATTGCCTTCCGCATGCCATTATTGAACTTTTCAAAAACGTTGTTGCAAGTTTATAAGCGAGACAATGACCTTATGCAAAAATGGTTTTCTGATACACTAATATCTGCTAGACCCCTCAGGGGTCGTCATAACCATCACCTTTCAGGTTTGGGTGTCAACACCATCCACGGTGTTCTAGCAGGTGGTAATGCATGATTCCAATATTGAAGTTATTAAACGGGCTGTAAAAAAGAGATAAAATGCGAGGCTTGCCAAAACATATATTTTTTTTTGTGACAAGCTTAATAAATTTAATTATACAGCAGCACGACTGTTAGGTTCTTTTTATTGTTTGACCATAAAACTACTTTTAAATCGCGTTTAATACTTGCGTGGAACTACGTTTTGGTGTTGCCATATGATTATATGCGAAACCATTATGGGCGTCATTACATAGCGTTACCAAAATGTGTAAACCACTAGTGGTATATCAAATTTAATGTATGTCGTTATATCACTCCCATGATAAACACAAACAAACAAATAAATAAGCAATCAAACAAAAAAGCAATAGGACTCAAACTAGAGACTTATTGGTGTCAAGTTAAGCATTCTACCACTGAGCCAATGGGTAGAGAAAGAATAATACACGAGCTTAGTTCTTTTCATAAAGGCTATTAGTTATGCTAAGACAAGCATGCGTATGTGAATGGCCATATAAAATTATTCACAGCTCGCATATATGTACAAAATAAGCCTCAGTAAAAAAAACTCCCAACCGGCTAGCTAAAATAGCGCAAAGGCACGCCCCAGCATTCAGCGACCGCTTTCAGCGTCCAATATGTTGTTCTTGGGTTTTATCTAAGCTTTAAAAGGGAGCCCTCTTACCCACGACGCCATGTTTACAAAAGTAATGGACGTAAGAAGCACAGTGGCTCAGTTAGTTGAGTGTTAAACTAGGGACTGAAGGACTGCTAATTTGTGAATCACCTGAGTCATAGTGTTGTGTCGTGGGGCAAGATACTTTATCAGCTAATAGTACTCGTTGAAGACAGGAATTCGTCCAAACATGACTAAAATTGTTGATCGGGATGTAAAGGATCAACACAAACAAACAAAACAAATGGGCGTAAATCAGAATATTCCCTGACTAGCCGTCGCAAATACTGAAAGGCATACATCAGAGACAACACATATATACCTCCACTGACTCTCTTAAAATGGTAACATTAGCAGCAACTTCCTATCTTGAGAAGTTGAGACTTTGAAACAACGCCGTTTCTATGCATATCTTATAAGTGCTGAAACCGCATCGACTGCGACCAGGATATGTTTCAACCCTTCTTGTTCGCTGGGGCTTACTATGGGTAGTTCGTCCTGAAATTCTGTTTCCTGTGGGGTTTTTTTTCTTTCCTTTTTTGTCCATTGTTAAATATTTTTTATACCGTAGTATTGGTTTGGTGATTTTAAAACCAGAAGACATTGACAGAGAAATTAAAACATCCCATACAAGAACAACGTATAATTTGAAAACATATGAAAAAGCAGATGCTTTGATCAGCCTGCGTGTGTGTACAGGCACATTAAGGTGTTTACTAACTCGTAGTTACATCATACAAATAGTTTATTATTTAAACTCTCCAAGTGCAGAGCTTAACTAGAGATATGAGTGGCTGCTATCTAACTTAAATAAAGCGTAGATGACGCAACAGACATTGAGTACGCATGAATATTAACTTTTCTGTCCAGAATTGTCTTACCAGGTATAACTAGGAACGAATTGAGTGGTGAAACTGGACCTGACGGTCAAGATATATTTGGTCATTTAGATTTGTTGATAAATTAAAAAAAATATTTTTGTGAACGCCTATACTTGTACGTTTTAAGACAATAAATAAAGATAACTCTTACTATCATAAAACACTCGGTTATCTTTTAACATGGGTCCGGTATCAACTTAAATGTGTTACCACACAGGCAGAAGTCAAGTGACATCATTGTTAATTTAAATTGACATCAAGTAGTTCCAGCAAGTGTTTGTTTCTATTTTCTATTTGATCCGTTGCAGTCAATGCTGTTATTGTCTCTGAACTATAGGGGTACCTGCATGTAAGAGCATCATTAGCAATGGCTGGATTGCAGAGAGTTGTAAGAATATGTCACATACCTCAGTATGTCCCTTTGAATGCAGCAAGGACTGTTCAGCGAGTTTTGATAGTCTAGTCTGTCAGGCAAATGGGAAGTGGCACAACCAAGACATCGCCTGTAGCTGCAAAGGTAAGAATTACATTATTCGCTCTAATAGGAAGAATATGCTTTAATATCCCCAATTACTTATTGGTTTAAAAACAATGTACATCCAGATCAGCTGGAGTCTGGTGAAGCAAGGTATCGGATCAGGGCCCAGAATTACAATGCCTCCTTAGAGTTAAGGAAGCCTAAAGTTAAATATTGATTTTTTCAGGATGCAAAAAATAACGTTTAAAACTGATTAAAATCAATAAAGTTTTAATTTTTCTGAAGATCACAATAATATCTTTGACCACAAATACCACATCAATCCAGGCAATTGATTAAGCATTTAATATAGCATGTTGACATATCAATACTTAACTTAAGTTTGCTTTACTTTAAGGAGGCATTGTAATTCCGGGCCCAGGATCATTAAGACGCTTTAATCAATCTGGCATTTAGTTAAGAGTGCATACCAAAAAAATTGATTTTCTTATTCCTCAACCAAAACATATGTTGCGAGTACTCAAAAGAACCGTCTCATTGAGACGGTTCATTTGAGCGACCACAACAAATGTTAAAACTGATATGTAAATTAATTCACGCTCAAAATTTTGTTTATCTCAGCCTGTGATCAATACAAACACTACACAAAAAAATGGAAATTGCACCACGGCGATTGCTGGATATGATAATTCGATCAATCACACCAAGCATTCGATATCATCATAAGAGACAGAGAACTTTACATCAGCACGTGTTCCACACGTAAGTTATTTATTGCGATTTTATTAAGATATTACAGTTGTCTGTACGTCTGTTGATGCCAAAAATTTTGCTTTTATCTTCTTGACTGGCGAAAACATATTGCAAATAAATATTGCACTAGAGTATGTAGCTAAATATACTGAGAAAAAAAGAAAGAAAAAATGCCATATTCATTGTCCCTAAAGTTGTAACTCCAAACAAATACCTTAGAACAATAATATCCGTTTTTATTACTTGGCAGACATCAGGCAGCAATTCACACTTAGTGATTTTCTTGTTCCATCAAACATGGCAAAAATAACAGAGACTTAATATGTATCAAACAGCAACCCCCTGCCCCCAAATGCTATTGTAATTCAAAGTTTAAAGAAATTAACGGTCTAACTTTTTATCCCTTTGAAATTATCTCCCTTTCAATTAAACAAATAGCATTTTCTTTACCACTTAAAGCTGCATAATCTGTAACTTTTGATCTTCTAATTTTAGAAATAAAGTTTCTATTTTTCAAGAATACAGTAAAAATACTCAAATTCAGGTAAACATTTTACTATTTTCGAAAATCTTAACAAATTATCACTATCAGAACAACAGCATTCATGTTAAAATTAACTGTCTAGAATTATTGGAGGGACTTAAATAATTACAAACAAGAGAAAACGCATAATAATTCACTTTTCCGTGCAGTTTTCAGCTGACCTTAACATGTTTATAGTGAAAACATAGCTTAATTATATTTTTACAAATGATTTAAAAAGAATTTTTTTCAAAAAATGTTCATAGTTACAGACCTTGTCTATCAAATAATCTGCATTTGTTGATGAGTTTTTTTTTCAATTCCAACTTAAGGATATCATTTGTCCAACAAACGATGCTTCTCTGTTAATTTTTTAATTGGTTTAACTAAAGTAATCCATTGCCAACTGTGCATCAATTTCATTTTTTTAAATTGCCTGGAAGCTTTAATTTTGCAACTGAGTTGTGATATTCATTTTCGATGCTTTTAATACATATGTTTATTAAGCTGTAAAATAAATTGGCAAAATATAAGTGTCTAGAAAAAACAGGCATTACATTCACATGTGAAGTTTCTTTTTCACCTTATGCACCAGTCATTTGTATCCCCAGTCCCCTCAGGACCGGGGAAAGGCGGCGGGGATTTAACTTTTCTATTTTCAAAGCCCTTTACCGAGAGGCCAAATTTGTGGTAAAATCTCTGCTAAATGCCCCTGTCCCCGGGATGACAATAAAAAAGCAACAAATGACCTATATCATTCTAATAAAATTAACATTTTTTCCCCTATCCAATGGTAGTGCCACAGGAAATTTGGCTTTAGTTGGCCCAGTGGTTTCAGAGAATTTACGGATATTGTCCAAAGTACAAGTTGGCTGCTTTTAAAAAGCCGCCAATAGTTTAGGTTTGGCAAATAGGTTGTTTTTATGACAGCATTCCTTTACTTTTATTATTATCATAATAGGTCTTGTTTAACAAATCTAAGAGTCAGCAGAATCTCAGACCCAATTATACTGGGTCCGAGGCAGAACTAGTAGGTGTTTGAAAATATTATTTGTACAGATTGTATTATCGAGCATGAGCTCTTGCGAATGAACCTTCGCTACTACATGTAGAAAATGTCTGACCAAAATCTAGACCTTTAAGCCGCTGGGTAGGTTTTATAGGGTTTTACCAAACAATAAAGTACCAAAATTTTGTGTGCTCCCTAAAACTATTGATGTTTTTGTTTTCAATAAACCACACATCAATTTTCCATGTTTTGATTTTACCCATTGACTTTTCTTGGACGGTACAGAGGTCCAGATAAGCTTTCAGTTCAATTGGTTATTTACCCCACACGATTTTTATGAATTGCTTTTTTCCAAAAACAATTGCTTAAAATATTTTTTACCCCACATAGATTTTTGAAATCGCTTATTTATAAGTTATAATTAAAGTACCTCATAATCTTAGTTAATAATTTAAATGATAATCTTAGTTTTCGTAATGGAAGAAACATACAGATTCAGTGACTTTAAGTACTTTGTGCAAATACTTTAGCCAGTAACTGACAAATGACTTGCTTAATGTATCAAACTTCAAAGGAGACTTAGTAACATCACAACAAAAGAAAGGCTTGAACTGGCTACCACACTAAGTGTGCTAACATGGGATATATTCATATTTAGATCTGTTTGTTTTTTCTTTTGCTTTTCCAAAATTTTAATTGCTTTTCGCTACCCCTTCATTTATAAAACCATTGCTTTTTCTAAAATTTAATTCCTTTTTATTACCCCTTAATTTGAAAACAATTGCTTTTTTCACAAATTTTATTGCCTAAATACCCCCCCCCCCCAAAACGCGGCTTATCTGTTCCTCTGCAGTATATTTTGAGGTACAACATAAACATGCATTTAAAAGTAAAAAATAATCCAAATTTACATTTATTACCTAATGTATAAACATTGATGAGACATGGCTTTGAATTTTACCTATAGGGTTTCTTTTGTCAGTCAGTATATATTGATGACACTGATGATGAACAGACGCATAAAGGAGGTCCTAACCTAGGTTAGCTAATAGAGGATTATCTTTTGTTTTAAAATAACTTCAGAGAAATATATTAGGATCCTCAAAATGCCTGTTACCAAAATTATACAAACTGTTCCATTCCGCTGAACAAATTAGCCATTATAATTGTATCTGTTAGCACATTCAAAAGGTTGCAAACATTTAGTAAGAGTGCTTGAATGGAAAATTGGGATTTTTCTGTCTTGACTGGGGCCAGTCTAATACTTCCAACTAAAAATAAAAGATACTCTTATTTTTTCTGGTGTATCAATTTGTTTTCAGGACTGATGCCAGTCTAGACTTAAAGTACCATCCAATACCATAAGTATGTCGAACAGTTTGGATTTGGATGACAACCAACATTTTGCTAGACTGATTAGGGTCTGAAAGGTTAACTGTAGGACTAGCATGCAAAGGGTCCATACATTTCATCTGGTACATGACCTTAGAGATGTCAGCCGTTATGCATTTATGCATTCGCAAATCATCTCTGGGTAAGGCACCACATAAAGAATCTACTTGACTATTTGCCTCTTCAAAATCCATGCATCTTGTAACTTGTATAATTTCATGTTATCTGTCCTTTAATAAGCTCCCTTTTTACTTTGGATTTCTGACTGACCAACTGTCTTATCATTCTCTTCAGCATTGGCTAAATGTCATACCAGGTCGGCCTAGGTCAATCTTTGCAGAATATGATGCAATCAGAATTTTCAAGATAGATTGGGAAACCAGAAAATGACAAATCTATATTTACAAATGACATCTGTTTAATCTTAGACAGAGGTACCATGATTGGTTACATTTGGTGACATGCTCCTCCATGGTACAGCTCTAATTCTCACACTATATATTGTGTTTAGGTGCTCATGCACCTAAACAATAACACAGAAAAACAAGTGGTATCAACTTAAAACTTCACTGGTAGATAAATGTTGATGAGAAGAAGTGCCGTACCTCTCTTTCTTATAATTTAGGAGCTATTGCCTTTTGTTATTTTTCACACTTAAAATTTGTCCTGAGTATGACACAACAACTACATGTATAAGAGGTATCAACTTGAAACTTCAATAGTAGATAGATCTCGATGAGGAGAGATACAGTGTACAAGACCCATTACTCTCTTTGCATAACTAAGAAGTTATTGCCCTTTGTTATACTTGAATTTTGTTTAGAGCATAACATATCACTATTCGAGATATCAACTTGCGATCGTTTTTTTGGGGAGCATCTCTACCGATTCTCTTGATTTCTAAATTATAAATCCAATGAGTGTGTGTGTGTGTGTGTTGGGGGGGGGGGTCAGAAGATCTCCCACATTGGAAATTACAAGTGTTAAATGTTTCTTTAGGAATAAGTATTAGGATCTCCACTTCCCACCCTTACCCCAACCCCCACAGCACCTAATAACCTTGACTCCCCCCTCCCTCCTTGGAAATTGTAGTTCCCTTGGAATGGCCATAACTCAATTAAACTTTGCGGATGACCCCCAAATTCAAACTTGACCTTCATTAATGATGCTTTACCCTTCTGTAAACTTTGAATGAATAGTTTGCATCCCTTCAAAAGCTATTGATCAGAAACCAAAATTTAGCCAAAATCTAAGTCAAAAAGGGCCATATCTCAGTAAAAATTTCGCGGACGACCTCCCTTTTCGAATATGACCGGTATTTAATTATGCTGATCCTTTTGTAAACGTTGAATGAAATTGATGCATCCCTTCAAACGTTATTGATCAGAAACCGAAAGTGGGACACCAGGACACTGACGCGGACGATGACGCCGAGGGATTCATGATCCCTAAATGTCGACCATGCTTTGCAGGCGACACAAAAAGGTTGATAGTTGAAATATTTCATCCGATTGCCGATTGGTGCAAAAAAAGGGTTTGCGACCTTGACAAGCCCACATATCACTACACCAGACACACTTTTTGACACAAACAAACGCCATCGTATCCGCATATACACACACAAGTACATCTGTATCTTAGTATACTTATCAAATGGGCCTCAACGCGAGAAACCTGTCTTCTTGGGGTTTGAGTACAACAAAGGCGCAGACCAGCCTGTGCATCCGTGCGGTCTGATCAGAAATTTTATTATAGTATCATAAATATACTTGCTACAGATGAAATTTCAATTTTGTAGCTAGTCTCTGTTGCAGAGTAGATTGATTTGAACCTTACTTCACCGCGAACCCTGAAGACAGGTTTTCTTCCATCACGGTCCAAATGACGCGTGTGTTATATTGTTCGAAAAGTGCATTTGGTCACCACATTGGATTCAGGTATTTATTGCAGACTCTGAGACAAATAGGAATGCATCTACCTAATCGGCGTATTTGTGCGACCTTTCAAATCTTCACTGTTCGCGCACAAATGGTAAGCATAGAGAACGATTCTTATCAATATCAAGCCCCACCCCTCCCGGCTAGTTGTACAATTATGTGTAAGGGATATTTAAAGCATATGCAATAAAAGACTGGTCCAATTATCTCAATGTATATAACTCAAATTTATATAAGGTTTGGTCAGTATAATACGTTAAGCCATCCCTTCACCTGGTGGCTTTGAATGTTGTCCATTATCATGCGCGGATCCGAAAAGTTTTGTCAGAGGAATTCCAACTTTGACACATCAGCGGGCACTATCGGCCAGCCAAATTGCGTTTTGCTTGTGTGCGGATGATGGCCCTACATTGAATGCTTGCTTGGCTGCTTTGTAGTTTTTCAGGGGATCCGACCCACTGCTGCTAAGGAACCCTTTATTTTTGTATTATTTCCAGGGAGGGTTTCAGACCCCCTGTACCTTCCTTTTGATCTGCCAATGGTTATAAAGGGAGATGTTTATGTTTGCGTAAGACCTGCTCCAAATGTGTGTATGTTGTTTTTCCACATTGTCCTAGGTTTTGCCAAGTTTGCCTATCACCCTGCTGAGGAAATGAGGTCTGTTTACTTTACTTAAAATGACATCTTGCTTCAAAATTGTGTATATCTATGTGAATGTTCTATTTTATAGCTTGTTCTGTGAGATGTAGTTTTAGAATAACAAGCCCAGATACATTCGGGAAAGTTCGTTACAATTCGAGAATCGAATCATGCCTTGGGTTTATATTAGGAGCATTACGCATAGACCTTTGCACTAAAAAGCTCCATTTTGTTTGCCGGAACTGACGTATGGAAAATTAGTTCTGTAGCATGTGGGTTCAGCTCGATTAAAACGATAATTCTGATTATCTGAAAAGTTGAATAAGCAGAATAAATTAAGTTTTGTATTTTTTAACAAAATATCGCTATAGTGATATTTTTATTATTGAAAACAACATCAACTTCATTTATAACCATTTATTTTGCTGCGATCACACTTGTTATTGTGTCAACATGGTCACTTGTGACGTGAGCGTCAAGTTGAAAAACGTCAATGTCACGTTATCACCCGCGTTATCAAAGTAGATACTCGATGTACATCCGTGGTCTAATTCTGCGGAATTTCGTGGAATTGGCCGAGGCAGTTCTGATTGAGACAGATTGTCACCTGTTAGTCTTTGTTTTTACTTTCAGAGGCCAATGTCAACACAGCTGTCGTTTTAGTACTGGTAGGATCAGTATCCGTAGTCATCATTATAATGGTAGTTTATATTGTCTATAGGGTAAAGTGAGTATACTTATATTAGTAAATGCTCTAGCTGAGTACGTGCTTATGCATTATTTAGAACATTATCATATAGAGGATCTTACATGAGTGCTCATGTTTTATTGAATTTCTTAAATCAGCCGTGAAAAAGAGATAAAATGCGAGGATTTGGCGAGCTTTTTATCTCTTTTTCGTAACGAGTTTAATAAATTCAATACTACAAGAGCACGAATGTTAGATTATATTAATCATTTCTGCCGTAAAAACGTTATAATTTTGTTCTTATGTACGCACCTTTGTTACGAGGGATGTTCAAATATGAATGCAAGTAGCTTCATAACTTTCTTTACATATATGCTATGACAAAATGTCATACCTTTCTGGAAAGAACTAATTGTCGCCTTTAAAATGGCACCAAAGATAAAGAAACACACACTATATTTATTGAGTTACAGACCCTTATATAAAGGCCATTGCTGTATACTAGAGTTTTTCTGAAGAAAATTGCTATACAGGTTTTGGTACATGTGCGGATATAGTGTCATATCTTTGTAAGTTTTAGACAAAATGGCATCAAATTTTAGACGCAAGTTTAAGTAACAATCATAAAGTTGCTTGCAGAAAAAAGTTTATATAATCCTGTTTCAATGTCGAGTAAACCTTGCCGGGTACGTCATTAATTTTAAAATAAACGTCATTTTGAGTTATCAAATGAACATTGCTGTGTCGTTTTCTTTGCGTCTTACCGAAAACATGCTAAATGTGTCATAAGGGAGTTTTCAAAACGCGCCGTCCTCTATTTACAAAGTAATCACATTTTATATCATTTTTCAAGCATTTTTCTGCTTCTGAATGACGTGTTTGCATTAATTTGAATATGTCCAATCTGTCTAGCCCTCAAGGCTAGGTGAGTAATTTTATTGTAAATGATGCCTATAGTGGTCAAACTTAAAGTTTACGTTCAAACGTAGAATAAAGCCGCAATGTTATGACCAAAAACATAAGTGTTAATTCTATAACCCCTTCTTTTTAGGCATTTTTGACTTAATAAAAATGCTTTTCAGCGTTTAAAAATTACCCACTATCCATCAATAATTTGTAGCAACAACTCAGTATGAGCGATCAACATATTGTCTTTGCGTTAAAACTAGTTTAAATGTTATTTCGTGTATTTTGTTAGAGATAAGTTTAACTGAAAACTGAAAGGTGGTGTTTTCTTTACGATTTATTTGCAAACATAGGGAGATTTTAGTGAAAACGATTTGCTATAATTTAACAAAAGCATGTCGGAGTTTTGCAACTTTCACAGAATCATTATTTAAGAATATGGGGATAATTCCCTAAATATTTCAACAAATTACACCTGTTTATCGAAGAATTATACGCTCTTCTATATCTGGTGTATGTTCGAAGCATTGGGTTTGTTAGTATACTTACGTGACCCTCGTTTGAAGGGCTATAGCTCTATAAGTATACTGCATTTTTTCTTTAGGTCTGGTGACAGTTTAAAGGTGACATATAGTCCTTAAAAGAAACGTTTACCATTTTGTCGTAGCATATATGTGAAGAAAGTTATGAAGCTACTTGCATTCATATTTGCACAGCCCTCTTATGGAAGTCATTACTGTAAAATCTGTAACCCCCTAGTTGTTTATCGATTTTGCTGCATAGCGTTATTTCACTCCCAGACGCGACGTCATATGATAAATACAGCTTATTATCACATATTCGGGACGCTATTTGCCGCAATAACCCAAAGTCTGCATATGCGATAAGCTCTTTCCCGCCCCGTGATGATAACCGGAAGTCATGTATTTTGAACAGAGAGATGTCATCATGCCCTGCACGTTACCTTGATCATTTGATGACGTCAGATATAAACTAGTGGCGTGACGTAACGCAAAATGTACGCCTTTCCTCTGTTTTACTTACATTTTTACGTCAAACGCGTTGAAATAGTGAAATTGAATATTTGATAAACAGTTATAACATGAGGTTTTGGTTATCACCCGAAGTATCAACCCTCAACCATTATAAGCCCTCGAGCTAAAGCTGTCCGGCTGATAATGGGGTCTCAGGTTGATACTTCCGGCTATAGCCGAAACGCCACGAGATAATCTCTCATCATTACATATTTAAGAAACATTTTGTCATGATGACCCAAAGTCTTCATATGTGATAAGCCCTTTCCCGCCAACTGGTTACTAGCCTACCGTGATGATAACCGGAAGTCATGTATTTTGAACAGAGGGAGGTTATCATGCCCCGCACGTAACGCTGATCATTTGATAACGTCAGATGTAAACAAGTGGCGTGACGCAATGCAAAATTTACGCATTTTCTCTGTTTTAATTATATTTCTTACGTCAAACGCATTGAAATAGTAAAATGGAATATGTGATAAACATATAATAACATGTGGTTTTGGTTATCGCCCTCAGTATCAACCCTCAACCATTATCAGCCCTCGAGCTAAAGCTCTCCAGCTGATAATGGGGTCTCGGGTTGATACTTCCGGCGATAACTAAAATGCCATGAGATAATCTCTAATTATATGCCCGAGGTTTGACTCTAGGTCATATGGGCACTGGATAGCCATATAGGCCCGAAGGCATGTGTGCCTCTAGGTCATATTGGCACTGGGGTAGCCATATTGGCCTGAGGGCTTACGTCCGAGGGCCTTTATGGCTATCCAGTGCAAATATGACCTAGAGGCACATCTCTGCAAAATATTATAACCTGTTTATTACATCTGCGCAAATTCAATCTCTGTTGTCCTGGTGAGACAGTGAGGCCGAAAAACTGACGTGATGAAAATTGCATCAACTTAAAGCGTGACTTAGATCAATGACTTAATAAGATAAGCAGTGTTTACATTGTCATTGACCACGAGACATTTCAACAGACTTTTGTCAATGAAACAATCAGAGGCAGCCTTAAGATAAGCATTCATGTGGTATAGCTTTCATCTTACACAGTATTTCATAGAAAATCAACTTTTTCCGCAAATATTTTATTTGAAGAGCTGACAGGAACTTAAAACATCCTGGTAATGGTAATGATCGATCATCCGATCACTCGGATCAGCTTGACACCCAGGAAATATGGTACTAAATAATCCCCACGTTGAAATCTGCTAAAAACTTTGCACATGTTACGCTTTACAAATGTACTATCAACTAAAAAACATTGTTTGTCACTGTGCTAAGTTTGTCATTATCTCAATCAGGATTTACAGCGTTTGTCAAATTTTCTGAAGACTGAGATGAAAGAATACACGTCCTAATTATAAAGCTGTAAAAAAGTAGTTATCTCCAGCTCATGATGTCAAAGTAGTAAATGAGTATGGTCAGAAAATACCACAACCACAAACTGCAGACAAACCCATGGCACCCGAGGAAGAGCCACACAACAATCACGAGACACCAGGAAGACAAGAGAAGCTAAGCAAAGCAACCAGCTCTCTCTTCCCCATCAATATGATTGCAAAACTAGAATGGACATAAAGTAACGTACAACAAAACAAATAATTTTTACAGACTCACACATTTGGAGTAACAATAAACAACGGATCATCAACAACAGAACCACCGCTTTAGAACAGACATCAGCCTAAGCCACCGTTTGGGGGATTAAATGCATTTTACTGGTACAAAATATTCGCCCTTGATTCTGTTGTTGTTGAAGTACACGAAATGTTCAGCGCGCATGGAGGCCTTCTAACTATTGCAATGTATCCTCATGGAGAAAAACTCTAATCAAATTAACACACTATGATGAAACAAAGAGAAGGACTGACGACTCACAGATAGTCAGAGCTAAAAAGCCTTTTAGAAAATGTCCAGATATATTTCTAAATTCAAGCTGTATCGATAAACTGCGAGATAAACTTTTAGAAATTCCTCACTCAAAGGAAATACATTGTATTTTAGATCACCTAAGCCATAGGCTCAAGATGAGCTATTGCGTTTATTGAATCGATTGTGTGTCATCATCAATTGTTTTCAGATGACATCTCCTCAAAAGCTACTGGATGGATTTTGACTAAACGTGGCAATAATAATCCGTAAATACCCCTATTAATGATTATTTGAATGGGTCTGGTCCGTTGTATATCAAGATGAAAAAGGCTAAAATATATTTTCGAGATGAATACTTAAAAACTTAATAAACGAATCTTCTTGTTTGAAATCCCAAGACATAGAGCCTGACAAACCGCTACCAAGTTTGTTGAAATTGTCCCACACCCGGGTCACATTATTACACAGTTCAAACCTTCTTTTCTGAAACTACCAGGCCTAGAGCCTTTATGTTAGAAATATAGCATCAGCTAGTAAACCTCTAACATGTTTGTTCTAATAATGCCATTTGGGCAAAAATGGCCGGCCGGCTGAACAAATTATGTTTTACATAGGTTTACATGCATATATGAAACAGAAAATAAATCGTCTTGTCTGAAACCACAAGACATGGAGCCTTGAATCTCCTGACAGACGTCTACCACATCTATTTAAAGTGTGCCCCTCGGGTCAAATTTTTACATAGTTTTATATAGGAGAAACATGAAAAATCGTCTTGCTTGAAACTACCGGGCCTAGAGCCTTTATATTTGAAATGTACAATCAGCTAGTAAACCTCTACCAAATTTGTTCAAATTATGCCCCTTTGGCAAATATGGCTGACCCGGGGGGGACATTTTTATTTTGTTATTTATACAAGCCTTATAGAGGGTGACACAATTAGAAAAGATAACTATTCTACATTTAAACAATAAAACATATATACATAAGTCAAACACAGACCTGCGGATACCGCTGGATCGAAACAATTAGCATCACCGTGTATGAAAGGGAGCGCAGTGGCTCAGTGGTAGAGTGCTTGACTCGAGACCAAAGGACAGTGGATTTCAGCCTCAACGGCGTCACTGCGTTGTTGTCCTTGAGCAAGACACATTTATCCTAGCTTAGTACTGGTTCAACCCAGAAAGATCCGTCCCTTTATAACCGAAAGATTGTTGATGGGACGTAAAGAATCAAATCAAACAAAAAATCACAGTGTTTGATTCTAAAACATACTTAAAAGTGACTTACTCCATACCATAATGTGAAGATAGAACGAGCGCATAAAACTTTGAAATGTTTTGAAACATAAAATAGCTGCATTTTAAACATAAATAATAATATTGAGTCTGATACTATACTTAAGGAATAAAGATACGCAAACAGCCGAAAAACTATTTTTTGCGTAGTTATATGAGGTTTTGATTACATTTCATTTAGAATGTGCTTAGTGACTATTAATGGCATATGATAAAATGCAAAAACGTCACTTTAACAATAAAATTAACGCCACAATATGAAAACACTTAAAAACGTAAAACTGTGACGTGAACGTCAAAACGAAGGTTATAAAACCCAATCCTCTTTATGATTTGTCACATGACGTCGTCACCACAATATGCAAACATAGAACGCATCGTATCATACGGTAATGTCTGTCAAATAATGCTTCAAAACCACTTACTGGAATGCAAGGATACACAATGTCAAAGATTAAACATTTAACGTCACTTGAAGCCCTCAAGTTGAGGTGGTTAGTGCATTATAAAATTTATTGAACCTTAAGATAATCGAACATACTTTGCCCTCAACTGTAACCAAAACTTTGCCACTTGGCCATTCTCTCATCAGAAAAATGCGTAAACATTATGGTGCCTTTAAAGTGCAGAATAATTAATTTTGACGTCATAATACACATTTAATTGCCGTCTAACGTTCTTAAGTCATAATTATTGCAGTTAATGTGATTTAATTGAATAAACTCAAGAGGAATAGGATTTCACCGCAATTAACGGAATATTTGGTCTTGACGTTGATGACGTTAAGCGTTTGAAATCATAACGTTAGGTTGCAAGCTGAGTATTTCCTGGATCCTCAAATTTATACAAAGGTTTTTGTAAACAACAAACCAGTTTTTGATAGTAAATTGACTTTTATTGACCGTGTTTCACCGTTTTCTACTGGGGGGGGGGGTCAGGATGATTACGCGCATGCTAGCTGGCATACTTAGTAAACGTAGTGGCTTAATCTACTTTAATGTGAAGGATACGTGCTGCTTTTATGAAATAACATCATCTACACAATAGATTTGCATAACATTTTCTGTTTACAATGAACTGAAGTGAGTGTTGCCTTTCTTTATTCCTTAAGTATATATGCTATCGCATATTGAAGTGAACCAGATATTACCTCTTTGATTAAGAGTTTAAACAATGTTAAAGATTTTGCTTGAAAATCAATAGAGAACCAGAAGCCCAGTTAGTTTATGGGCTGAGCAAGTAGAATGTCGCATGTGACATGTTTTACATGAGCTTGCATGTGTATATGAAACAGAAAATAACTCGTCTTGTATGAAACCACAATATATGGAGTCTTCAGAGTCGGTATGTTTTTTTTGTTTGTTTGTTTGATTAATTCTTTACGTCACATCAACAATCTTTCAGTTTTGTAGGGACGGTTTTTCCTGGGTTGAACCAGTACTAAAGTAGGATTAATGTGTCTTGCTCAGGGACACAAGGCAGTGACGACGGTGAGATTCGAACCCGCGGCCCTTCAGTCTCGAGTCAAGCACTCTTCCACTGAGTCACTGCTCTCCCAGATAGCTGGTATGTAGCATCACTTAGTAGACCACTACCAAATTTGTTCAAAGTATGCGCCTTGGGCAAAAAACGGTCTACTGAAGGTAAAGCAAAATCTTAATAATATATTACTCACTTCTGCGTGAAGGAGGCAATTTGCTATTTGGTGGAAAAACATCACAAAAAAGACAGAACAGCAAGAAATTTCGCGTAGGAATTTTATGACGAACTTAAGCTCACCTTGGCATGGATACTTATACTTAATCACAGCGTTTCGCGGAGAACTAAAGATGCAGTTGCTCAAAATTATTATTTGGTTCTACTCATATTTTCGTCAACATGTGGCATGCAATTTTCGTGCATACTATATTAGTTTACACATTCTTATTTTAAAACAGTGAGGGGTAACGTAGTATACACGCTGTAACGTCCAAGCGCCTCCACAGCTGCCAAAAAGCTTATGCTTCCGAACCCAGTTACCGGTGCACTTAAGGTTTTAACTGTTTTACAAAAAGTGCCAGTGTAATTTAATACATTGAAATCACAAGTGAAAAGAACATTCCTTCATCCATATTCATTTAAAAAAGTATGCATTTTTGTTGAAAATTTCATCTCAAATTAAGCCCTATACATGAAGTACCCAAAAGAGTGACAATTAAAATTCAGTTTAAATCTGATGTATCCTTTTGAAGAACTGAAATATTTTAACCGATTTATGCTAATAGAAGGCTTCAACCCTTATCTCAAACTAATATACATCTGTTTTTGTTTGTTTGTGTTTCCATTTCTTTAAAAGCTGCATTTAAATATACCTCTATCAAAAAGTTCATTTTGGTGAAAATTTCACAGTAAAATGCAAAATGTGGGATAACATACAAACTTTTAACCAACAACGCTAATGTTTGTGTTGTGTTATTTTTTGAAGCAAATTTTCTAGTTCTGTGAGCAAAATTGATAAAGAATATTCTAACTGCTTGTTTGCTGACTACCTCGATAAGTGGTATACACCGGTAACTGGGTTATTGAGCATATATGTTTAAAAATTCTATAAAAAAAGCATGGTTTGCTATATAACCCTTATGACAGCAAAACCCAAGTAGATCAAGGTCTATTGGAGCATGAAATTCAGAGTAGGATATACATCAAATTCACTATGTGTTGTTGTTATATACATCTATAGTAATACATACATATCTTGCAGTCTTGTAGTCACCCGATGGAAAAAGGGCCAGCTTCTGCAATGTGATGTTTTCTTGTGTTTTTGTCACTTTCCCATATTGTGTTCTGGGTCAGGTGTGGTATTTGATTGTATTATATGCCTATACATGATACATCTTTTGAACTGTCGGGTTTTTGGCTATCTGATACAGAAAGCAAGATTAACGAACTGAGGTTTGCTGATTCAGTAACACTATCCTTTAAAACGAGGCTAACGTCGGTTACCTGTTTTCGCGGTGACGTTACGTAAAGTAAATTTCATGCATGAAACCAGAGATGGATAAAATGATGACGTAACGTCAAGAAACGTAACGTAATGACAAACGTTCCCGCATTTTTTCTGGATTAAGGGGATATACCTTTCAAAAGCTCTTACTTGCATGAATATTTTCCTGTATCAACAAAATTGCTTGTTATTAAGGAAACGGATACATTTGGCCAAATTGTTGTATGAACACACCCCATCATACAACTTTCGAGCGATTGGCAGCATGCTTATCAGTCCTTTTAGAGTAAATTCCTGGTTTAATACGGTTTGCAAAATTGTGACACGCTGGGTGAACTTAAGAGAAAAACCTTTGCATGAACATGAACTACAATTATCTGACTACAATATTTAGTATAAGTATTTTGACCCAAATATAATATATTTCTGGTATTATTTACATTTTTTTTTCATTGTGACCTTGAAAAGTTCATACGCAAAATTGTAAATATATATTTTTCTACCAGAAATTTGTACATTTGGACAGAAAATACTTCTACATGTAAATATTGTAGTCAGATAATTGTAGTTCATGTCCATGCATCTGTTTTTTTATCTAAAGTTCACCCAGCGTGTCACAATATTGCAAACGGTATCAAACCAGGAAGTGACTCTAAAAAGACTGATAAGTATGCTGCGGATTGCTCAAAAGCTGTATGTTGGGGCGTAAAGTGATATATGTGAGATGTATAAATTATTCATACAAAGAATGTGGCCAAAGGTTTCTATCTCCTTGATAAAAAAGCCGTAAAACTAATTTTAGATTTGCAAACATTATGAAAAGTACTGATTTCAGAGTGATGTATTTTCTTATCATTTATCCATCACTGTCCCGCTTAGCCATTTGGATAGAGTGTATAGCTGTCAAGGTTGAGATCGTGGGTTCGAGTCTCACGACATACAATATATTTTTCAAAAAATATTATCATTTTTTATCATAATTCATGCTTTTGACTTGCACGATTTTACAAGACTTACGTATGAAGTAAATGCAATAGAAGTAAGTAAGTGTGCAAAGATCATGAATCGATACAATCAAGTACCACACCTGACACAGGATACCAATGGGAAAGTGATAAACTCACAGTAGACACCACAAAAGAGAGCCAAGAGGTCAGCCAAGGACAGGAATAATGGAAGGAGATTGTACACACAATCCTGAGGATTGGAAAAATAAGAGCATTAAACGAAATAGCGGGGAGACTTTTTAGGGCCGCCACGCAGCACAGACAAAACAACTCTGATAATCAAAGTAAGTAAGGGTGCAAAGATCAGGAATCGATTTAAAGCATTATATAAGTTTGGAACAGTAAATGTCTACTGATAAATCTTAAAAAAAAAAAATTAAATCTTATAGCAAATGTTTCAAACTATTTCGAAAACACTCAGGGCGTGACAGCTCATCAAATATTCAACAGACTTTTCAAGCAACTGGGGTCAGCAGAAGAACCGTTTTCCGGGTACGAAAAGAACTACAAGAAACCAGTACACTTTCGTCGCCGCAACGTTTGAAACGAGGACAATACAATACAATCCTGTGGACGAATTTGATGAGGTCATAAAAAATGTGCAGGAGTTTTACACCCAACGCCATCAGCTTCCGACCATAAATAATCTCTTAACAGTCTTGAAAACTGACGTCATGTCAACTATTCATCAAAATTACAATAAACAAGAAACAATATCATAACTAAAAAAATATGTAAATATAAAAATGATGCCTAAAATAAATGTATCCAGTACAAATCGAACCCTTGCAACCCGGAATATGAGTAAATCGTCTTACCACTACGCTGTTAGATCACCTTTCTGATAGATACTTTTTCCATACATTAATGGATTAAAATAGCTAATACACACCGAACGTGACCGAATGATGTCGAAGATTAATAAGTGCCTGTTTAACTTTGTTTAGCTATAAGAGCTGTTGAAAGATATATTCCCCTAAAGACCAAAACAAGTTATAAAATCAGAATAATGTCAGAAAAAGGTATATAATAAACATATTATTTTAATAGTAACCTGATCTGGTACAGTATCACGTCTCATGATTGGATCATCCTCGACGCTTTGCGTCATGGGTCATGGGTTGATCCGATGGTATGGCCTTATCCACTCGACGTGATACAGTACGCCAGATCAAGTTACTATTATAATAATGTGTATCTATAAGTCTGTATCTATTACTGATCATTGCCTTCTTCCTTACTTTGGTTCAAGAAGCTACTCCGTCTTAGTGATCAATGATTAAATCTGACTGCTGAAGGGTCAGCATATAGTCATCCTTCTGTTCCATCATCCACCTTCCATATGTCAATTTTTTCAAAGAGTTTCTCTTATGAAACCACTTGTTCATTTGAAATCAAATTTGTGTGCATCTTTTACTAGTGATCCAAGGTTGACCTTGGTCTACTTCACGACAAGGTAAAGCAGTTTATAGGAGAAATGCCTTAAAATAAATTTTTTAGATAACAAATGAAACACAAATAACATAACTTTCTTGATAAATCTAAGCTAATGAGGCATAATCTATAGGTACCCACAAATGGGAATAATTGATATTTGCCCCTTCAGCCAAGGTAGCTCTTTTGAGATTGCAAATACGTCTATCTAAGAAATCAGAGGATCTTTGGAAGGGGGATTTTATATTTAGCATGCTTTTAGTCAAACAACCTTAAAAAGGTTTTTATTGTCAATGTCATATAACCAAACTGGTGTCCATAGCATGCTGGGTATATTTTGTAAAACTAGTCAAATATATCTTCTTTGAAACTAATGGGCCAATCACATTTTGTCTTGGTATGTATCATTAAGGATATTGTTGATCGTAAGTTGATCTTGATATTTTAAAACTCTATATATAAAGGTCATTTTCATTATTGTGACTAAGAGTCAGGTGAGCGCTTCAAGATTCAATTGTCGCATGATATGTCTGTGTTAGAAACGTATAAACCTACACCGTTTTGGTCAGTATTTGTTGCCTCATTTTGTAAACATTGCAAAAGAGACCACAACCCCTGTTAAAAGAGTCTTAAGAATTAAACTGCACAACTCGGGCTATCATTCCAGCGCATATTACTGTCCTGCCACCCAAAGGTGACAGTGACGTCATCTTTACAAAGTTATCAGGGACTTACAATCAAAAGATCACTTATGTATTAATCCTATCCTCAGGAAAGGAATAATACACAAGTAATCTATCGGTTCGTGTTAGTTCAAGTGACGTGTACACGTTAGTGGTTTACTAAGCAATTGTAAACAAAGTATTACGTCACTGTCACTCTTGGTTGGCACGACAGTAGTCCTCTTTTTTATTGTATGTTTAAAAAATGGTTTGTGATAAAATGTTTTCGTTTATTTTGGCCTCGAGGCGAAAAAATTAAACTAACTATGTTGTATGGGAACAAAAAAGGTAAAAAGTAGCTGGCACGTCCACGTACTCTGATCAATGCATTTGTTATTCCCATCCTGTAATGTATACTACGAGGGTTAGTCAAAAATAACTGAGCCCTACCTCATTATATCTTAGCCTCACATTGTAGACAAGAAATGTGATATCTTTTATAAGTATAACATGTCATAGACGTTTTGGTTCAAAATAATTACCCCGGTGAAGCCTCTGTTATGGTTGCTCGGCAACCAAAGATCGTCAGTCAGAGCAATGCGTTCATGATCTCCACCACCAGGAATATACAGTATGTCTTAAAAAAGCTTGTGTGCTTGATAGTTTTTTTAGAAAGACATATTTGACATTTATTTTAATAACATATGTCATATTGTCTTTTCATTATACTTGGTTTGTAAATGTTTAGATAAAAAACAGATTGCATGCGTTGCCTAGCAACTAAATAAGTCAAAATTTCATGAATTTTCAAATACATGAGGATTGTGTTGCCATGGAAACAGAATCATTTATTCCAAACAAGGAATTTCATATTTCTGTGGGTTTGTTTGTGTATGCAGTACTGCATAAGCATTATTGGGCAATTATGTTGTGTCTTCTATAAAAATTGTGCTAATATGAATATGGGTGGGGTAAATTACAGGACTTGAGGCACGTAAAAATTTGCTAAATTCTGAAATCAAACTACCACAGCATCTATATTTTGGGGTCACTTGTTCTCTTTTCTATGGCACTGAGTAGGTACATGTAATAGGTATCTAGCGACAGTAAATGCAGCGTTACATTGACATTATCGTTTCCATGGCAACGCTTAGATATTGATGTATTACAGCGTGAACGCACCCGTTCAACAGGTCATGATTGGTTGCCTAGCAACCAGTATATAAAGCCAACCATCAGATATAAATTAGGTTATTGAATAGATGAAATATAACTGCGATGAAATATCATTAAAAATGTGTCCATTTTACTTGAAGTAAATGTTATAATGTAGGGCTCATTTATTTTGTCTCCCCCCCTTCAGGGTCGGGGGACATATTGTTTTTCCCCGGGCATCCCTCCGTCCATCTGTCCGTCTGTCCGTGTGTCTGTCACAAATCCTGTCCGCTCTATAACTTGAAAACCGCTCAAGCTCTATTCAGGAAACTTTATACAAATATCAATCAGCATGAGATGACGTGCAGAGTGCAAGAATGGTAACTCTGCCTTTTATACTTTTTGAGTTATTTTCCTTTGAACTCTGTGCATCACAAAAACCGTGTCCGCTCTATAACTTGAAAACCACTTAAGCTATATTCACGAAACTTTATACAAATATTAATCAGCACGAGATAACGTGCAGAGTGCAAGAATGGTAACTCTGCCTTATATACTTTTTGAGTTATTTCCCTTTGAACTTTGTGCATCACAAAAATCGTGTCCGCTTTATAACTTAAAAACCACTTAAGCTATATTCACGAAACTTTACACAAATATCAATCAGCATAAGATGACGTGCAGAGTGCAAGAATGGTAACTCTGCCTTATATATTTTTTGAGTTATTTTCCTTTGAACTTTGTGCATCACAAAAATCATGTCCGCTTTATAACTTGAAAACCATTTAAGCTATATTCACGAAACTTTACACAAATATCAATCAGCATGAGATGACGTGCAGAGTGCAAGAATGGTAACTCTGCCTTTTATACTTTTTGAGTTATTTTCCTTCGAACTTTGTCCATCACAAAAATCGTGTCCACTCTATAACTTGAAAACCGCTTAAGCTATATTCACGAAACTTTATACAAGTATCAACCAACATGAGTCGACATGCAGAGTGCATGAATAGTAACTCTGTCATTTATACTCTTTGAGTTATTTCCCTTGGAACTTTGTCCATCACAAAAACAATTATCTATGACTATTTTATACCAGGTTATCATTGTGCAATGGTTAACTACATTGACAGATATCTTTACTAGATACAAGCTGATTGTCTGCATGAAATGACAAGAATTTCTGTTAGAAATTGTATTAAATGTTTCTGTTTGAAATTGTATTTAATGACTCATGCTTTTGACATCAAAAGGGGGGGGGACATTTGTTTTTTCGTCGAAAAACAATTCTAGTTTTTGACTAGCCCTCGTATCTATCTTAATAAACAATTTAAATAATCTATCTAGTCTCGGTAGCTGATCAGGTTGAATTGAGCCAATGTTTGTCGCAACCCATTCAGGTTTCCTCGCAAAACGGCCAATTGTATCTTTGAATTGATTGGTCTGTATTTTGGAATAGTTTAAAGCTATGTTGTTGTTTTCTTTTATCCAGAAGCCGAAAAAGACGGCGCATTCTAAATGAACAGGAGAGAACCAACCGAGGGGCAAATTTCACAACTATACCAACTATACCAAGAGTCACTACAAGCATACCAATCAACACTCGGCGACAGGAGAGACAGCGCTTTATGAATGAATGGGAACAGATGAGACCCAACCAAGGGGTAAATTTTAGGACACGACCAACTGAAGAAGTCACTTTTAGCATTCCAAATGCAGGCCAGCGCATTCTGAATGAACGGGAACAAGAGAGAACAAGCCAAGGGGCAAATTTACAGAGTAGATCAACTGAAACTGTAACTACAAGCATACCAAACGACGTACGACGGTTTTTAAATGAATGTGGACAGGAGAGAACAAACCAATGGGCCAATTTGAGGACACAACCAACTAAAAGAGTCACTTTTAGGATCACAAACGAAGGCCGGCGCATTCCAAATGAACTGGGACAGGAGAGAACTAACCAAACTAGCCAAGGGATGAATTTCAGGACCGGATCAGCTGGTAGAGTCACTACAAGCATACCAAACAACGCACGGCGGGAAATAAATGAATTGGAGCAGGAGAGAGCCAACCATGGGGCAAATTTCAGGACATGGTCAACTGAAAGGGTCACTACAAGCACACCTCATGTATCATTTGGACCAAATGCTGATGGACAAAATGTATGCTCAACAACAACTGAAAGCTACTCTTATTATGGAAATCCTTATAGCTCAAGCCAGTTATTACCAAGCATAGATATTGTGAACGCTGCTCCTCCTGAGTATACCAGCCATGAATCACCAGAACATGGGTATACTGCTATTACAGACACCGCAACAACCCCACGTGATCCACCGCCATCGTATGAAGAAACCACGGCTCATCCTGCTTATTTTAAACTATAAGCGAATTAACCCTTAAAGCACCAATCACAACAAAAGTCGTCTGCTCTTCTGGTCTGCTGAAATGTTTAAGAAGCCTCTATGACAAACAGTGTGGACCCAGATCAGACTGCTCCCTTAGGAGCAGTCTGTTCTGGGTCCACACTGTTTGCTTCTATACTAAATTCGTCAGTAATGTTAAGCAATTATTTGCAGCAGACGACTTCAGCAGACGACATTTTCAGATGCATTTTTTTCTTGGCGCTTTAAGGGTTAACTGATTTTTTGATGGAAAAAATTTTGATCCTGTGTTTTATAGATATGTGTATGTTTCTTGTTGTCGTCTGTTGACTGTTTTCAAGATCAACCTTTAGGACAAATATTTAGAATCACTATCTGAGTGTCAACTGTTTTAGATTCAGAATAGTGCCAGCATGTTGTTGGTTCTGATTTGGGTTTAAATTGTTTGCTAAGGTTATAAGCAGACACCATAAGATGTTACTGTAAATGCGGAAATGTTCGCGAGGGTTTTATTTTCGCGAAACTTTGCATATGCGAAGTTTCGTGAAAATAAAATCCTCGCAAAATGGAAAAATCATCCTGTCGTTGACTGATATTGGTAAAGCATGTCCTAGTCCCGAATTTTAAACGTCGCAAACATGTCTTTTAATGCCATCCGCGAAAATAAAATTCTCGCGAAAATTTTCTGATTTACAGCATTTGCAATATGTGACTGAAAGTAACAAGAGAAAGAAACAAAGAAGCATAGCCAAATATATAAACTTTATCATTTGACGTCGCGTCTGGGAGTGATATATCACCATATAGTAGTTTCAAAAGTAGTATAGGCCCCACTTTAGCGTTTTTGACGTCACTTCCGGTCCAAGATGGCGGCCCCACGACTTCCGGTCCAAGATGGCGGCCCCCACGACTTCCGGTCCAAGATGGCGGCCCCCACGACGTCAGATCCAAGATGGCGGCCCCTGTGACGCGTTCGGTTACACCTCAGAGGGTGAGTCAACGCCCTAGACCACGAGAAGGTAGCGTCACGTCCTAGAGCGCGGTGTCGTTCTTCTATATACAAGGGTGAGGGGCCTCTCGAACGAACACGGATCTGGAGGAGTCTATATTGAGGATTTCCGGGTGGTTTTTTTACGCAGTTCAGAACGAGATCCAGTCTTTAATGGTGTAGCGCGTCGCAGCGCTCGGTTTATCCCGTTCACCGGGTGGACCCTTTTTTTTCAGCACAGTCCTTTCACGTCTTTAGGGCGGGTTCGGCGTTTTCTTCTCCATTGTTTTGCCATCCAATAGCCTCTGGTACTTCTCGTAAGGGACTAGGACTAGCTTTTCCATTATTCTAGCTCCGATTTCAAATGGGCCAACGTTATCTTTAGAAGCGTACGAATAAACTTTTGTTTACCGCCAAGGGCCTCCACCTTTCTTTGGTAACCCAGAGTCCTATCACCCAAGATGTACAGTTGGCGTCTGGAGCGTCTCAGGAGTACTTTTTCCGAAGGCGTCAACACGATCCTAAATTTGATAATATTGTGGGCGATTTCGCTCAATACTTTGATCTGACCTGGTGTAATCGTTCTTAACAGGGCTTTTCTCTGGGCAGAGTCGGTCTGTCCGAATAATTTTAGAAAATGTCTGTGTTCTTTGAGGAGTCTCATTATGGTCATTCTTACGCGTTAGGGTCTCCTTCTTACGTCAGTCGATACACCAAGGGATCTTGCCCGGGAAACACTCTACTCCTCAAACGGTATTGGTCGTCCCCGTGAGGACTCGTATCCACTATCAAATAACCCTGTTTTGAACCGAGAGCGTCTTCGTAGGCTTTTATGAACCCTTTTACACGGCCCGGGAATAGCTGTCGACCAAGTATACCTACTTGGGAAACGTCTCTCAAATTCTTCATCAATACCAAGTACCACGTATTTAAAGCTATGGTCCCGGCGTGTTTCCCTCTCGGATATAAATTCTGGGTAATTAAAATGACGCTGACGCATTTGTGGTGGGTTCCCTGCGTAAACAATAATTCCATCTCTTTGTCCTCTACCACTCTATGCATGAGATCGTCGATCACGATCAATTTATGACGGCGGTCCGCGGTGAACTCTTCTAACTCTTCAGAAGAAGGTAATCCTTGTTTACTCCTAAAGTTCTTTAAGGTCCGTTCCATCTCGTCGAATAAGGGTTGGTAAATTCCGTAACAATAGAGAATCTGGCAAGGCGGATCTCTACTATACATGTTCCGAATGTGAGTCAAGAATCGGTAAACCCATCTCGTTTTTCCGCTTCCCGTCTGTCCACTCACGCAAATGCTGGAGCAGGGTTCAAAAGGCAAGGTGCACTTCATTTTTTTAGCTTAGGGTTCGGAAGGGCATAACCTATGCAACTACTCAGTAGACTGATCCAAAGTTCCGTCGAGCCGTTCTGTAGGGATAAGTTGGTGATTGACGTGATGATAATGACGTACACGATGAGCATTTGAGAAAAGTACATGATTTCGGCTTTAGGCACTCTAGTCCCTAGTAAGTGCCACCTTTCCTCCGATGATCGAGTCTCGCTGTCTGATTTAGGATAAGGAAAGTTTTCCCTCGTATTGGTTTCGATATCGTTCATCTTTTTGGGTGATCCTGCAAACTGCTATTCTTACTACTTTAGATCACTTCTCACGTACGTAGAGTTCCAATTCGATCAGGGTGGGGTAGACCGCGTCATCGATTTGAGTCGTGGTCTTTATACCAGTGATGACCACCTTACCGGTATGAAAACAGCAAAAGTTGACTACCTCTATTTTGAAGTTTAGCGCTGGAAATATTTCCGGTTCGTAGAGAAGGCTTCTATCTCCAGCTAACCTATATAAGTCTAATCCACCACTTAAGATATGGCTGGGCGAGACCGTGATGATCTTGGCATCTGTGAGGTACACTGGGCATCCATATTTTTGCAACAGCCTGGCATATCTACAAAGTCTCTGTCGACCCTCACGGAAGCTAGATGCTTTTCCATTAGAATTGATGACGCCATTGGCAAACACTAAACAATTGCCGCCAATGTTCCTATGTTGCCATATAAGGCTGGGAAATGACCTCGGCTCATATCGGCAATTCCTCAAACGCTGGCACAACGATATCAAGTCTACCGTACAGTTCAAATGAGCGCTACATACAACGTTGGTAATTTTCATGGTGGAGTGAGTTGCAACGGGAATTGTTAACGTATTTATAAGTGTCCTAGTCACGTGACTAATTATAGTCTTTCATGTCTGCTTCCGGTATCCAGCTATCGTATTTCTTGGGCCAATGCAACCAACGCACCAGGACTTCTTTCCGTTTGTTACGTACGCGTCTCTTTAGTATCTTTTCCACCCGGTATTCCGTTGTAGGGTCGATAGTCACGGGTTGTAATTCGGGTTCGTAAAATGTACCGTCGACTCTCTCACCATCCCAGTCCAGTATGGTATAAAAGGGTACGCCCTCTCTTCTAAACCGAGTGTCAATCTTGAACAGTTCCCCGGTCCACTTTTGGGAATACACTCTGTCAATGGGTCCAGTTACCATCATAGAGAATGGGTGTCTAAATGTCATTTCCTTCAATGGTTGTGACTGGTCGGTATATTTCCCACTGCAATGGACATTGCGTTCATGTCTTTGCAATGCATCACGCCTACTACAGGACTGGTTGCAGATCAAACACCTGATCATTTTGTCTCAGTTAGTATTGCTTGTCTACCTTCATAAGGGTGCCATCCTTCTTACGATCATTGGATCATTGTCACCACCACCACCAACGACAACACCACCAGCACCGACACCAACCACCACCACCACAGACACCACCACCCACCACCACCACCCACCACCACCACCACCACCGACACCACCCACCACCACCACCACCACCACCAACACCTACAACCACCACCACCAAACACCACCACCACCACATGGTGGACCATTGTTTCCTGACTGTACATTCACTACATCCTCACTGTATCCCACTGTATCCCAACTGAACCCTCACTGTGCCCCAATATACCCTCACTGTATCCTCACTGTACCCCACTGTACTCTCACTGTATCCTCCCTGTACCCTCACTGTATCCCACTGTACCCCAACTGAACCCTCACTGTGCCCCAATGTACCCTCACTGTACCCCCACTGTACTCTCACTGTATCCCTAATGTATCCTCCCTGTATCCTCAATGTATCCTCCTTCTCTCCTCCTCCTCACCCTCTCCTCCTCCCTCCTAATCCCAATGTACCCCAACTGAACCCTCACTGAGCCCCAATGTACCCTCACTGTACCCCACTGTACTCTCATTGTATCCTCCCTGTACCCTCACTGTATCCCACTGTACCCCAACTGAACCCTCACTGTGCCCCAATGTACCCTCACTGTACCCCCACTGTACTCTCACTGTATCCCTAATGTATCCTCCCTGTATCCTCAATGTATCCTCCTTCTCTCCTCCTCCTCACCCTCTCCTCCTCCCTCCTAATCCCAATGTACCCCAACTGAACCCTCACTGAGCCCCAATGTACCCTCACTGTACCCCACTGTACTCTCACTGTATCCTCCCTGTACCCTCAATGTATCCCACTGTACCCCAACCGAACCCTCACTGTATCCTCACGGTGCCCCAATGTACCCTCACTGTATCCTCACTGTACCCCACTGTACTCTCACTGTATCACCACTGTATCCTTCCTGTACCCTCAATGTATCCTCCTTCCCTCCTCCTCCTCGCCCTCTCCTCCTCCCTCCTAATCCCACTGTACCCCGACTGAACCCTCACTGTGCCCCAATGTACCCTCACTGTATCATCACTGTACCCCAATGTACTCTCACTGTATCCCCACTTTATCCTCCCTGTACCCTCACTGTATCCTCCTTCCCCCCTACTCCTCACCCTCTCCTCCTCCCTCCTAGCTCCATTATGAATTTGAACTATCATGATCACTGTTTTTACGGCCATTATACTCGTTGTAGAACGTTCTATCATCGTAGGTTCACCGGTAATTGTTGGTTGACCATGATTATATAATGATTAAGCATAACAGTTTCGCTTTAAACAACCAGTCGTCAGCATTTGCGCTATGTATAGTGTTAAGATGATGTACTATATTTAGCACATACTTTCTATCGCATATTGGACACTGGATCTTGTATCTATGAGGCATAGTTTTGATCTGTTTTTAAACACCATTTAAAACGAAACTTTATGTATACCAGCTTGCTGGGTTTTCCGTGGGCCTGTCTCAATTCATTCACCAATATAATCAGCTGCTGACCAGATCTGACCAGATGCCTCCACTTTGATCCATGTAATGAAATCGCTTATCGATTTTACAATTCAGGAGTAGGCCCACGGAAAACCCAGCTTTTCAATATGCACGACTTTGCTGTATCATTGCGTTGGGTCTTCGCTGTTCCACATCGAATTTACTGATCAGAGTGCGTCTTTTAACGTCTGCAAGACGAGCCTGTCCATCGGACCAGACGTTTGATGTTATGTACTAGGAAAGGCGATGGCGATTTTTGCCCTTTTCATTCTAAATAGCTAGGGTATATAAATACACCAATAATGCGATTATTCTCATTCTTCGCCTTTGTTAGATGGCAGAGTCAGACGTCTTCTTTTACCTGAGAACTAATGTACAAAGTACGGATATAGATGTTGTTTAATTAAATGCTTTCACTGCGCATGCGCGACGGCCATTTTGGATGACATCATCGTATGTAGACATTAAATAGTCGACTCATGATCGTATTACAGAGCTAGCCTAACTCGCGCAGGGGCGAGTCTGCGCTGTTCGTGTACAGGTAGGTACATGAGACAGTTAACCCCTAAATTCAACTTACGTATCGACTGTTCATAGTCTAGAGTCAAATTGCGAGATGTATGGCTTATGATATACATTTATAACGATATTACTTTTAATTGACCCATCAGAAAAGACCTCTCGCTATATAGTGCGAATCGCATGCAATCGAGTCATAGCTAATCTGACAATCGAACAGCAAATTGAACAGTTTAAATGATACGATGTAGCTCAAACGTTTGGTGATTTGGAACACCACACGTTTTTTTCATAGCGTGGTTCATCTTCGCGTTATAAGACTGCGTGAAAAGCCTTGCCCAGGAAGCTGAAACATAAAAGTGTCGTTTTAAAGGGAAGGCTCGCACTTGTATTACAAGCGTTTAGATTTAAAAGGAAAGGCTTGTCAGGTTATACATAAAAGTGTCGTTTTAAAAGTAAGGCTCGCGTTTGTATTATAAAAGTTTCGATTTAAAAGGAAAGGCTTGCCCAGCAAGCTGGTATACATAAAGTTTCGTTTTAAATGGCGTTTAAAAACAGATCAAAACTATGCCTCATAGATACAAGATCCAGTGTCCAATATGCGATAGAAAGTATGTGCTAAATATAGTACATCATCTTAACACTATACATAGCGCAAATGCTGACGACTGGTTGTTTAAAGCGAAACTGTTATGCTTAATCATTATATAATCATGGTCAACCAACAATTACCGGTGAACCTACGATGATAGAACGTTCTACAACGAGTATAATGGCCGTAAAAACAGTGATCATGATAGTTCAAATTCATAATGGAGCTAGGAGGGAGGAGGAGAGGGTGAAGAGTAGGGGGGAAGGAGGATACAGTGAGGGTACAGGGAGGATAAAGTGGGGATACAGTGAGAGTACATTGGGGTACAGTGATGATACAGTGAGGGTACATTGGGGCACAGTGAGGGTTCAGTCGGGGTACAGTGGGATTAGGAGGGAGGAGGAGAGGGCGAGGAGGAGGAGGGAAGGAGGATACATTGAGGGTACAGGGGGGATACAGTGGTGATACAGTGAGAGTACAGTGGGGTACAGTGAGGATACAGTGAGGGTACATTGGGGCACCGTGAGGATACAGTGAGGGTTCGGTTGGGGTACAGTGGGATACATTGAGGGTACAGGGAGGATACAGTAAGAGTACAGTGGGGTACAGTGAGGGTACATTGGGGCTCAGTGAGGGTTCAGTTGGGGTACATTGGGATTAGGAGGGAGGAGGAGAGGGTGAGGAGGAGGAGAGAAGGAGGATACATTGAGGATACAGGGAGGATACATTAGGGATACAGTGAGAGTACAGTGGGGGTACAGTGAGGGTACATTGGGGCACAGTGAGGGTTCAGTTGGGGTACAGTGGGATACAGTGAGGGTACAGGGAGGATACAGTGAGAGTACAGTGGGGTACAGTGAGGGTATATTGGGGCACAGTGAGGGTTCAGTTGGGGTACAGTGGGATACAGTGAGGATGTAGTGAATGTACAGTCAGGAAACAATGGTCCACCATGTGGTGGTGGTGGTGTTTGGTGGTGGTGGTTGTAGGTGTCGGTGGTGGTGGTGGTGGTGGTGGGTGGTGTCGGTGGTGGTGGTGGTGGTGGGTGGTGGTGGTGGGTGGTGGTGTCTGTGGTGGTGGTGGTTGGTGTCGGTGCTGGTGGTGTTGTCGTTGGTGGTGGTGGTGACAATGATCCAATGATCGTAAGAAGGATGGCACCCTTATGAAGGTAGACAAGCAATACTAACTGAGACAAAATGATCAGGTGTTTGATCTGCAACCAGTCCTGTAGTAGGCGTGATGCATTGCAAAGACATATACGCAATGTCCATTGCAGTGGGAAATATACCGACCAGTCACAACCATTGAAGGAAATGACATTTAGACACCCATTCTCTATGATGGTAACTGGACCCATTGACAGAGAGTATTCCCAAAAGTGGACCGGGGAACTGTTCAAGATTGACACTCGGTTTAGAAGAGAGGGCGTACCCGTTTATACCATACTGGACTGGGATGGTGAGAGAGTCGACGGTACATTTTACGAACCCGAATTACAACCCGTGACTATCGACCCTACAACGGAATACCGGGTGGAAAAGATACTAAAGAGACGCGTATGTAACAAACGGAAAGAAGTCCTGGTGCGTTGGTTGCATTGGCCCAAGAAATACGATAGCTGGATACCGGAAGCAGACGTGAAAGACTATAATTAGTCACGTGACTAGGACACTTATAAATACGTTAACAATTCCCGTTGCAACTCACTCCACCATGAAAATTACCAACGTTGTATGTAGCGCTCATTTGAACTGTACGGTAGACTTGATATCGTTGTGCCAGCGTTTGAGGAATTGCCGATATGAGCCGAGGTCATTTCCCAGCCTTATATGGCAACATAGGAACATTGGCGGCAATTGTTTAGTGTTTGCCAATGGCGTCATCAATTCTAATGGAAAAGCATCTAGCTTCCGTGAGGGTCGACAGAGACTTTGTAGATATGCCAGGCTGTTGCAAAAATATGGATGCCCAGTGTACCTCACAGATGCCAAGATCATCACGGTCTCGCCCAGCCATACCTTAAGTGGTGGATTAGACTTATATAGGTTAGCTGGAGATAGAAGCCTTCTCTACGAATAGGAAATATTTCCAGCGCTAAACTTCAAAATAGAGGGAGTCAACTTTTGCTGTTTTCATACCAGTAAGGTGGTCATCACTGGTATAAAGACCACGACTCAAATCGTTGACGCGGTCTACCCCACCCTGATCGAATTGGAACTCTACGTACGTGAGAAGTGATCTAAAGTAGTAAGAATAGCAGTTTGCAGGATCACCCAAAAAGATGAACGATATCGAAACCAATAGGAGGGAAAACTTTCCTTATCCTAAATCAGACAGCGAGACTCGATCATCGCAGGAAAGGTTGCACTTACTAGGGACTAGAGTGCCTAAAGCCGAAATCGTGTACTTTTCTCAAATGCTCATCATGTACGTCATTATCATCACGTCAATCAACAACTTATCCCTACAGAACGGCTCGACGGAACTTTGGATCAGTCTACTGAGTAGTTGCATAGGTTATGCCCTTCCGAACCCTAAGCTAAAAAAATGAAGTGCACCTTGCCTTTTGAACCCTGCTCCAGCATTTGCGTCAGTGGACAGACGGGAAGCGGAAAAACGAGATGGGTTTACCGATTCTTGACTCACATTCGGAACATGTATAGTAGAGATCCGCCTTGCCAGATTCTCTATTGTTACGGAATTTACCAACCCTTATTCGACGAGATGGAACGGACCTTAAAGAACTTTAGGAGTAAACAAGGATTACCTTCTTCCGAAGAGTTAGAAGAGTTCACCGCTGACCGCCGTCATAAATTGATCGTGATCGACGATCTCATGCATAGAGTGGTAGAGGACAAAGAGATGGAATTATTGTTTACGCAGGGAACCCACCACAAATGCGTCAGCGTCATTTTAATTACCCAGAATTTATATCCGAGAGGGAAACACGCCAGGACCATAGCTTTAAATACGTGGTACTTGGTATTGATGAAGAATTTGAGAGACGTTTCCCAAGTAGGTATACTTGGTCGACAGCTATAACCGGGCCGTGTAAAAGGGTTCATAAAAGCCTACGAAGACGCTCTCGGTTCCAAACAGGGTTATTTGATAGTGGATACGAGTCCTCACGGGGACGACCAATACCGTTTGAGGAGTAGAGTGTTTCCCGGGCAAGATCCCTTGGTGTATCGACTGACGTAAGAAGGAGACCCTAACGCGTAAGAATGACCATAATGAGACTCCTCAAAGAACACAGACATTTTCTAAAATTATTCGGACAGACCGACTCTGCCCAGAGAAAAGCCCTGTTAAGAACGATTACACCAGGTCAGATCAAAGTATTGAGTGAAATCGCACACAATATTATCAAATTTAGGATCGTGTTGACGCCTTCGGAAAAAGTACTCCTGAGACGCTCCAGACGGCAACTGTACATCTTGGGTGATAGGACTCTGGGTTACCAAAGAAAGGTGGAGGCCCTTGGCGGTAAACAAAAGTTTATTCGTACGCTTCTAAAGATAACGTTGGCCCATTTGAAATCGGAGCTAGAATAATGGAAAAGCTAGTCCTAGTCCCTTACGAGAAGTACCAGAGGCTATTGGATGGCAAAACAATGGAGAAGAAAACGCCGAACCCGCCCTAAAGACGTGAAAGGACTGTGCTGAAAAAAAAGGGTCCACCCGGTGAACGGGATAAACCGAGCGCTGCGACGCGCTACACCATTAAAGACTGGATCTAGTTCTGAACTGCGTAAAAAAACCCACCCGGAAATCCTCAATATAGACTCCTCCAGATCCGTGTTCGTTCGAGAGGCCCCTCACCCTTGTATATAGAAGAACGACACCGCGCTCTAGGACGTGACGCTACCTTCTCGTGGTCTAGGGCGTTGACTCACCCTCAGAGGTGTAACCGAACGCGTCACAGGGGCCGCCATCTTGGATCTGACGTCGTGGGGGCCGCCATCTTGGACCGGAAGTCCTGGGGGCCGCCATCTTGGACCGGAAGTCGTGGGGCCGCCATCTTGGACCGGAAGTGACGTCAAAAACGCTTAAGTGGGGCCTATACTACTTTCAAAGATGCATAGTAATGAGGCAATTCTATTTTTTCTTATAAACAGGTACAGTAGGTAAAGCATGACTATTCACTACATATATAGTAATCCGTGGTAGGTTCAATATAACTGTAAACTGAGACTACCTGCACGCCCAAAATCAAGATAAACTCGCCAGTGTTTGTTTACAGCGATTCTAATCTATCTTTGAAACTTCTATACAGTGAAATCGATAAACTACTAGTGGTTTACAAATTTATTAACGTTACGTAATGACGTCCAACTTAACGTTGCGAAACAAATGGCAAAATCATGATTTGTTAACGCCACAAATGCGATGTTTAAATAATCTGAATGTCATGTGATAAAATAATTTTACATTCGTGCTCCTGTCTTATTGAATTTATTAAACTCGTTGCAAAAAAGTGATAAAATGCTCACCAAACCTTGCATTATATGACTTTCCCCAAATCATTTAATACATTCAATAAAACATGAGCTCTCATGTAAGATCCTCTATTTACGTGTATCATATAACGCCAATAAGGGATTGATGTTTCCTGTCCTCAAGTGTTGATGTTTTAATAAAAGATGTGTAATCAGAATTTTGTTACCGATTTTTTTGTACAGCAAATTGTAAGTTGCTGTGCAAAAATACAGGAACTGAGTTTCTCTGGGTTGTTTACATGACTATTTCTCATGCCCCTGTACTTGAAGTAGATAGAAGCTCCGGCCTTCTTACTCATTTACTTGAAAATGGTCACTAGCCAGTGATACTGAATATGCCACTTTTTTCACTTCTGCGACTAGCTCGCTTGCTTAGGCGCGATAGTTACTCTGAGGTGACTGAATTCTGATCTCTCTTCCATTGTTTCATTGCATGCATTGCCTCTTCTGAATCCCATCATGAGTTAAGAGTGCCTACGAATGTTTTCAAATCGATTATAATTTCGTGTTGATGTCTATGTCTGCATAAAAATTGCTTACGAATGAACTACAGATTATTAGAATCGGATGGTTGTGGCAAAGGTTTGAACAGTTCTTATGGCTTGGCTACAAATTCTCAATTGACCAGATACCTACAAAATCGACTACGGTCTATTCGATTCAGTTCATGAACTGATTACGTTTCAGCTAAATTTTGTCGAATCATGGCAATTCATTGAATCCATGGTCTGTGTGAAATATGGGTACTAGGTTTCTATTAGGATACTTGCGGTGCCTGGCTTGGTCTGTAATATGTGATTGTGCATTTCCTGGTCATACCCACTTACTTTTTGCTCCTCTCTCTGAAAAGCTTGATCAGTGCTTAATCAAGCATAAGGCTATAACAGTAACATACGCTTCATGTGGAAAACAGGGACTGAGTGTGGTAACGATTAACAAAATAGTAATGTGGGATAACAGTGAGGCAATTATCTGATAAAGGCCAGTGCTGGGACAATTAGTGCATAAACTGTCTAATGGAAGCCAGTAATTAGGATACATGAACAGTGAAACCTGTCTTAAGCGGCCACTCAAAAACAGACACAAAAAGGTCTTAAAGCCATGTGATTGTTTAATGCAGATCGAAAGTATTGCAGAATGCTCCGCAATACTTTTGACCTGCATTAAGTGATAGTTGGTCTTGAAAAAACATTTTTGGTATTTTGAGAGTGGCCGCTTTAGACAGGTTTTACGGTATGAGCGCGGTAATGATTTGATATAGGCCATTCCTTGGTCTACGAGTGTGTCAACAGTCTGAGAAAGTAAAGTCCTGGGTCAATGATTTTATGACGTATGAGAGTGGTAATAGTTTCTGACAAAGTCCAGTTCTGGGGCTATGGGCGCAGTGACAGTTTGATAAAGGCCAATACTTCAACTATAGAGGAAATCTGTTGGTGCCAGTCTGATAAAAGTTGGTGCTTGTACTATGATGGTGGCAAGTGCCTGAAAAATTTATTTCTTAGGCTATGAAGGTGGTACATGTAACAGTCCAATATGCCTAATACAGTGTTACTGTAGTTTTTAAATTCATGATGAACCCCGTTTTTCGTTTTTGTGTTGCCTGAGAAGCAAGTTCGATACATAGGGATCATGTCTCTGTCGGCGTCGTCGTCCGCGTTGTCACACTTTTGGTTTCCGACAATAACTTTAGAAGGGATGCATCAATTTCATTCAAACTTATCTGAAAAGTCAAGCACCATTAAATACAGGTCAAGTTCGAAAGTTGAAGTCATCCTTAAATGTTTGAGTTATGGCCAGAGGGTTGAAAAGTGAAAATCAGGTAGATGTGATAAGTGATTGTATCGATTCTTGATATTTGCCTTCTTCCTAACATTTAATATACTATTGTTTAGCTTCTAAATATGTTATTAAACCTTTCCTCTATTGTGATGGATATGTCTTATGAATACGACTGATCATGATAGACGTTGCATTTCCCTCTATAATACTCAAGATGCATGTTGGGAATAAAATGTCTACCATTCAGCTCAGTACTTAGACTTTGAGTTTAGTATCTGTCTGATAAAGTCCAATGCTGGGACCATCAGTATAGTGACACCCTAATAAAGGCCAGTACCTAAAATATGAGTGTGTTAACTGTCTTATATAGGCCCGTACTTGGCCTATGAGTATGGTTACTGCTTTATGAAGTCCAAATACTAGGGCTCGGTAGTCCAACATCGACCTTTATAAGGTTTTTACGACATTCATTTTTTAAGTACTGGTCTTTCTCATAAAGTAACCTACCTCGTTGTTGAAGTACTGGCCTTTATCAGACAGTTACTTCACTCACAGTCCAATCATTGGACTTTATCAGATAGTTGCCATACTTATGGTCCAAGAAATGGCATTTACGAGACCGTCGCCAAGCTCAAATTACTAACCTTTAGCTAATAAAGTACCCACGGACATAGGGATGAACAACTTAAGGATGAAGGCATGATCAAGAATCCATTCAATCAAATACCACACCTGACCTGGGACACCATACAGGAAAGTAACAAAACACAATAGAACATAGAGAGCCAAAAGGTCAGCCCTTTCCCAGCAGGTAACTATATAAAACAAAATTTAATAGTCTCCGTTTACTAATTTCGAGAGACAAGCAGGCTAGCTAGGACCTGGCAAGCCATTGTATTTGAACTCAGACTGCTGGTCACATCCAATAGATTACTGTAAATTCAGAATTTTTCACGATAATTCTATTTTCGCGAATAGCGTCAAAGACATAATATTTGCGACGCTGAAAGTGCGCGACTATGGCATGATTTACATATATCAGTAAACGACAGAGAAATTTTGCTATTTCGCGAGGAGTTTGTTTTCACGAAACTTCGCATATGCGAAGTTTGGTGAAAGTAAAACCTTCGTGAAAATTTCCGAATTTACAGTAGAAGCCTCATCAGCTACCATCTGTGATTAGAAGCTCCATCAGTAGGGAGCCCTATCCCCTTACATACGTCTCCAAAGAGACAAAGGGGCCACGGGTTCGAGCCTCACCGGCGTCACTGCGTTGTGTCCTTGAGCAAGAACATTAATCCTAGTTTAGCACCGGTTCGACCCAGGAAGAACCGTCCCTGTATAACTGAAATATTGTTGATGGGACGTAAAAAATTAAATCAAACAAACAAACGTCTCAAAAGAGGTTTAGAAAAAGCGTGTTATTTCTCATCCTCAAATATCAAGACACATCTTAATTTAAAGATTCATCCTTAGCAAAGTCAAATAGTAGAGTAATTAAGTTTTGACTCAAAAGTGGGTATATGTAACATAATATGGAGCGAAACGTTTGGCTCTTTTTGGAAAAAATAGAATAAGCACAACTTTTTTATATTTATATTCCAAATATTGACACAAACTGACAAGTCTAGAATATTTTAACTAAAATTCCGAGAATTAGATGTGTCGCCTGGCAAAACAGAAGTCAAAAAGGCAAATTTGTCGAATTTATATCCCCAGCGAAGGGTTTTTATAGAGAAACTTATTAATCAACTAACATAAATCTAATTTCTCCAACCCCTTAGTTCACCTTGGGTATCATACAGATCATAGTTAAAAGCCTATCAACTAATTTTCAATAAAAAGTAAACTTATTTGTACAATTTCAATATCTGACCTTTCAACCACCAACAAACTGAGAAAAGCCCAACGTGCTTTATGTAAAGTTAGTGAGTGATTCCTTGGAGTTTACAAATCAATATAACCCATATAAATATCAATTAATTTCTTATAATTCCAACTTTGAAACAAATTAGCAGATTTGTAATGGGTTGTTGACAACATTTTAAATTTTAAAGCCCGCTATGAAAATAGTTCTTTATGGCTGTGAATGAAATATGGGGCAGCCATCTAAAAATTCTGTCAGTTCAAACTTTGTTATCCTAACTAGGAATTATTATGGTATTCTATAGGGAGCGAAAATGTGAATATGAGTTAAAGAAATAACTCCATTAATTTTGGAATTCTATTCTTTTGGCAAGTACAGCTTGCTGGGCTCATTGAAGAACACAACGATTTTGGCTCTACCAAGGATCAACAGGTGTTAAAGAGCAATTAGTCTAACCTTCACAAGTCCTGTCTTAAATCTCCACATTAGTAAACCAAACTTAACATAACAAGGGGCGTTCAATATGTAATGCAAAAAGCTGAGTATATCCAAAAGTTTTATATTTACACACTTTATAATTACATTCATTAAAATGTCTGTTTCTTGGCTATATAAATGTAAAATTGCAGTTGTCCAGCTCCTTAACATATTTACACAAGCCTCTTTCAAGATAGGGTATTGAAGTCCACTGCGATATAAAATAAAACAATGTTTTCACAAGCAGATAACTACATGAACGAGGGATGTTTTCAGTCTGCTTCTTCATGTGGTAAATATCTATAAATTGGTGATTTAAACCTGCAAAATTTTCTGATATTGCTTTATATTCTATGAAATACTGAGGCTTGCATTTTTTGTTAAAACCCTCCTTGATGCTACTTTTTTCTGGCATTCCATTAACTGGGTCGTTTTTGCGTAAACGAATACATAGCGAAAAAGTATGTGAAAATCATTTGTAACATTTTTTTTCGGATCGCTTTGATATTCATTTGCAAGTAATACAGCCGATTTTGAAATTTCCATATTTAATCTCACTCATAGGGTACCCCAAGTACGTCATTTGAAATAAAAAATCACTTAAAAGAATGCCATCTCTGGTTTACATTGAAATGGATCAGACAAAATAACGCGTTTCATCGATGTTTGCATTCCGGTGCATTATTTTGACATTGTTACACGTATTTACATGTACATAATCTGGCTGGCTAATTTCAGACACTAAAATTATCGGAAACGAAAATGGTATACCACTCAGATGGGATACCCCTAGATATTGGTTTCAGTTTAACTGGTCAGCTGCCTATTCACTGTGTGCATTGAAACTTCGATACAATCAAAACTGTCCTTTCCTGGCACAAAGCCACATTTCCGATTTTCAAGAACCAGGCGTATTTTAGTGTTACGTCCCTTGCTTTAAACGACGTCAACGTAAGAGGGGGTAACGTAATAAAACCGTTTGCACAAGAAATCGGTACCGGTCAAAAGTTTGTATCATTACAGCAGATAAGGGGTAAATGAGTCAGAAAACTATGAATATGTGATTCATGCATGTTAAATGTTTGTTTTAGAAATACAGCATGCTTTTCTACCTTTGTTAAAATGAGTCGTTACAATTCTGAGGAAAAAAATATGCAGTGTATATTAGTGTGCTTTTTAAAAGACGCTTTGATATTTTGTTTGGCATATAGCATAAAGTCCTCGGGCGTTTGTGTAGGAGTTATGAATTCATGATTCTATGAACCTTCCAAAAATCGAATTCATTTCTTAAAATACTAAGTAAGAAGAAGGTAGATTAAAAATATTCCTACAAGTGGGTTTTATCGAAGTGTAAAACAGATCCAATTTTTTCACGGACCAAACAAATTTGGGCCTCAAAGGGATTTGGGGATCTTGGGGGAATGGCTTTTTATATTCACGGAGCTGGGGAGCCCTGCCAAAAAGTAAAAAAGTAAATTTAAAATATCTAACCTTAAAGGAAAAACCTCCATTGTATTTGATTTTTAATAATTCTTCTGTGGAAGGGGGGGGTCTTGATTGGGGGTAGGGAGGTCTACTGTCCCCCAGACTCCCCCTGATAAAAGGTGAATGTTTTTGTATTCGTACTGGCACGCACATCTTGTTTGATTATTGGAGGAAAATATGCCAAGTAATTTTTTGTTGGTGTTGATTTATTATCTTTAAAATTGTTGAGTTTTAGGTTGAAATTAACATTGGAACGCTCAGATTGCAATAGGCTGCACAATTTTATTTCTTTTTTCCCAGGGGAGCATGCCCCTGACCCCCTACTTAAAGTGTGAATGCACATGGTATGTAGTTCTCTCTCTAGTTAATAAGATACTTTTTATTAAAACTTTGATGAATGCTGATCAGATATGAGCAGTAACATGAGATTTCCATAAATGTGTTATGTGCGACCAGCAAAGGCTCAGACCAGCCTGCGCATACGCGCAGTCTGATCAGAACCTTTGCTAGTCGCTTGAATATTCTATGAGAGTTAAGCTACTGACCGAACATCATTTGGAGTTTCTAAGCTTAAAAGGAGACTGCATAGGCTCGTCTGAGTCTACACATGTCAAAATGACACATTGTTGTAAATCCCATGTCACGGCTCATATATACACTGAAGGACTTTAAAAACGCAAAAACCGAAATTCATAATATTTACTAACTTTAAATGTCTCAATTTTATTGAGATTTGGCAAAAATAAACACCAATATTTCAGCAAAACATGTTTTAAATCTTATGTCAAAATAATACATAATGTTAGAGCAACACTCTATCAAATAGATAAATCTAAAGTTGCAATTTGAAATTTATCTAGAAATTGGACACGATTTTAAGTCATTGTGATAATATATTTTATTAAAAAATCAGAAACAAATTACCCTTGGAGCCCTGCTATTCGTCTGGCACTAACAGTAGCCGACCGGAATGGATATCGTCGATGTAAATATCGTCGATACACAATCGACGTAAGTTGCCTCTTAAAGCCAGTCGCCATTCTTGGCTGACCAAATCTGTGTCAATCTTTAGCTGTTCCAGTAGCCTGATAACGATCTCTGAGGCGATGTATAGTTGATGGATGGCAATTATGATATCTGGCGACGTAAAAAACACGCACGCCAGCTTTTAACATTCCAATTTTGCCAGAACGTTCACTTTCAGACAAACGTAGCATGAATAATAAAGCTATAAAACTAAAGCTGCTGTGTTTTTATACATGTATACTTACAAGATACATGTAAAATGATAAAATATTTTGCTTCATTGATTCGTGGGGACGCCACGTGCAAAACATAGTAAACCAGCAATGCATAGCTGGTGGCAGCTAATGTCTTTAAAAACACGGGTATTGAGTATAGATAGAAGCAGAGTGTCGTTACCATCCGTTTTTATCTGTTTAAGAAGACTAAAAATGTTCTGGATGCAAAAAAATAATAATTTTCATTTTTTGCGTTTTTAAAGTCCTTCAGTGTACTTACCTGATGAAACTGAAATTAAACTTGCCTATTGGGCCTGATAGAAATTGAAAGAAAATCTTTTATTGTTACAAAAACAAATTGCTTTCACTTCGTCTAAAAATCTTGTTTTAGCTGTTGGAACAAATAATGGACAAAAATGGTCTGTCCCTAACTTAAAGCTGCATAGTCTGTAACTTTTGATCTTTTAATTTTCAAAATAATGTTTTTATTTTTCAAGGACACAGTAAAAATACTCAAATTCAGGTAAACATTTTACCATTTCCGTAAATCGTAACAAGTTATCACTATCAAAACAACTGCATTTATGTTAAAATTCAACGGTCTAGAATTATTGGAGGGACGCAAATAATTACCAACAAGAGAAAAAAACACCTAATTGATAAGATAATTCACTTTTCCATGGAGTTTTCAGCTGTACTGAACATTTTTATTGTGAAAACATGGCATAATTCTACTTTTACAAATGTTTTAAAAAGAAATTTTTTTTTTCGAAAAATTTTCATAGTTACAGAGTATGCAGCTTTAAGAAACTCAAATCTACAGCGCATTCCTCCATGCCAACTCTAAGAGGCACAGCAACAGCATTTTAATGATTGCCTCATACCTTGAGCTATATATCATGTATTTTATTAAAATAATTATATGTCATGTATTCCATGGCTAAGTCCTGTATTTACATGTATAACAAAAAATATATAGTGAATATTAAGTCATGTGCTCGTGTATACGAGGGACGTTTTTTATGTTCGTAGAGAGGTAGATTTAATGAAAACGGCGAAAGTAAATGCATACATCATGCATATATTTGGAAAGATTGAGCTTTTATCCATACGAACATAAAAAATGACCCTCGTAGTCTCATGGTTTTAAAGTATGTGAATATAATCCTACGAAAAGAAAAAAAATCTCGGGAGAATATGCTTATATTTTTGGGGAATCGGGGAGCAAAGACAAAAAACTTTGAGGAAGCTAAGAAATTATAAAATATAGGAAATTCTAACACAACCCACCTATATAGCCAATGGTAAAACTCAGTGATTTATTGGTTGATAAATCATTGCACGGACTGGACACGGACCGGCGTGACGTCATTCAGTTGCCAATATGATTTTCATGACGTCATCTATCACAATAGAGCGCGTAACGTCAATTTTACAACTATTGGACAATAAAAACGTACGTAGAAATACGAGTTTCAGTCTAAACAAGAGTTGCGGGAAATTCTAACAGTCTGTTCAAGATGGCGGAATTGGTATAGACTATGAAGGATTCGTACATATTTTTAATCTTTTTGTGTGTTAGAATCGAAATAAATTCGCACTGGCAGTGATTCGTTGCTTAATATATCACTGTCTGTCGGCCAGTCGTAAGTGGATAAATCATTCACGCTTCGTGCTCATGATTTATTCACTTTAACAACTGACCTCACGCCAGTGATATATTAAGCAACAAATCACTGCGAGCGCGAATCTATTTCTTAAATAATGATAGTAATAATAATTAAAAGAAAATATTTGTTATTTGTTATTTATATTATTGTTATTGCTTTTTATTATTCAAGACAGCAAAAACATAAAAGATCCACAAAAGAAGTACCGCCTTGGAACGGTCAGTAAAATATTTTACTGGAGGGCTTAAACCAGTTTAACGGCGCCAACCTCACCCTTAATTCAGATGTTAATCGAGACACATAGATATTTGGTTTGCCTGAAAGACCCCTTACTTATCAATGCATCATCTCCTATAACATATAAATCAAGATACAACAAGGAGATAAAGCAAAGATAAGGACTCAACAGTAAATAAATCTGAATACCGGAGCAAAAGAAATCCAACAGGTAAACCCCGGAGGGCCCGGCAAACAGCCAAAGCAACAGGCCTCCACCATCTCATCAATAGATAAGTCTTTAAGTCGGAACCATCATAGAGTCTGAAGTCCGAACCACCAGCGTGCAATTAAAGAAGAAAGCAAAGTTGCCAACCGTGATTGGGTTGACCACCAAGCATGCAGTCTGTTGCAATACATTAATGTTATAGCCAATTCTTTTATAATGGGTAATTATTTTAATGAACTGCGCTGAAAAATTACTAGAGCAAAACAATCTTCTTCAACCTATACACCAAGTCACCATAGAAATCAGGTTCTGAAAGTCCTTGGAGCAAGAAAGATTTAAGTCCAACTTGGAATTTAGAAATCAAAGCATAATATCGTCTATAAAATTTAGAAAAGGTTTTCCGAAATTTATGATACCGATAGTCTTGTTTAAGAAGTTTCTGAGTCAACAATTTATTGCGAGTGTTGAAGTCAACAATATAGCTAGATGCTCTAGCAAAACGAATGAGTTTAGAGATAAGACTCCATAGGATGTAGAGCGAGGAACATCACCATCTAAAAATGGAAAATTGACAATTCTAAAACCAAAGCCGTGAAAAATTTTGGCAGAAACAATATCATTAGAAATAGACAAATGCAAGTCAAAAAATGCAGCTTCGGTATCAGAGGTATTGGCTTTAATAAGTTGGAGCTCTGAAGGATATATTTGACTTTCATAAGCGAAAGCGGGGATTAGAATAATTTCAGTTCAGATTAATGTTGATCTTGATTTTTGCATACTGGCACAGTATCTAGGGATACCGATTCATACCTCTAGCCTTTGAGGCTAGGGATATGGTTCCATACTCTATGGCTTAGGGAAGCGTTCCCTTTCAATAGGACAGGATAGAGGTACAGTTTGGTAAACATAGCAATATTATTTTTAAATGAGGACCAGATATGTCTTTTCGTTATCATTACTTTTATTATAATAAAGTCGTAAGAAATTGCAACTTTGATTTTGTCACATCAGTAGGTCGGCAGTTTAATGCACCGCAAAAACAAATCGAATTACTTACATTGCAATTATCTGTCTAAACTGATAAACCATTTACAATTTAGGTGCTTGCTGAGAATCTATGGCGAGTATTTGGTCTATAAATATAAATACCAGGGGTCGATTCTGCATGCTGTTAGTTTTTTGCTGTTTCTCCTGTGTTATGTATGACCTTAGCGGTGGCCTCGCCCGTTGTGACAATCATAGCCTCTTAAGCAATATGTTTTTTTTCTGAGGATATTTGACTCTAGGACGATTAAAAATTAATGATGTTCAGCTATCTAGGGTTTACCTTATCTCAGAATTTGCTGTAGCCAACACTTTAGCAATACGTTGGAGCCAAATGAAATTGACTTAAGCCAAGGTTTTAGCCAGAAAGTAAAATCAAGTTGTTGTTCTGTATTCAACTCTTTGCCAGCTAGTGGCAACTTTTGTAATCTGCTGATAACCTTTGCAAACAATTTGGGCCCACGGCCATTTCATTCTGTCATCAACTGCGTGCCTTAGGCCAAGTACATACGGTCCATGCAAATACCAGTAAGCACATATATATGTGAGAACAAGACAACTCACCAACAGAACGATTCGGCAATATGGTTTTTGAGACAATTAGGCAACAGATTATGATTCAGACAATTTTTGACATGAATTTCCTAGAAAAACTCACAAGAATCTTCATTTTAAACTTACATTTTCAAAAATTATTAATATTTTATTTGAAAATATATCACTAAATTGCTGTTCCTACAACAAATATGTATTTCTACTTACTCCTGGAGAATTGCTAAAAATGCTGTCCCATGTATTGGATTCCTTTTTTGAAGGAAGCCAACTTGTTTTAGTTTTCAGAATATCGTCTATACAGCCAATACATAGACCACACGTGACATCAAGATGAGACAACAATAAGGATATTAGAACAGCGACATGTGAATTTCAACAATGTGGTATTTTGACAAGTGTAGACTTAGACGAGCCTGTGCAGCCTCCTTTTACGAGGGTCAGTAAAAAATATTGAGCCCTACCTCATGACATTTGAATTAAGTAAAATGGACATATATTAGGATGATATTTCATTGAAGTTATATTTCATCTATTTAATCACCTAATTTATTTCTGTTGGTAGGCTTTTTGTAACGGTTGCTAGGCAACATAATATGCCCTGTCAGAGGGGTGCGTTTACGCTGCGATACATCTAATTCTAAGCGTTGCTATGGAAACAGTAATGTTAAAGCAATGCTTTATTCACTGTCGTCTGATACCTTGAATAATTACCTATTCCGTGTCACAGAAAAGAAACCAACTGGACCCAAATTATAGATACTGTAGTAGTTTGATTTCAGAATTTATCAAATTTTAATATGCCTGAAGTCCTATGATTTACCCCACCCACAATCATATTTACACAATTTTAATAGAAATCATAAAACATTAGCATAACAATGCTTTAACAGTACTGCATACACATACCAACCCTCAGACATATTTTTAAGTTCCTTGATTTAAATGCACAATTTTGTTTCCATTGCAACACAATCCTCGTGAATTTGAAAATTTGTGGATTTTTGGAGTTTTTTGTTGCTAGGCAGCGCGAAAACTCAATTTTCACCTAAACATTAACAATTTTAGTGTATTGAAAAGACAATATGATATATGTTATTCAAATAAGTCGCAAATATGCTATCACAAAAACTATCAAGCACACAAGCTTTTTAAAGCCATACTGTAAATTCCTGGTGGCTGAGATCGTGAACGCATCGATCTGACTGACGATCTTCAGTTGTCTAGCAACCATAAAAGAAGCTTCACTAAGGTAATTTTTAAGGTTAAAACATCTAGGACATATTATACTTATAGAACATAATCACATTGGTTGTCTACAATACCAAACTAAAATGTTATAAGGTAGGGCTCAGTTATTTTTGACTAACCCTGTTAAGCTTAGAAACTCCAAATTATGCTCAGTGAGTAGCTTAACACTCAAAGAATATTATAGCGACAGGCAAACGCTCTGATCAGACTGCGCGTATGCGCAGGGTGGTTTGAGGCTTTGCTGGTCGCACATACCACTTTGTGTTGGAAATTCCATGCCACGGCTCAAGTTTATTATAATTGATTTATTGAGGTAAACATGAGGATTTATCTACCTGAAAAAGTGATATTCACCCAGGCATCAGGCTGAGGGGAATATCACTTTATTAAAGGGTAGATAAGAAACTTGAAGTCAATAACTGTTTTGTTATATGACTTATCAACTATGAATGAAACTTTTCTACTTTCACTTTTGTTGGTGATGTCACGTTAAACATAAAGACTTTCTCACAAGTTTTAACAACTGTATTAAAATATTTTAATGTAGTATTTTGCACTTTCCAATGTATATAAATTCCCTGAATGGGGGATGTAAACATTAATCATTAAACACATTTTTTTACATTTTGTTTATTCAAAAGAAAGAGAAATACACAAACGAAACGATACAAAATTGTTGATAACATTCATTAAATTCTTTTAATTGACTTGTTTGTCAGCGAAACAGCAAATCATGTCAATTTCATGCAGCCCAACTGTCGGTTCAAAGATACATAAAAACAGGACTATACTATTTTTCATAGAAACAGGTAAATAATGGTAACTATATTACTGCAGTTTCTGGCAGTTTAGGATATACACCTGTATAAAACACGCATTACGTGGATTAATTCATATATTTTTTGTTTACAAGCCACGGCATGAGATTTCCAACAATGGTGTATATGCGACCAGCAGAGGCTCAGACCAACCTGCGCATGCGCGCAGTCTGATCAGAGCATTTGCTAGTCGCTTGAATGTTCTTTGGTCAGTAAGCTACTGACTGAACATCATTTGTAGTTTCTAAGCTTAAAAGGAGGCTACACAGGCTCGTCTGAGTCTAAGCGCCATATTGTAGTAAATCACATGTCACGGCTCATCGATTCTTGAACCAACAAAAGTTTCATACTCATCATGCTATTTTTATATCTGTAGAGGGTGATATTATATTTGTTAGAAAAGTGTCAAAAATATTAAAATATGGAAACTAGTTTGAGCTGGTTGTCATCCCGTAGTACCTTGTAGCCAGTTAGGACCAGTTTTAGGTAGACATAGAGATTAATGAAGACAAAGATCGAACAGCAGACAGGATTTCTCCAGTCATTTAACAAAACAATTTCTATCCGTTGGTATAATTTCATAATGTGCTAGTTAATTAAGCAAAACATATTATTCAGAAATAGAAGGACCAATAAAATGTTAACCCTTAAAGCGCCACCTATAATTTGCAGCAGACAACAATTTAAAATGTTGTTGCTTTTTCAAAAATAACAAATGAGGCATGTTATTTCATGAAAAACGTCTGCTGGCAGACGATTCTCATGAAATATCATACCTTTTTTTCTAAAAATTAGGGAAAATGTTGCAAAATATGTCGTCTGCTTCAGTCGTGATTGGCGCTTTAGGGGTTAAAAAAAGCATTGTCAAAACTATGAACCTGACCCCTCCTGACATAAATTTCAAGATCCGCATAAAAAACATTTGTAAGACACGAGCCAGAATAGTTCTTACGTAATGAAATGTTCAGGAAAATGTAATAGGCTATACAAACTATAACAAGGGTGTACATTATATACTGAAACAATAAAGTTATGTCCGCTTGACGTTTATGTCTGCCAGTTCCAAATGTAAAAACGTATTTCATTTAAAATTTCACATTACCCACTGTGATTATTTAGAAACGTTTTGCAACAAAGATAAATTCATTTGATAATCAGTAGAGCCGCTGACAAAGCAGCGAACACCAGTACCCTTAAAATCAAAAGTCACAACATCAATAGCTTGCGTGTCCGTCATAATCTCGAATTTTTAAGCACAATTAAATATCACTGAGCAAACTCTATAGATGTTATGCTTGCTAGCTGTATGCATCCCTTTTACGACCACAGCCATTAATCTGCAACATACTTGGACGTAACAAAATACCGATCACGAGCCTGCGTGAAAACACTCAGAAAATTCATTTTTGGTCCAGTATTTTGATAATCAACAGAATCGGACGAATTTGATTTTTTTTTTCGTCATCACAAGCATTTCAACATTAATTAAGACTAATCAGCATCAAACCAATCGATAATGAAATTTTTTGATGATTTTGCAGTTAGGGATGGGTTATAAAACACAGATTTAGTAAACCTTTGATGCCCAAAATCAGCCATAGATTTTGCTGTTCTCTTTTGTGTAATTATTGTCATAAATAAACACAACACATTAAAACAAAAACGGTCTCAAAATAATGTTAGGTTAAGGAGATTTGGAAGTTCTTAAATTGTTATTTGTTTAATTCAAAGGGAGGTAATTTCATTTAATTCGTCAATTTAAGGTTTTGAACTGCAATGTCGCTCGTTCAATAAGCAGACTTGGAATTTTTAGATGTTTTTTCATCGTCTGACGCTTCTGGCTGCCATCTAGCGTAAAATGTGTCACATTTTAATGATTAACTTCCCGATGTTGATGGAAAAAGCTGTGTGCACATAAGGTTCAATAACCCTTCATGATAAGAAGATAAAATCAAATAATTACCCATTTTTGTGTGTCCTACGTTTGATAAACATTTTGGTTTTATTTTTGTTGCGACATCTTAACTGGATTGATATATACAGTACCATGAAAATCGGACGTTACTTTTTTGTTTGAGTATACATTGTATACGAGGGCCATCCAATAAGTTCTGACAATGGCCCCACAAAACAAAACCTATGTCTCTAGGACGTGTTTCAATAACCTTCACATATTATTTAGAATATACGGAATTGAATCACCTGTTCAAGTATTTTCCATGTTGCAATCACAATGGTTGCTAGGCAACTAAAGAACACAAGGTAAAGGGCCTTGGATGGGGCACTATATGCGGTGTACATGCCCAAATTTCTAAGAAATTACAAACTCCTCTTTAAAACTTTTTATATAGATAAATAAAGACATAATGTATGTTGGTTCTGTACACCGTAGATAATGGTTTAGCTTGAGACTGTGGTGTTAGCAGGGTTTTGATTATGACAAATCACCGATTTTACAAGAAAAATTTTACTTAAAAATGGGTTGTACTAATAGTGTATTATATTTGGTATATAACATTTATTGAAAGTTATTATTTTCTATGCGTTAAGAAGACTATAGAACATATTTATGGAAACATTTATCTATTAATATGCAAATTGATCGTAATGGCTTTTTCAAACGTTCAAAATATACTATTTTATAATTAACGCTTAAATTGAGGCAAAAATGCAATTTTCGGTTGTTACCTTGCAACCTAGAACATTCAAAGCAACTAGGTTTATGTCATTGTAGTATTTGCTTTTAAGGGTCAATTGTGTATTCAGACAACATTACCAAACACTAACACAACTTTCCAAAGAAACATACTGCATCTTTATCTAACTCTACTCCCAGCAAAAAAGTTGCTAAAAATGTGTTTTTTCGCGGCCATGAGCTTTCACAGTGTTGTTTTCAAATTTGTATACCATAAGATCAGGTTGTGATAAAAACTCCATATTTCAAACATGAATAGGCAATACCCATGGCCACATGCAATGGGTAATAAAATCTTGATTTCAATAACAGTTTCTGAGATATGAGACCATTGTCAGAACTTATTGGATGACCCACGTATTATAGATACAGGCTGAATTCAGCTGAGACATAATCAAAATAACAATATTTGGATTTCATCAAGGTTCTTGGCGTTGTTAACGCTTTGGCCCCTGGATTTTTTTTCATTATTATTAGTCGTCTGCTGATTTTTTTTTTTCAAAATCAACTTTTCGAAAAATTATATCAGGAAAACCAGCTTCAATTGAATAACCATTGAAGCTGATGACTTATACCACCCTTACCAACTTTAGCACGAAATATCTCATTATGTGCAAGGGTTACACTGATTTAGGCGGTATAAAATAGTTAAACCATGTTGTCCACCTGTACCTAAGATAATCCACTCGCTAAAGCACGTGGATTATCTCTACGTACAGGTGGACAACCCATGGTATAACTATTACTTAATCCAAGCAGCTGTGTTACTCACAGCATATCACAGCTAGCAATCTTTGGTTTTTAAGTTCACTTTATCTGAGATGCAGTTACGTCTCTTGAACTTTAAAATAAGCAGGGTGAGACGTGGTCTCTTCATAGGATGGTGGTGGATCTTTCGGGACTGCTGTTGTGTCAGAAATTGCACTATACCCATGTTCCAGTGACCTCGAGTTTATATCATCAAGACTGTCATACTCAGGAGGTGCCCTGTCTATAGTATCTCTGGTAGGTAACCGAATAGAGCTATATGGAGTCTCGTAATTATTGTATTGTAGAGCTGTGTACTGATTACGTCCATTTACGTCAGATAAAGCTAACGTATAGGCTCTATTTGGCTCTACCATATTGATGCTGTCAGCTGTTTGCGTTTGGAAGTTCGTCCCTTGGTTGACTCTACCATGCTGTTGTTCGTGTTGCATTCGATTTCTGTTTCTATCAATAAAAATACACTTATAAATTTATAAGCAAATACACTTTTAATAAAATAGCAGAGTACATTTAATACTTATATTCAGGAAACAGTTTAACAAAGTAAATATGCACAATATATTGAGCTGCTTATCAATGAAACATGCACATAAAACCAACCTAGCATTTACTGTGCTCAACCAGGGTATCTTATGTTTTGAAAATAAGGTTGATCAAGATCAATCAGCTATCAATATCTAAACAATTCCCTCTATGCAAGTAAATATGTATTGTTCACTGGAATTATGCATATTAACCCTTTCCCAAGCCATTTCCTTTCTGCATGTAAATACGTTTTGTTTACTAGACTCATGCATGTTAACCCTTGTCAAAACCATTCTATCTTTGTATGTAAATACGTATTGTTCACTAGAATCATGCATATTAACCCTTGTCAAAACCATTCCCTATCCACATGTTAATACATAGCGTCCACTGGAATCAAGCATGTTAACCCTTGTCAAACCCATTCCCTCTCTGCATGTAAATACAAATTGTTCACTAGAATCATGCATGTTAACCCTTACAAAAACCATTCCCTCTCTGCGTGTAAATACGTATTGTTCACTAGGATCATGCATCCTAAACCTTGCCATCTGCATGTAAATACATATACTGAACAAAAGTGAAAACGCTACACCTGAATCGTATGTCATTTATATACAAAATGATGCAAGCCAGTTAAGCCAATGAAAATGTATCTGAATGTTCAAAGACAGGGTTATGCATAACAGTAAACGTTTTACAGATGTTGCCACGAGGAAACACATGAAAGCCATTTAAATGTGACAGGGGTCCAATTTTTCAGGTAAAATATTTGAAAAAAATCTCACACAGTTTGTACCTTCATAAAACTACTACAAACAAGATCTGGCTGCATGGAATGGTAGTCTAGACATGTGACAACCAGAAATGTGAAGGACATCACAAGTGTATTTTGATCGTTAAGAAAAGCAATCTTAAAAAGCATGTTTTTCATCAAATTGCCAAGCTTGAAATTTAAACACTGATATCTCAAAAAAAATCAATGTGTTGGTACATCTTAGTCTGAGGACATTCCATGTCGAGAAATGGTAGGAACAATGTGCGGATGGGTCTACCTGATTTGGCAAAAGAAAAGTATCAAAAATCATGATAAATCGAAGATTACTAAACATTCAATATTCAATATGGAAGGAGTTGTAGGACTTGGAAGGGATAAGACGTGTTTCTCTCGCTCTCATAAACATTGACTATTTTGAACTTCTTTTGAGTGATTTGAGAGATTTTGTGAGAATTTTTTTTAAAGGAAAACGGAATTTAGGACAGGATAAATGGATCTGAAGTTATGTGAGTCTTTTTAATTTGTTTTTCAATAAACAGTCTCAAAATAATCGGTTTTCGTGGCTCTAATGACATTGCGGATACGGTTGGTTGAACATCATTATACTGTAGAAAAAAAGATATGCAAGGGCGAGAGCAGCGTCATGGTTCTTACATGTAAATAAACAATCACTATTGGAGGATTGCCTATTATATTATATTATACGATAAGAACTTTCGTGCTATCAAAATTAATACAGTACAGAATACAGAATGGAAGTAAACACGTCTGTCAACGTCGACGAAAACAATAAGCGAAAGAGAGCCATTACAAGTACAAGTGAGGCAGACACAAGCATCGCTGGTGATAGTGAGCATAACACTTCTGTCGGTCAAGATAAAAGTAAGAAACTCAATGTCCAAACAGAAAGCGTAGATAAGACAGATAAAAAGAAACAGAAAAGCAAAAGAAGTCGAAGAAAGCAAAAACATCTAATGAGTCTGATGATGAGTGGCTAGATGTTTCTTTTAAAGAGAGTGTGCAGACACAACTATCGGAGATAAGCGAAGTATTGACAAAAGTTGTCAGCAAGATAGAAAAAGAGAACAAATTTACCAATCTACTTGAAAAGAAGATGCAAACCCTGATGACTCATATGAAAGACAAAATAATTGAAACTGTCACCCACAGAATAGAAGTACTTGAAGGTGAACTGCATGATGCAAGTGTAGAGAATAAAATGCTTAGTGCACATATAGAGAGACTAGAGAAGGAGATAGAAACAAAAACCGGTACGATATCTAAGCTTCAACGATCACTCGAAGATACCGATAAAGCTTTCTATGGCAGAACCAACGAGATAGAACAACATGGCCGTAGAAACAGTATTAGAATCTGGGGCATACCAGAAGAAATAAAATAAGGTGAGAAATATGAAGCAGCTGAAACCACAGTATCGTTGGTGACCAAAGCGTTAAATGAGAAGATGGGTCTCAATCTACAACATAGAGACATAGATATAGCCCATAGACTTGGACCAAAGACACGACATCAAGCAGATAGATGCATCATCGCCAAGTTCACGTCAAGAATGAATAAAATCAAATGTATGAAAGACAGAAAAAAGAAACTCAAAGGAACAGGCATCAGAATCCAAGAAGACCTAACAAAACTTAATCTAGCAGTGCTGAAAGCAACCTGGAAAAATGATGAAGTTGAAAAATCGTGGACAACTGACGGCATAATATTTGTAAAATGGAAAGGAACTGGCACTATTAAGAAACTAGAATTCCATGATTATGCAGAGTGGTTAGACAGCATGAAAGAATGAACATGAATCGAACTAGGCTTTAATTAAAATGTGTCGATAAATGTGAAAGCTAAGCTGAATTGTAAATAATTGGTCAAATAAACTGATGCAGATCCTGATCAGCCCCTGCGTGATGCGGAGACTCAACTGGACCTGCACACTTTTTTGTTTGATGGCACTACCCAATCTGGGTCATGCCACTAATAATAGTAGAAAAACATAAACAACCACATATTACCGAAATAGAAGATAACCTCGTCGTGCATTCTAATTATTGTTCAACGCCAGGCATTGCCAGCTGAGTTATTAATGCATATGCTTAAAATGAGAATTGTAATTAAATAAAACAGTGCTGGCCTTAGTGTAGTAGTGCGAAATACTGGCAGGCCCTTCCTGTTTTTATCACAGTTCAGACTTCAACATAGAAGTATCGTTAAGGAAACCGTGCTGACCCTGAAGGTGAACCGCGTTGTTGAGTGCCATCCCATCTGTGCTGATTTAAACACTACCCAACCTCAAATTTAGATAGCAAACCAAAAACAAAATATACAGTGAAGGCCCTTATAAGACGCCCAGCATTGTTATGTGCTGTATGAACACGTTCCGGTTTTTTAGCTTATTATTCCAGGCCCTATAAACAAATAGTTTGTATAAAGTTGGCATTATTGCTTATCAGTTTAAGCGTCATTTTTGTGGGACAAAAACAAACAATACAGACCCAGATCAGAAGCTGCAGAATGCTGCGTCTGACCTGGGCCTACACTGTTTGGTTATCTATTAAAATTTGAATAAAAATGAAAATTACTACCCGGCACCCCTTAATCCGAAATTTGGCTGGTCCTACTGATAGGGGTAGGAAAGCCGATTCGGCTTAAAAACTGGTTGAGCATTTGTTTTTCTGCTTAATATCCCAGGCTTGATAAACAAATACTTTGTTTGAGCCCATGTTTTGGGTGCTTAAAAGAACCGTCTTATTGAGAGGTTTTTTTGAGCACCCACAGCATTTGTTTTGTTTAAGAAGTAAAAAAAAAAAACACACCCCATTTTACTTCAAACTCTGGAGGTCTGTTATTCCATTTTAATCTTCTGCTATTCTGAGAACATGTCAAAAGACCCGTCCCGACATGACTGAAATTGTCAAAATTTGTTTATCCAATGGCTTGGACACTCGTTTTTGGGTACTCAAGAGGGCCGTCTCGTTTAGACGGACCTTTTGAGTACCCACGTCGTATGTTTTAGGTTGAGAAATAAGAACATACACAAAAAATGACCACATACTCTTATCTGGGCCGGTAATATTCTATATTATTCTTCTGTCTTCTATAATAATGTCGTAGTGCAGCATAGGAGGATCCGTCCCAGTATGACTAAAACAATTTGGCGACATGGACGTAAATAATTAAAATGTCGTAGCTCATCTTTCAGATGACAAAACACACCTAATAAAACGTTGCTGGCATCGGTGAGGCGCTGTATGTTAGATGCAGAATCTCGTCATTGTCTGCTCAGTTTTCGGCAATGCAGGGCATAAGTGATGACATTTAAAGCAACAATTACATCTTTTTTGGTTCTTCAACTTTTGTAAGATACTCCTCTGCAAACTCCAAGTGTACTGGGAGTATAAACTTTGTGCACTAGAAAGTGTGACGGGCCCCTATAGTCTAGATGACAAGGAAATGAGCCCCGACATGAGATTCCCAACAATGTGGTATGTGCGACCAGAGAAGTCTCAGACCGGCCTGCGAATACGCGCAGTCCGATCGGAGCCTTTGCTGGTCCCTTGGGTGCCCTAGGACTGTTAGGCTGCTGGCCGAGCGGCGTTTGTAGTTTTGTAGACTTTAAGGGGGCTGCGCATGCTCGTCTGGGTCTGCGCATGTCAATCTCCCACATTGTTGGAAACCACATGGCGCGGGTCAAATGTAAAGTTAGTTATACCGGTAATGCAAAACATGTGCAGATGTGATCCGCTCTGAATAGGCTTTATTTCAGCTAGGCGGTCCGGCCACCCTTACAGCAGATGAGGCTCCTGTAGCCGACTCCGACGGCTGGGGACGTCTCTGATCAGACAGAGCAGTCTGAACGGTGACCTCCCAAGCCAAATGAGCAATGGAATTTGTAGTTTTTGGCCACCTCAGCCGATAAATTTGAATTATTGTCACCTGGCCCAGCAAATGCTTAGATGAGATATAGACGCTAAAAAGGCAAAAAGCATGGAGTGAGGACCCATATCGGGATGCCTTATGCAGACCTGATCGGGGTCTTCAATGCATGAAGTGTTGAATATCGGTGCAGCACTAATTTTGCATTTTTTTTAAAATAACATGCATTGCACCTCCTGTCTTTTTTGGTTTAGTATACTTTTCAAGGTTAATACCATAAGCTCAAGATTTTCGTGCAAGTTAACTTAATATATCTACAGTACACAGCCAAAATAGTATACAAAGATAGTTATTGATGATTCTTTATTGATGACGTGGCAAAGTTAGCTTTACCATCCTGGCTGATTAAGGGAGCCCGTCCCTGGCTACACGTAGAGGTAGCATGATGGGTCTCTTTGCTTTGAGCTATTTTTTTTTCTGAAAACTATATAGACACTTATCGGACGCTGCTTTATGCAATGTCTGATCTGATCTGCATTGTTTTCATTGGGTGCTCTATTCCATTGATTATGTTTTCTGATAAGTATTCGCACCGGAAACAGTGTGGGGCCTCATCATGCGCTGCACTATGCAGTGTCTAGTCTGGGTAGGCATTATTATCATAGAGTGTTTTTCTTTTTATATCTGATTCTGATGGAGTTTATTTTTTTTTCCCTGGAGAGATGGAAATTTTCACGCTGGAAACACTGTAGATCCTGACCATACTCTGCATTTTGTAGCGTCTGATCTGGGTCTGTAGTGTTTCATCGGGAACCTTAATTGGAATTGGTTTGATTGTTTTCTCGTAGGAAACAGAGTAGATCCGGATCAGACGCTGCATTGTGCGGCGTCTGGTTGGGGTCTGCTCACGGTTTTTCAACGGGAGCTTTAGTGGCGATGAATCGTTTTCCGCTGGAAACGTCGTGGACCCTAGCAGGCGCGGCATTGTGCGGTGTTTGATCAGAGTCTGCATTCCTCAGGTGCTTTTGCGCATCATTGAAGTATTTTCTGCCAGCGTTGGACTTATCGTTTTAGCTAGTCATCCGGTGAAGTATACGCTCTCGCAACTGGAGGCCCTGATCGGATGTCGCATTGCGTAGCGTCTGGTCTCGGTATGCACTTGTTTTTCCCCGAATGATTTGCCTCTTCGGCTTATTTCTTGAGTGAGTTTTCTTTTTGAAATAGGATAGACTCGGATCGGACTCTGCATTGTGTTGGGCGTGATCGGGGTCCACACTGTCTCCCCGGGTGCTTAGTTTTTGATGTTTTTTTTTGTTTTTTTTTGCTGAAGACGATATAGTTTCTAGACAGACGCTGCATTATGCATTGTCTGCTCCGGGTTTACATTGGTCTTTCGGGTACCCGTGTTTGACAGAGTGGGGTCACCGAATATCAAAATAGATATTAACGCTTTATTTACAAGTACTGTACATTAGGCATGAAATTATGCAATAAATAGTAATTTAGTGTTCAAAGACCCGAACCATGGTAAAAATGTAAAAACTAAACAAACAAAAAAACAAGAACTGTGTACAAATATTTTTTCTAATAGGTTATATATGTTTCTATATTGGACCAACAGGTGCACAAAAAATATTGTGCACCTGTAACATATATACTGTTAATGCTGAACAGGGTTTTTGTCGCTTATTTGCGACTTCAATGTCAGAAAACTATTTTTTTTTAACTTTATATAAGTAGTTGAGCAATGGTTTGCTGAAATGGGCAGTGCTTGAAGTTGGTCATGGGACTTTTTTGCCTGGTACGGCCTAGCTACAAGCGGGACAGAAATAAACTACTGTCGTGTCAGCCGAAAGTGGCTGTGACGTGATGTTCTGTTTGCAATTGTACTGTAAAACAATAACTGCTATACTCTACTTGGGCTTACGCGAATCGCTAGATCACATGTGAAATTATCCTATCCTGTGGATAGAATTAATACACGAGTGATCTATCGATTGTATGTCCCTGATAATTTTGCAAAACTGGACATGGCGTCACTGTCGCTCTTGGCTGGCTGGACAGTACATTGCGATTCACGAAAGTTGGCAGTAAAGAAAGTTATTTCGCAATATGTCTTTAACATTTAATATGAGTGCAAACGCTGTTTTGTCACCTTTTTTTCTCAGTCGACTTAGCCCTGATAGCAACTTTCGTGAGTCGGACTGTATGTTGCAGCGCAGCTTCGGATTACTCGACGCATGTTTTTTTTCTTTTTTATGCAATCCTTCAATTTTTTTCTGTTCATTTGCTTAATTATCATAATGAGTTATTATCTTATTATCAGTAACCTTCTATCATTTAATGTGTATTTTACACCAAATTGGTGGTTAGAACATGTCTCTCAAGGGCAGTATGCAATCACACTTTCTCTTTGTAAAAATGAAGTTATCTTTATGCTCATTTAATGTAAGAGGCTTGGGTCAAAAAATGAAGAGGGAACAAATTTTTACCCACCTTCATACTAAACAATTTAATGTCTGTTTTCTACAAGAAACGCATTCAACAAAAGATGTTGAAACAGCCTGGGCTGCAAACAGCCCATATAATTTCTATTTCAGTGGTAGAAGCAGTAGTAGTAGTGGTATTTGTATAATGATAGATAAGCAAACTGATTACGACTTTGTTGAACACATAGAAATAATCCCTGGGAAAATTCAAGCACTTAAAGTTAAAATGTATGAACGTAATGTTGTTTTTATAAATGTGTATGGACCCAATGCAGATGATAAAACCTTTTTCGAACTACTATGCAACTTCTTAGAAGAAAATGAAGAAAATGAATTTATTATTGGAGGTGATTTTAACACAGTATTAGAACCTAAACTCGATAAAATGGGAGGGAACCCAAACACCCATATTAAAAGCAGAGAAACAATTCAAACAGCCATAGAAAACTTTGATTTGAATGATATTTGGAGAGTGTTTAATGGCAATAATATACAATTTACGTGGCATTTTTCAAGTAAGCCATATATTTTTCAAGACTAGACTATTTTCTAGTGTCAAATTCTTTGGTTAACACAGTTTGTGATTGTACAATTATTCCTGGATTTAAATCAGACCACTCAATAGTAACTATCAGTATGCATTTTACAAACGAACAACGTGGTCCTGGATATTTCAAAATAAATAATAGTCTCCTCTTACAAAGTGAATATCAGAAACAAATAAAAATACAATTAGTGAAACAGCTACCAATAATGTAGATGCAAACCCAAATGTATTATGGGAAGTAATAAAAGGTTCTATAAGAAACACAACAATTCAATATGCTTCAAAGATGAAAAAAGAAAATCGAGAGCACGAAATAAAACTCATTGAAGACATCAACAATTTACAGAGAGATATACCCACAAGCAATACAATGGAAGACGACGTTAAAAAACTTCAAGATAAGAAATCTGAGTTACAAGAATTACAAGAAAAAAGGTCAATGGGTTTATAGTGCGGGCAAGAGCAGAATATGTTGAAGGGGGTGAAAAAAATTCTAAGTACTTTGCAAATTTAGAAAAGAAAAGAGCAAGTGCAAAATCTATAAATAGATTAAATAAAAATGGGAAAGACATAACAAACAATAAACTTATATTAAAAGAATTGGAACAATACTATAAAACATTGTATAATTTTCAAGAATTAGATGCTGATAATATTACCAAATTTAATAAATATATAAATGTAAAACTTTCAGATGAAGAAAAAAATAATATTGAAGGCCCCGCATCTGAATATGAATGTACAATAGCCCTTAAAAGCATGAAAAATAACAAAAGTCCGGGGTCTGATGGAATAACGACAGAATTCTATAAAATTTTCTGGAATGATGTAAAATCTTATTATGTAAAATCCTTAAATTATTCTTTTGAAAACGGGAACATGACAGCTATGCAAAAACAAGGATTAATTTCGTTACTTCCAAAAAAGAATTATAACGAACTAAGCAATTTAAATAATTGGAGACCGCTCACATTGTTGAATACAGATTATAAGATTATAACAAAAACCATATCAAATAGAATAAAAAAATATATAACAAAAATCATCGAGCAGTCACAGACTGGGTTTATTAAAGGTCGATACATAGGTGAGAACATCAGACTCATACAAGAAACAATTGTAAAGCTAGAAGATGAAAATTTACCAGGACTTTTATTGTTTGCAGATTTTGAAAAAGCGTTTGATAGTATCAGTCATGAGTTTATGTTTAATTGCTTAAATTGCTTCAACTTTGGCTCCGATATAATAAATTGGATTGAATGTTTTTATAATGATGCCAAAAGTGCAGTCATTAATTCAGGACATATGACAGACTTTTTCGATATCAAAAAAGGTTTACGACAAGGTTGTCCTTTATCAGCTTATCTATTTATTATATGCATCAAACTACTTGCTGCAGCTGTAAGAGAAAATAAAGATTTCAAAGGAATACCAATATTTGATAAAGAATTTAAGAGTACTCTTTTTGCAGATGACGCAACGTTTGCACTAGATGGTTCTCTTAAATCATTCAATGAGCTTATTAATATATTAGAAGCTTTTAAATCAATATCAGGTTTAAAACTCAACAACAAGAAAACCTCTGTATTACGGATAGGATCCTTAAGAAATACTGAAATTGAATACATGAAACATCTTAATTTTTCCTGGTCTTCTGAATCAGCCAAAACACTGGGCATAACTTTTTTTCTGAGAGCAAGCGCATGCAAGAATATAATCTTCTGCCAAAATTGTGTGAATTTAGCAACTGTTTGAAACGCTGGAGTCACAGAAAATTGACATTAATGGGCAAAATCATCGTAGTAAAAACATTTGCACTTCCAAAGTTAATATACCCTTTTACAGTTTTAGCTGACCCTACCAAACAAATAATAAATAAGTTAAATTCTGAAATATTTTCATTCATATGGGATTCAAAACCAGACAAAATTCAAAGAAATAGATTATATCAAGATTATAAAAATGGAGGTCTTAGATTGATAAATTTAGAACACTTTATTTATTCACTAAAAGCAAGTTGGTTAAAACGAATTTTTGAAAACGAAAATGAACCCTGCATTTGGAAAACCTTCTATACACAAAAACTAGATAAATATGGGGGCAAACTTATATTAGAATGTAATTTAAAGGAAAGAGATTGTATGATTGTATGTAAAAACAATGTATTTTTAAAAGATATACTGATTGCATGGTGTAAAATAAATTATAGCGAAACACAAAAAAGTATATCCAAACAAATTATATGGAACAATTCCGACATTAAATGTTCCAATACTATCCTTTATTATAAACAATGGCAGGAAAGAGGCATCAAATACATAGAGCACATATATGACTACAGAATAAAGCAATTTTATAACTTTGAAGAACTGCAAAATTTATACGACATATCTGATAAAGATTTTCTTAAATATTACCACATTGTTAATAACATTCGTGAAGACTGGAAAGCACTGCTTAAAGAGGAAAACCCACTTACACAGGAACCAAATAAACAAACAAAAACACTTAATTTATTGAATACAAAAAACCATGAATTTTATAAAAAGGGATTGAACAATTGAATCCTCTTTTTACACCAAAAAGGCTTGATTTGAGGGGGTAAAAAGCTTCAAAAACAGCTACATTTTTTTCAACTTTCTAATTTTTCAAGAAAGTAACCCCTCTAAATCCTTGTTTTAGAATCGCTATCCTGTTGGAGACTGCTTATAAAGTGGTACATGTACCACTTTGATATTCAACAATTTTAACCCTGGCAGATCTATCATTTGAATGCAAAGTGGTACGTATACCTGTCCCCGCAGAAAGTTACGTCTAACAGGATGGCTGCTTTAGAAATTTAACCTAACTGAACTGACTCTATAGTGGTACATGTACCACATTGATATGCAGTGATTGTAGTTCTTACTGCTCTATCATTTGAATGCAAAGTGGTACGTATACCACCCCCGCACAAAGTTACGTCTAACAGGATGGCTGCTTTAAACATTTAATCTGACAGAAATGATTCTAAAGTGGTACATGTACTACATTGATATGCAGTGATTTTAGTTCTGACTGCTCTATCATTTGAACGTATACCACCCCCCGCACAAAGTTACGACTATCAGGGCGACTGCTTTAGAAATGTTATCTTACTGAACTGACTCTAAAGTGGTACATGTACCACATTGATATGCAGTGATTGTAGTTCTGACTGCTCTATCATATGAATGCAAAGTGGTACGTATACCACACCCCGCACAAAGTTGCGTCTAACAGGATGGCTGCTTTAAACATTTAATCTGACAGAAATGATTCTAAAGTGGTACATGTACTACATTGATATGCAGTGATTTTAGTTCCGACTGCTCTATCATTTGAATGCAAAGTGGTACGTATACCACTCCCGCACAAAGTTACGTCTAACAGGACGACTGCTTTAGAAATTAAATCTGACTGGACTGACTCTAATGTGGTACATGTACCACTTTGATATGCAGTGATTGTAGTTCTAACTGCTCTATCATTTGAATGCAAAGTGGTACGTATACCACCCCCCGCACAAAGTTACGACTATCAGGGCGACTGCTTTAGAAATGTTATCTAACTGAACTGACTCTAAAGTGGTACATGTACCACATTGATATGCAGTGATTGTAGTTCTGACTGCTCTATCATTTGAATGCAAAGTGGTACGTATACCACTCCCCGCACAAAGTTACGTCTAACAGGATTGCTGCTTTAGAAATTGAATCTAACTGAACTGAATCTATCTAGAGTGGTACATGTACCACTTTGATATGCAGTGATTGTAGCTCTGACTGCTCTATCATTTGAATGCAAAGTGGTACGTATACCACCCGCACAAAATGACATCTAAGAGGGTGACTGACTTAAATAAAATTTAACTGCACTGACTCCAAAGTGGTACATATACCACCCGCAAAAAATTACGTCTTAAAGGATGGCTGCTTAAGAATTAGTTTTACTGCACTGACTCAAAAGCGGTTCTAAAAGCAACCATCATCTTAGATGAAATTGGTAGCAGGTGGTATATGTACCACATTCTCTTCAAATCAACCCAGGTTAAAAGTGCTGAATATCAAAGTGGTACATGTACCACTTGATATTTAGTGCAGATTGAAATTAATTCTTACTCAGCAATATTGCGAGACCTAATTCTGAGGGGTGGTATATGTACCACTTTGCATTAAACTGATAAAGCAGCCAGGGTTACAATTGTTACATATGCAGTTTAAGTTAATTCTGACTCAAAAGTGGTTCTAAAAGCAACCACCATCTTAGATGAAATTGTTAGCAGGTGGTATATCTACCATATTGCCTTCAAATCATATAACAACCCAGGTTAAAAGTGCTGAATATCAAAGTGGTACATGTACCACTTGATATTTAGTGCAGATTGAAATTAATTCTTACTCAGCAATATTGCGAGACTTAATTCTGAGGGGTGGTATATGTACCACTTTGCATTAGCCAGGGTTACAATTGTTACATATGCAGTTTAAGTTACTTCTGCAGGCGTTATTCTGTACGGGTGGTACATGCACCACTTTGGAGTCTGTGCAGTCAGTTACGATTAATTCTAATGCAGTCATCCTCTTAGACGTAATTATGTGCGGGTGGTATATGCACCACTTTGAATTAAAATGATAGAGTAGCCAAGATTAAAATCGCTGCTTATTAAAGTGGTACATGTAACACTTGAGGCGCAGTGCGGTTTTAAATTAATTTTTAATCAGCCATATTGCGAGATGTGGTATATGTACCACTTTGCATTCAAATGATAGAGTCGCCTTGATTAGAATCGCCGCATATCAAAGTCATCCTGTTAGACGTAATTTTGAGCAGGTGGCTACTACTTTGCATTCAAAAGATTAGAACAGTCCTGGCTAAAGTTTCTGAATATCAAAAGGGTACATGTACCACTTTAGAGGCAGTGTAGTTAAATTTTATTTCTAAATCAGCCATTCTGCGAGACTCAATTCTCGGGGCAATGGTGACATTTTGTCCCGGAGCACCGGAAGGCTTAACCGTCAGTAGGTCTGGTTTAAAACGTCTCAGACGACAGGGCCACAGCTTAAAGAAATATTTGTTCTATGTTGATTTTGACAGAAACACTTATATAAAATTTAGGCATAAGAAGTTACTTTTTTAACTCGAAGCGCAACGGAAGCGTAGTCACATCGCAGTAAGATCTTCATGAGCGTATCCGTATCGCGGCGGCATCGTGAACATCGTAGCACAATCGCCGTCACATCGTGGCGAAATCGCCGAGTTATTCATCCGTGATGCAGCTACGATTCTGCTAGTTACGCTCTGTACGCTCTCGCTACGACCAACGCGTTTCCGCGACGACTGCGCTATTTAGGCATAGTCAGTAGACGACAAAGAAGCATGATAAATACCCAGGATACAACATATACAATGAGGTAAAGAATTTCTTTCAGTTCAAACAAATGGAGCAGACGACAATTTTGCGATACATTTCTTGATATTTTATTAGAAATATCTATTATTCCGAATAGTCGTAGCCCAAATTCCTAATTGATGTAACGACCCGATAAAAAATATGGTGCCCCATTTTTTGGGCTGTCGCTCCATGTACACGAGCCAGTCCATGCAAAGGGGACTATCATTAATCTTATTCCACTCACTGAAAACAAAGGTGCTGGTCAGAGTGCGTGTATGTGCATGCCTGTACATGTAAGTAGCATAAAAAGTTTACAGATGATTACAATAATGCATTTATATACACCTCGGACTCAGTATTTATACTGGGTCCGTGTATACACACTCTTATGAATAACACAGCACTGATCATAGGGAGCACAGTGGCTGAGTGGTATAGTGCTTGGCTCCAGACCAAGGGGCCGCGTGTTCGATCCTCATCGGCGTCACTGCGTTGTTTCCTTGAGCAAGACACATTCATCCTAGCTTAGTACTGGTTCAACCCAGGAAGACCTGTCCCTACACAACTGAAAGATTGTTGATGGGACGTAAATAATCAAATCAAACAAACAAAAAAGCACTGATCAGACGACACGGACACATTCATCCTAGCTTAGTACTGGGTTCAACCCAGGAAGACCTGTCCCTACATAACTGAAAGATTGTTGATGGGACGTAAATAATCAAATCAAACAAACAAAAAAGCACTGATCAGACGGCACGGATGCGGAGTGGAGGTGATCTGTGTTTTGCGCAAAAGAAGGAATCAAAGTGCGCAAAAGATATACTGAAGTGCGCAAATGTGGAGTTAATCCTCTAAAATTATTATCGACTTTTCACTTCCTTTGAGTAAATGACCCCAATTAGGTTTTATCATGTTAATAAACAATCCAGTTGCGTAAAACAGATGACATCAGATTGAAACAATGGGCTATACAATTAATAACAAGAGGTCTCAGGATAGATTTTCCTCAATGAGTCATACAATGAACTTCGGCCCATGAAGACTGTTTTAATCTAAACCTGCTGAATTACCGCAATATGTATCTCCACTCTTATACAGCCACCCGTATATTGCAGGCTAAACGAACTAAATTAATGGCAAGTGTGCTTAGTCAACTAGATCAGATCGAAACTTCATGCTCGCGAACAGCCCGGTTGTTGGCTGATCTGACTTCAAAGGAGTTTGATGGCTAGTTAGTGTACGTAGACACAAATTGGCCTGCCATGTTTGTCAACTGCCACTAATATTGAATCTTGTCCTACTAATGGTTACAATTCACTATCTTTGAACGAAACCTTCGCTGGGTTCGATTGATTTGATCCGGAGAACACCGCTGGGGGTAATGTTAGCCATTCGGAAGGTTTTTGTCAGAGGGATTCAACTTTTTTTGTGTTTTTTACTTGGATTAAAATAGCTCTATAAGCAGGCTTCGCAGGCGTGTCGATGATGGCCCACCACTTTGACACTTAATGCTGACTTAATAGCTTTGTGACTTTTGGGGAATCCGGACCAGTATTGCAAAGAAACTCTATGATTTTTCAGGGGGTGGGGCGGACCCCTGGCCCTTTACACCAATATGCACAGTATGATTAAACAATTAACACCATGACGCATGTGAGGCTCAAACTCGCAACCCCTCGGTCTCGAGTTGAACCACCGCGCATTCGCATAAAACTATTAAAATCGTTTAAGTCTTATCTGAGTCTACACAGGAGTGGGAAGATAAGCTGAACTATTCACCATATCTACATTAATTGCTGGTTCCCTGTCTACAGGTGGTCAGTAATGTAAATACAGGTAACCAGAACCCCCCATTTCCAGGTATTGGGGGGGGGGGGTTCTGGTTACCTGTTTTTCCATTACTGACCACCTGTAAAGCGGGAACCAGCAATTAATGTAGATATGGTGAATATTGTGGGATTTCCATATCCTCGGACAGCAGAAACACCAAAGGCACTGATCAGCCTGTACGAAAAAAATTAGCTGGTTAATAAGTGAACCCATAACAACAGAACAAATTACAAAAGCAAACGTGTTGTGATCGGCAATTAAATTGATCCTTAATACATTTAATAGGTTTATTCCTGTTTACACCATTTAATAGGAGGTTTTAGGAATTCCCAAAGTGACGTCATTTTCGCGCATGCGCATATCCGTGGCCGTCAACGGTTCGTCCAGCTCTATGGAATCTGTGTTAAATGTGGGTTTATATTTTGAGAAAATGGGCTTTTATAGCCAATGTCATATCAAAACTTGGTTGTATTCGTTGATATACATTCAAAATACATCTTACCGATAAATAATGGTTCCGAATAACAAACGTTTATACATTTAAAAGGCAAAATATGAGGCTGCGGGAAGTCCAGAAGTGTCGAGCAGAACGCTGATATTTTCTCCCAATATAACCCATAAAAACTTTAAACATGTAAATTTTTGGTTTGTTTATGCACTTTTATGATGAACAGAGTGAATCCACCTGCTTGTTTGCCAGCTCTCTCTCTTTCTCTCTCTCTCTCTCTCTCTCTTACGCATCCGTGATATCAACTCAAAACCAGTGATTATTGACAGTCCAAAATGTAGCTTAATTATGCTAATTAAAAACATTTAACTTACGATTAATTTGTCCCAAAGAAATAACTAAAATTCCATGTTAAATATTTGATTTTCACGGTTGACATCGTTCTAATAGATCCGTTTTATCACCCTCTATTGAATAAATGAACGACACGCCTCGCGGACTGGCGGAATCAGAGTGTTTTCACAAGTGATTGTCAATGGTGTAATAAAAGAGGGGATCATAAAAGATCTTTAAAGGATGCCGACATGCTGGACCCAAAATTACTGGGTCCGAGATTATAACACATTTTAACAAGTCTGACATAATGCAACGACACTGAATTCGTTCTCTATCAGTTACATTTTAATTCGTTGCCATGTTTTTGTGTAAACACTAGCTAATATATATTGTCTGTCTGTCTGTCAGACAGGCCAGTTTCATTTTAATTCAGTGCCTGTTTTTTGGAAAAGCACTAGGTTATATATAATGTCTGTCTGTCTGTCTGTCTGTCTGTCTGTCTGTCAGGACATGTGTATTTATGTTTCTTTCCGTCTGTCTGTCTGAACATGCACACGGAAAGGAACATACATATGCATGTTCAGACAGACAGACGGATACACGTGCATGTTCAGACAGACAGACGGATAGAAACAAAAATACACATGTCCTGACAGACAGACAGACAGACAGACAGACAGACAGACATTACATATTAGCTAGTGCTTTTCCAAAAAACAGGCAATGAATTAAAATGAAACTTGCCTGTCTGTAAATGCGCATATATGTAGGTTTACCAGTCTGTAGCATGTACACACTTATGTTTCTATCAGTTTTTCTGTCTCTCTGTACATGGGCATGTATGCACAAAAGCTTCAGTTAACACATATTTTGTCGTATAACTGTCCATTTCTTCTTCTGAATATCCATCTTCATCTTACTTATGCTCCCGCGAATCTACGCAGGCTCACCTAAGGCAATGCAACAAGTTGACATTGTGCAGTCCCGAATGAGCCTTCACTGTTCGAGAGGAAAATGTAATTTTATTTTAGCGCCACCGTGTGCGCATTCGCTACTCGAGAAGAAAGTCAACATTATATTTTTCTTTTTTCAGCCCCTAGTTTATGTCCACAATCAAATGTACAAGTGTCGACTGTTGATAACCTTTGAAAGCAGTTCAGGCCCGACAAAAAGTTCTCGCGAGAATGCCTGCATGTGCAGACTCGTATCAGCCTTCGCTGCTCGAGAAAAAATGTTCTGTTTCTTTTTCAGCACCCATTTGTGTCCTTAATCATCTGCTACTAGTGTCGTCCGCTGATAACCTTTTCAAACAGCTTGGACCCAGGTCAGACCCGGTGAAACTTTCTTGCGAAAATGGCGCGCATGTTAAGTCCCGTATGAGCCTTCGCTGCTGGAGAGGAAAGTGTTTTTTTTTTTTTTTAAGTGCACATTTCTGTTATTCAACTTCCTCAGTTATTTTATAGCACTGAGTTTTCTTGCAGGAATACGCTTAGGCTAAGTACAGTCTAATATCAGCATTCTCTGCTTGAGAGGAAAGTGTTGTTGTTTTTTCAGCGACCATCTCATTCTGTCCGTTTTTTTTGTTAGTTCCTTTCTTTCCCCAATCATCTATTCAGTTTTGTTGAAATAGCTGTTTTAGCAGTGTGTGTTCTTGCGAGAATGTACACATGAGCCTTCGCTGCTCGAGAGGATTTTTTTATACATTTTTGGGTCGAGTTGCCCTGCACCCAAGATTAATTCCTACACGATGCGACATGGTGAAATTTTGTACATGCAATTAAATAATGCAATGTTCATATATTTCAAAATGTGTTCCATTTGTAAGTTCTTTACAATAATAGTTGAAAATATCTATATTCGGTTTCAGAGTCCAGTTACATAAAATAAATAAAAAAAATAAAATAAACAACCGCCTTGTTTATTGTTAGCAAACACTTTTTAAAGAAAATAAATGAAGTGTGTCATTGACAAAAGTTCGTTAATTATCAAAATAGTTGCCTTAAAATGGTTATTTTTTGTTGTGTTAAATTGAATTGAAAAGTTTAACGGCTCCCGATTTATTCATTTCAAACACAACGACAGACAAATTATCTCAATAAATGTTAATATTACTTGACGAAATATTTCTAGATGCATTCAAGATGCATTTACAATTCACATTTATATAAATTAAATAGCAAATTGTAACAAGGGAACTTAAAATCTGTGGAAAATGTTGAAAATTCTACTGCTTTCCCTATCTAGACAATACACAGTTGACGGCCAGTATATCCCAAGTCTATTTATAGAACCGGAAGTACGTCACGATAAAACCTCCTATAGACTCTTTCACATTGTTAGTGCTCATGCGCCCAACTGTCTCGTTCCGCGTTATCTCCGCGAGATTACACGTGAAGGGGCAATCTATATACGGCTACCTATACGTTACACAGTGGAATATGGAAAACGATTAAAAGAAAATTAATTTCGAAATAAAGATTAGACCAATAGAAAAGAATATATAAATGTAACAAAAATAAGTGATCTGAATATTTGAGATCAGAATAATTGATTTCTAAGCCTCCAAGACTGACCTTTTCCGAATGAGTGGGTTCATTACTGTGTTGGCCATACATCATAACATTTCAATACTATGCGCATTCGAGCAGTGAAGAGCAGTGAAGAGTCTGGTAAGCTTCGTGTTTATTCAATATCAATGATTACATTTCATTCCATACACTTGAAGTCTCAACTTGGTCTTTCAGTGATAAGATACATTAAGGCCATTTTGCGAGAAAAAATGACTGAGTTAGGCTCAAACAAGTCTGTTCAGCTACAGAGACTAACTAAAATTTTACACGAAGCAAGTTTACTAGCTGTTCGAAAGCACCAAAGTCAGGTTTTCTCGCGTCGAGGCCCATTTCAATATATACCACTATAGACTACAATGCATCCGGTCCTTTAATACTATGCCCATGGGCCATTTGATGCAATAAAAGCACACGTGTCCTTTACGGTCGGCACCTTTGTAATTCAAAATATGAATGATTTATGACATGATATGTAGCTTACTTATCACATACGTAAAAGGCACCACTTTATACCCATGTAGCATAGTCTTAACCAGCAAGACCGGTGTTAAAAAATAGATCTGAGACTTCATATCTTTATCAATATTTTATGTGTGCGAGCAGCGATGATTCTCGCGAGCCTGCGCTTTGGTGGAAGTTGAGTAGAAATGATGAAATTTAATAGTTCTATGAATGGAGGTATTTACCGTACTTATAGTTCTGTATAATGAGATTTCTACATTAATCGCATGTGCTTAGTCATTATGCGCAACTATCTAGCAGCACATGTCTATTTGGCAGCATGCAGTAGCATGCGTGCTTATCTGGTGAGGTTAGAAGAAGCCTTAGCAGTGGCGGATCCAGAGGGGGGTTCAGGGGTTCGTACGAACTCCCCTCCCCCGCCCACAGTCTTTAAATATCAGTGAGACCAAATTATTTCATTTTCATGGAATAGACAAGCAAATTGACATAAAATCAGCAAAGCGAGCCCCCTCCTCTACAGAGCTGATCCCCCTTCCAGAAATCCTGGATCACCCCTGCTTAGATCTATTTTCCAAAAATCCTGGATACGCCCCTGCTTAGATTTATTTTTGTTTGAGCCTCCGTCTACATGCACCGCCTTTCTTTTTGTGAGCTGGGACACAACAATAGATCCGAGGTGTGTGCGAGCAGCGAATGCCTTGGCGAGACTGTGTGTTTGCACAGGCTCGTCTGAGTTGTCGATGTTCGCATAACAGACTCGTTCGCTAATTAAAGTGAAACATATCCAAGCATGGGTTTGTCTATTTTGTATTTTAATGTGTTAGCAAACATTGAAAATGTGTTTAAAGCATGAGAATTAACTCACTAAGAGCTGAATTTCAAATAGGGAATCTTCAAGTTGAGCTGAAGTAGTCCCTAGTAAGACTGCTCCCCAAATGACAGGCTTGTCTGGAACAATTTTATGAACTTGCCTTTCCTCTCCGAATTAGTATGAAAATGATTTAATAAAATTTTCAGGAACACCATCCGAGTGGCTAGCAGTTTGGATTCAGATCAGGCCCGACATATTTTTTGCAATTCTTTAAATTTAGATCTTTCCAATGAGTGTCCGCAACATACGAGTTCATGGTATAATAATTAATGATTTCCAATCTACCATGCCACATACACTACTTTAATCCGTTTCATTAATCCAACAAAACTGCACATATGGGAGTAATTTAAGCTGTTATAGACTATAATAGATATATGTGTTTGTTTTGACAGGTGTTAACATGTATTACGTAATATTGCATAAAACGGCCATCTGTTTTCTAACACGAACAACTTCTTATCGGAAGCACACTCTAAAATATTGCGTGAATGGATTAACATTGGAACTTAACGAATATTATTAACGTTTTGCTTTATTTTTTATTTATTTTACTTTTTGCATGATTTTTTTCGTCTGCTGATTTTGTTGAAAAAACTATTATATAAATAAAAAATAAAGATCAGAAAATTCTATAACACCACCAGAATGTCTGACAATTTGGATTAAGATCAGGCACCTACATTTGTGGATATGATCTGTATCAAAACTGGTCTCATACGTTATCAGCAGACCACTAGCATCGTCTCAAGTAGAGGACTTTCAGATTAAAGGACGTGTAACGGTTTGGCCGTTTTTTGGCCCATGATGAATTTGGCTGAAATTTAAATACATGGTGGTTTGATCTTTGCCCTTTCACATGAGCATGTTTTTGAATTAACGACGGCATATGCAGTCACATGAATTAAAGTTTCTCACTAGTGTGTATAAACAGAGGTTTGTTCATGAATGTGGATATTTTTAAAGATGCAACAAGCAAACTGACCTTAAACATAATAACAAACATGCGTGTGTTTATACTCGTCATGTCTATGTCGTAATCGAAGCTAACACTACCATCATTAATTTAAATCATGCTAAAACTTGGCTAAATACTGTGTTTACGATTACCTTGATGATTTGTTTTTTTTTTTAGGTGTAATATATATTGAACATTTAGTGGTATATCGCCTTTTCCAGTTAATCAATAGCTCAAACAAGCCTATTCCGATTTATTCATATCAATATAAGCAGTACGACATGTACACAAGCGTGCATGTAACATGTTAAAGGCGGCATAACGTGCGCAACCTGTTTTTGCTGGATTGGTATGAAACATAATATAAATAGTTATAAAGCTACAGAAATGATAATAGAAGCTTTGAACACTTTTTTTGCTCACACCCACAATTATTAAATAGATACATGTGAGTGTTGTATATCTGTCTGTTCATCTGTCAGTCCGTCTGTATGTCACACTTTTGTGTCTGTGACGTATCTTCCAAACGCCTGATTCGATTATAAGATTAATTCACAAAACTGTGCACCTCTGTGGATGAACATGCAGAATAAATGAATACTTTAAGGCCATGTCAAAGCAGGCGGTCATAGGTTACATGTACAGAATGCATATCTGCTCCATATTTTACGCATGTCCCAGCTCAGATATCAAACAGTCATGATAGTGCTGTGGTCTATATATAATTTACCTATTATCTTACGTGTGACTAAGGGGTCGCAGTTCATAATCCCGAAGAAACATATGTTTTGTGTCATTGTGCAAGACCCTTCATCTTTATAGCGTAATATATCTTCAACCGAGGACACGTCATGACTGAAATATGGCTCACTGTAACGTAGAGCAATGACGTAAAGCATTAAAAAACTTAGTCATGTTTCAAGCATTTGTGGTGCAGACATCTATTTCAAGGTTGACAACTTCCGTCAAAGCAGGGATTTCGGAACCGTTTGAACAACCTACATTGTGTTTTGAAAAAGGTGAATGAACATCTAAAAAAGAGTATTTCGATCCTTGAATATTAAATGTATGTGTTTGTTGGTACCAGTGACGACTTACAATCTGCAGATAAGTGGTTGTTGTATTTATACTGCATTATTTTAGCAAACTCTTTACGAGAGCGATATTCATTGAGGAAACAAACAGTTTAGCACAGATATTGTGCACATGTAAGCATGAAAAGCGCATTACACGCATTATGAATAAAATGCTTGTGTCGTTCGCATTCAGGCCATTTGCTGTTTTTATACATGCTTTCTTGCAAAAATAACAATGAATTAAAAAGAACAAAACTAAATCAAAGAATTGCATCGGTTTATTTGCGACAATATCTGCGCCACCTATATACATCATATATGTACATGAGAAGTTACGAACTTCAAAAAATATAGATAGGTGTTAGCTTTGAGGGTCAGTTACAATATATGTTGAGAGTGTGCATTTGTATACATCACACCAGCTCCTTTCTGTTCAAATAATCTCACTTTAATAATATTACCATTAAACTGACACAGTTCTATCAAAATTTTGGAATCATATCAAATGATTCCAATATCTGTGCTGTGAAGTAGATTTTTGCTCTACATTATGAACCGCTAGATGGCTTTCATCGAAACTTGCACAGATACTTATCTGGGACAGCCAAAATGAATTATAAGATTTTGGTGACCTCGACCTTTTTTACAAGGTCACCAGGGACATATATAAAAAAGGCTTGTTTGTACTCTATCTTCCTAACCAATGACCAGATTTTGACCAAACTGACACAGATAATTCATTGGGAAGACCTTAATGAATGACTAGAATTCGGTAGTATTGACCTTAATTCCAAGATCACCTGCGTCACATAACTCCTTTAAGTGGGTGGGGGACAACTCCATCTAATGTTATATACTTTCCATTCCTAACTATTCTAGTATGACCATATTAAACAGTGTCTGTCCTGTAATTTGAAAATACCAATAATTGATCATTTTTTCCTCATGCTCCAAAGAATGATCACATAATTTGCCATTTTTGACAATCTTAATTAAAAGCAATGGGCCATGCCAAAACAAAAGTGGCGGTGAGCTGTCTTTTTGAAAGCAGATTGTACCAAAGAACTGTCTCCAGAAATCTATGTATCAGTTAAAGAAGGGGGCACATCAAACTCTCTTCTTGTACCCTCTCTCTCTCTCTCTCTCTCTCTCTCTCTCTCTCTCTCTCTCTCAAATAAGACTCGCAATTACTGAAATGTTGTTGTATTTGTTTTTCAAACGCAATATATCCAAAGACTGTTTGTAAGAAATAATATTGATACGTGCTTGCTAATATGTACATTGTATTCCATTTTTGGACGGGAATCTTACGTCTCTCCAGTGATTTTAGTACTCTCAGTGCTTTGATAAGTATGAATTGAATAGAACATTTCAGGATTAAATTTGCAGAAAAGGTCTTTTTACAGTATTTGCCACATGCGGAACCGACTAAGAGTTACCATTTTATGGTGTAATATTATATGCACAATAAAATGAGAAATAGTTTTATCCGGTTCCGCATGTGGACATGTATGTAATTGAGTCACGAAGTGCACGAGGGTGTTTGGTTTTACCATAGACTTTGTGTTAAGTGTGGTTGATAGGGCAGGCATTTAACCCCAAAATTTATCATAAAGATATATTTTAATGAAAAAAATAAGGAAGTGTCTGCTGACAACCGGTTGTCACTAGACTTTTTGCTAGTGACAACCGGTTGTCACCAGCAAAAAGTCTGCTGACAACCAGCTGTATTTTCCAATACTACTGTATACCTGAGTCTCGTGGCATTTTAAATACAGTTATAGAAAACTTGAATAAATATCGAATAAGAAAATAGTTAATTTATTTACAATTTGGTATTTTATTACAGAAAAATAGTTTGCATTGCAGAAAAATACCAGATAAAGATTTATTGCTAACAGTTTGCATATCAAGGTTCATTTATCTTATCAACTTTTATGATACATGTACAGCTTTAAGGGAACAAATATATTATAAACCTATATATTATACAGTAATTGCATTGTTCACAATGGATGGAGGATATCATTTTAGCATTATTGGTATAAACTCTTGAAGCACCAGAATCACATTGAATCGTAATTTTTTAAGAGGAAAAGTTTGCGCACACCAATCAGGACCTGGAAGAGCAATCTGATACTAGATAAAGAGCATTCTGATCAGGGACTATTTGGCAAATTAATCATTAATAACCGGATTGGATTAGTAAAAGTCCAAAAAATCAATTGGAAGTTTCCATTTACCACACTTAGCACTAATACATGTAGCTACTTCAGCTAAAACGCCTAGTTAAAAATTAACAGCTCTGCATATGTTATATCTAGATAAAGTCAAAACATATTGAATTTGAAATAAGCTTGAAATAAAACTGATATTTTATCATTATTGCCTTAATTCTTTAAGCACCAAGATCAAATTACTGACAATGAAAAGTTTCCACAAACAAATTAATTATTGATTAGCATGTCCCCTAAGGGAAGCTGAGTGAGTCTGACCATGGGTTATTTGTTAACTTTTATAATAAATATTAAATAAGCTATAAGAGTCCAGATAATCAACTGGAAGATTCCATTTTATAAGAGCTTAAAGAATAGTACCTTTAATCATGATTAGTCAATTTACCAATAATTACCAGGCATTGTATAATTGAAACTTAATATCATTTGATCACAGGGATGAGAACAGTCAACCATTCTTAATCAGGAAAATATGTCGGTTGACTCCAAAATGGAGAAAAAGTGATTTTAAAATCACTTATAAAAGGCTTAAAATAACAAAATATCAATAGAAACCAGTCAGTTTATGCTTTATATCTAAAATTGAGTTTAAACTTCATTCAAACATAAGTTTCAGCAAAAACAACTGACATTACATAAATCATATGCCAGTGCTCAATCAGGAAATCCTGATCAATCCTGAACTTTCTCGTCCCTGTGATCATATACACAAATGTATATTTTTTGTATAAAAATCTCTATATTCATACATATGTATAGAAAAACAATTAATAGCAGAGTGTATCATTAAATGCCTGATGTTGTTGAATAGGGTACACATTGTTATTCAAAAATATACAGCTGGTTGTCAGCAGACTTTTTGCTGGTGACAACCGGTTGTCACCAGACGTTTTGCTAGTGACAACCGGTTGTCACCAGACATATTGCTGGTAACAACCGGTTGTCAGCAGACCAAAAAGTCTGGTGACAACCGGTTGTCAGCAGACCTTGCCAAAAAATAAACTGTGGACATTAAACTAGAGACTCTTAGGTATCATTTGGTAATATTTTGGTGGGATTTGTTTACAATCGATTTTTTACTGTAAAAGTGGGCCATTTGTAATACAAAACCGTTACACGTCCTTTATCGATATTCTAGGACTCGGGTCCCTGACCATAATTTTCCACACTAAGTGGATTTGAGCGTGGATCCACCGTAATCTAAATCACTAGATATATCTCAGTCCAACTATGACCGTTCAAATCTCGTTTAGCTATATTTGAACGAAGTCTGACTACAGTAACAGAAAACCCAGCAAAACGTCGGGCCTGGTCTGGTCAGACCAGCTAGGACTGACTTCTGATATTAGCTGTATCGTACATTTGGTCTGACAAAAAGTTGGGCCTGATCCAAACTATTTGGTGCATGGCTGCACGACAACTGGCCTATGCCCATCGAATGAAAAGAACTAGGTCTGTCTGCTGATATTCTTTTCAAACATTGGTTTAGACCCAGATCAGGACCAACAAAACCTTGAGCCTGATCTGCATCCAAACAGTTTGACACTATGATGCATTTATTGAGCTATGCTCTTGTCAAACAGTTTGGACACAGATCAGGTCTGACCTAGGCAGTTCTGATATTACTTTCAAACACATTGAACCCATATCAGGCCCACTAGGCCACTACTGATACGCTGGGCCTGATCTGAGGCCTAACCGTTTGGCACACGACAATTCTTAGACCGATGAACGGCCAGTGCGTCTATGAGCAATATGATCAAATATAAAGTACCTAGGTCTCTCTGCTGATATTCTTTTCAAACATTTTGGATCCAGATCATGTCCAACAAAACGTCGGACTTGATCTGGAACCAAACTGTTTAACACTATGATGTTCTCATTGAAAGTTAATCGTTATATAAAAACCGACTCCTCATATTTTGGACCCAGGTGCTGATCAGGTTTGACAAATTTAAAAACGTCGGGCCTGCGGAAGAGTCTGCTCATTAAAAATAAGCAGGTAACTCAGAGTAATGGATCTGGTCCAGGGGTGCTAGGACATTTCTGCCACGGACATTTCGGCCACGGACGTTTCGGCCCAGACATTTCGGCCACGGATATTTCGGCCATAGAAAATGCTGAAGGTGGATGTTTCGGTCATAACCATAAATTTTGGGTTGGGATGTATGCATGCATTTAAATGTGTGATGCATTTCTTAATCTTTTGAAATCAAATATGCATGTGAATAATTACAGTATATTCAAAGATGCATGGTAATAGAATTATGCTTCTTTAATAGAAACAGGTAAATCATGGTGTATATAATACAGCAGTAAATGATATATACCTGTATAAAGTACCCATTACCTGGATTAGTATATATTTTAAAGTTTTTGTTTGCAACGATTCTCATGTACCTTTGAATTTACTGACTGTTGAAGTGACACATAACAATTGATGAATGTTTACTACTTTCATGCTGAGTCTGGATTTATCTTTTTTCTTCAAAACACAGCAGGTCCAGATCAGCCAGCTCCCTACCTGATCAGGACCCACACAGTTTTCATCTCTGCTTGTAAATACATGTACTTTAAGAACTAATAACATTTTGGAAGAAATATGGTATATAAGATTATTCAGACAAGTATTTCCTAAGATATGCATCAAACATTTATGCATGCACGCACCCCAACCCACAATTTATAGTTATGGCCGAAACGCCCCCTTTGTTTTTTTTTCGTGGCCGAAATGTCCGGGTCGAAACACCCTAGGCCGAAATGTCCTACATTCGGTCTAGGTGTAACTGCTAATAAGAACAATCTCATCAGTAACTATACGGATTATTACAGGTTTTAACACTGATGCGCAGGAGAAGTTCTGGCTGCTGCAGCTCTCTAAACCGTGCCACCGGTTATAGTCTGTCATTTTATTCGTAGTTTAAATTATGGCCATCTCCATAGGATCTACTCTGAATAACACAGATTTTAGCCCAGATAACCTTATGTTTTAATCTGACAAGTAGGTCCATATAACTGTACAGTAGCAGATTTTAAAGTACTATATCACTGTATAGAAATTGTCTGTGAGAATAATCTAATGGATCGGAATCCGGAACATAGGAAAGTGTCTGCTCATGTGCACCGTCTCATTTGGACATTCGGTCATGCATGAAAATAGTGAATTGAAATGACTGTATATCAACCGCACTTTTTAAGACTGATGGAAGCGAACATCCAGTTTTGAGAAATAAATTTCATAGGACCAGAAAAGCAAACATTTTTTCTTATACATGAATGTTTTATTAGCTCACCTGAGCCGAAGGCTCATGGGAGAGCTTATAGTATACCAGTCACTCCGGCGTCCGTCGTCAACGTAGCTACGAATGCCTAAGAACACCTCGGAATCGATTACGATTCAGTTACGATGTCCAAGAATGCATTAGGAACTTGTTACGAATCAAGCACGATTTTTCGAATCGGGGAATTCGTGGCTAAAGTTTTGAACAGTTCAAAACTGTTGGGCCGAATTCCCGATAGACCTACGAATTGCAAGAACTGACTACGGACTGTGCGATTCAGTTAAGATCTTCACGAACTGAGAGCGTTTCAGCCACGAATCCAAATATTTGTCAATTCGTGGCAATTTGTGGGATTCGGGGCATGTGTGGAATATGGGTATAAATCGTCAGCGACCAACTACATACTGTGTTTTAAAGCTGGATTGTTGTTTTTTGCTAGTTTTCAAATAATGTTGTGTGGATTAGTATTTCAATTACAGTATTTTATTACAATAAATAAATATAAGCCCAATTTATGTTTTTGATTTCTTATCCTCAATTTTTATATATTAAGTGCTTCTGTCAAAATTAATCTAGAAAAAATATATCTTTAGGCCGTGTCCCTGTCTTCTGATTCGCTTTAAACCAGACCCACTGATGGTTCAGCTTTCGGATACTCCTGGAAAAATACGACTCTAAGATTTGAGCCTCACAGAAGGACTGATTTCGAAACAAAATCTTACTACACTGCCTCTAAAGTGGTACATGTACCACTTTGATATTCAGAAACTTAAGTCATGACTGCTCTAATCATTTGAATGCAGAGTGGTAGCCACCAGATCAAAATACGACTCCTTAAGCTTCACTGACTCCAAAGTGGTACATGTACCACTTTGATATGCGGTGATTCTAATCAAGGCATTTGAATTCAAAGTGGTACATATACCAACCCTCAGAATTGAGTCTCGAAATATGGCTGATTAAAATTAATTTCAAACGCCACTGCCCCTCAAGTGGTACATGTACCACTTTGTATGCAGCGATTTATTCCTGGCTGCTCTATCATTTGAAAGCAAAGTGGTACATATACCACCCCCTTGGAATTAAGTCTCACAATATGGCTGATTAGGAATTAATTTAAAACTGCACTGACTCTCAAGTGGTACATGTACCACTTTGATTAGTGTTTCCCACAAAGAGGAATAGCAGGGGGGAGCACTCTGTTGCCCTAAATCTCCCCCCTGCTGCCCTAAAGCCCCCCCCCACTCCTGCCCTTGTTGTCATTTTAATATAAAACTATTGTCATATTTTAATTTTTACAGTATAAAATAATTTTATGTTATCCAATGAATCCTATGCTCTACTAGAAGCTATTCTAACCTTTTAACAGACATAAAATCCTTTATCTAACTCACATTTGAAAAGTCTGTTCTGACAAAAGTGCCCTTTTGGGTGAATTTTACGCGTCAAAAGTGCCCTTTTTCTGACCAGAACCCTGCCCCTTTTTCAGGCTGTGGGAAACAATATTGATATTCAGCATTTTTAGCTCGGACTGCTCTATCATTTAAAGGCCAGGTGGTACATATACCACATGCTCAGAATTACGTCCAAGAGAATGGTTGCATATCAAAGTCGTACATGTACCACTTTAGATTCAGTTCAATTAGATTAAGTTTCTGAATCAGCCATCCTGTTTGACCTAACTTTGTGCGGTGGTGGTATACGTACCACTTTGCATTCAAATGATAGAGCAGTCAGAACTACAATTACTGCATATCAATGTGGTACATGTACCACTTTAGAATCAGTTCTGTCAGATAAACATTCTAAAGTAGCCATCCTGTTAGACGTAACTTTGTGCGGGGGTGGTATACGTACCACTTTGCATTCAAATAATAGAGCAGTCAGAACTTTAATCACTGCATATCAATGTGGTACATGTACCACTTTAGAATCAGTTCAGTTAGGTTAAATTTCTAAAGCAGCCATCCTGTTAGACGTAACTTTGTGCGGGGGGTGGTAAACGTACCACTTTGCATTCAAATGATAGATCAGCCAGGGTTAAAATTGTTGAATATCAAAGTGGTACATGTACCACTTTGGAAGCAGTCTCCAACAGGATAGCGATTCTAAAACAGGGATTTAGAGGAGTTACTTTCTTGAAAAATTAGAAAGTTGTAAAAATGTAGCTGTTTTTGAAGCTTTTTACCCCCTCAAATTAAGCCTTTTTGGTGTAAAAAGAGGATTCAATTGTTCAATCCCTTTTTATAAAATTCATGGTTAAAACAAAATAAAATAACCAAATTTCTATACAGTGTTCAATTGCAAACACATGATAACAGCAATAAAAAGTCAGAAATGAAATGGACAAACGAATTTCTAGACCAAAATATCGATTGGTACTCTGCATATTTGATGGCGTTTCGATGTACAAATGATGTAAAATTAAGAAACTTTCAATATAAATATTTAATGCGCATTGTACCAACTAACAGATATTTATTTAAATGCAAAATAGCACCGACAGTTTTATGCGATTTCTGCTCCATGCAAGAAGAGAACAATGCACATTTATTCAGGGACTGTATATATTCTCAAGAATTTTGGTCGCACATAAGAATTTTTCTAAATGACAATAATATGCAAGTTGACATTTCCTATCTGAATATAAGTTTTGGAATACTAAATCGTAATAGTATGAAAAATGAAATGATTAATCTTATAATTTTATTAGCGAAATACTTTATTTATGCATCAAAATACAAACAGCAAAAACCAAATTTTGAAGGTTTTAAAAACATACTAAAACAAAGAAAAGAAATAGAACATTACAATGCCTTGTCTAAAGATAAACTTGATTATCATAATCAGAAATGGGGTTTCCTAGGTACTGTCTTATAACAATGCAATTTGTTTCTCCAGCACAATAAAACAACCTTCAAAATAAAATGCTTGCTTCTCTCAAAAATGTATATCTATTGTTTTCAGCGCAATTACATCAGATCCAAGCCATAACCAATCAATATTGTTCATATCCTTTAAGCATCTTACAATAGCATTTGCCAAGTCAAAGCACTTCGAGAGACATGTGTTGTGCTAAATGCGGATAGATACAGGTTACAATTATTATTTACTTATTTATTTATCTGTTATATTTATATATTTATTTCTCTTTCTCTTCCTCAGTCTTGTATTGGGTTTATCTCCTACCACTTTCCAAATTTGCATAAACCCTTCTACAACATCTAGAATTGCATTCAAACATCATATTGTGAAACAAATAAATTATTGTTATCTAATGATAAGTGATATTGTGCATGTGATGTTATATACGGCTCAATAAGGGTTTGGCACCGACTCTAAAATCGCGTCCACGTTTTAATTTTTAAAACTTACAAACGGCATTATAAAAAAATGCGTCAGTGGACCACATATAAATTAATCTTTGATACTCAGTCAGATGCATAACCTCCAAAAGGTTAAAAATTATATCACTTGAAGCATATAATCATTTTTGCAACAAAATCAAAGGTAGCCTGTCTGAGTGGAAGTGTCTTTTTTTCGTCTTCATACTCTAGATTTACAGCAATTTTCATGATCATGCCTATAATTTTATCTGAAAGACCTATAACATAATTTTACAATTGTGCAATAAAATTCCTTGCGCATTGTCTGGAAATGTGTACGCAGGGTCATTGAAAATCAGAAAGTAAGTTACTTTCTAGCTTGAATAGGTTGTATTTTTGGGCATGTGGATTTGGCCTTTGCCTGGGTAAACTCAGATATAACCTATACAAGGTACCTTCTGTGGCCCCGCTTTGAGGTCGTTTTTGGATATATACAGTTTTGGCTTCTTCAAGTGATAAATGTTTTTGGCTTACACAGGTTATGCCCCTGAACGATATTTGTGCAAAACTTTTGTTGAGCAGTGTTGAATATGCTGTTCCAATATGTATCATGATTGTGATGTGTAAATGCTATTCTAAATAAAGATATACATGATAAAAAAACAAAAACATTCAATATTCCCTTTTTGTTTTTGTCAAGGGGAGACAACCTACAAATTTTTACAAATTTGATAAATTCGAAATTGATTTCTGAGCTTGTTTTAAGTGATAAGTCAATTTTCTTGTGTTTTTATGCAACACAATTATGACCGACTCTGATTAAAATAACATCTTTTTTGCGCAGGCGCACATGCAAAATTCAGTGAATAAAGCATAAACACAAAAAGGAACATACCTCAGACATCAAAAGATACAAATTGATGAACTTTTGACGAATCGTTTGCTGGATGTCTTGGAAACATTATAAAGTTTTAGTAAAAACATTTTGTCTAATACTTTCTCACAAATATAAAATATTGTAGTGTAGCGTTTTCACTTTTGTTCAGTATCTTATTCACCAGAATCATGCATATTAACGCTTGTCAAAGCCATTTCCTCTCTGCATGTAAATACAATTGTTCACTAGAATTCTGCATAGTAACCCTTACCAAAACCTTTTCCCTCTCTGCATGTAAATACGTATTGTACACTAGGATCACGCATGCTAGCCCTTGCCATCTGCATCTTAATACATATACTGAACAAAAGCGATTTCTCTTTTGTTCAGTATATTATTCAATAGAATCATGCATATTAACCCTTGTCAAAACCATTCCCTCTCTGCATGTAAATACACATTGTTCTTTGGAATCATGCATGTTACCCTTGTCAAAGCCATTCCCTATCTGCATGTAAATACAAATTGTTTACTAGAACCATGCATGTGAACTCTTACCAAAACCATTCGCTCTCTGCGTGCAAAAACATTGTACACTAGAATCATGCATGTGAACCCTTATCAAAACCATTCCCTCTCTGCATGTAAATACTTATTGTTCAATAGAATCATTCATGTTAGCCCTTGTCATGCTGAATATCTTAAGTACTGCATTCCACACAAAATACTACCATGTTCAACTTACAGCTTTCCAGTTGTTAGCATGTATTTTCAATGCGAGTGGAAATCAGTGCAAATCCGGTTTCAGCAGGACATGGGTTAATTTATAGACAAGGGAGCATAGTGCAAAGGATTACAAGGGTTAATCCTACTTACTTTGACCAAATGACCCATGTAACTGTAATCAAGAGCCATATTAGTATAAACAGTCCTAGAATGCTTCCTACAATAACACCAGTATTACCAGGCGCTTCATCCTGGGCATCTGGAAATAAAAAATATGTCAATAAAATGATATAAGAATCTATCATGAGTGGGATGGTTCAACTATTACTAAACAGTGGATAAAGTGTCACTTTGTTTTGTTAAATTTACATTATGTGATATCGCATCTCAGCGTATTCAGGAACTTATCTAAAATGAAAAATGCGGTATTTATGGTGAGAAAGAAGAACAACAAAGTTATTATTTGTGTCAGGATAGGATCATGCAATCATCATTTGTCATCATTCAGCAAGCCTCATGATACCAAACTGTAATCCTCAGGACGAATATTTTTTATCCCACCCTCACACCCATGACAGTTAAAATAAACATGTGTAGCTCATATGAAGGCTTCTAAACTTATGCAATGTAACATTCCTGAAGAAAATAACGAATCAATTAAACTTACTCTTGTAAAACATAGAAACTTGTATCAGAGCTTCAAAATTTTAGCTGAGCCATGGTGAAAAAGGTAATGACAAACATTAGACACTTATCCACTAATTGAAGTATTAGCCCAGAGTTGTCCTTTTATCTGAGACTGATCATACAGTTAAAGAGGAAACTATATGTATAAACTATGATTGTTATAGTGACCAAGTGTGCAGACCGATTGTTGCATGATATATACACTGAACGGAAGTTATAAGTAGCCACCAGACAATATTTGCTTTCATTCTGAAAGTAAAAATCGCTCTCACAAAATATAATTCTATATAAAGGTCCAAGGCTTTGTCGAGACTCTGCAAATTATGCCATTTCAAAATGACTGGTAGACCTTGCACAGTCAAGGTCAGAGTAAAGGTACCATCATTTCAAAAAGTCACACTTTTTAGTGTGATATAAAATATTCATCAGATACGTTATCCATTTATATTTTAATTAATTAGAAGATGTTTATAACAGCTGTGATATATGATGAAAAGAATCAAAAGTTTTTTGACAATTTAACACTCCATTTCTCTTCTACGTTAACATGAAGACAGCCACGGTCAACAACTTAATCAAAGGACTTTTAGTTTAACCATACAGTTTGCATATTCACTTTGCATTGCTCTGTACGCTTTAATAACTGCGGCACAGCAGTGCAATTTTCAGGAGTTCTTTATTATGAATTGGCGTCACTGTTCTGTTTAAAAATTAAAAGAAATCTTTATAAAATGCCGTTTAAATGACCTTTCAAGTTTCACGTTAAAATCGGAAGTGGATACCAAATTAGTGAAAAAATTGTTAGAAAATGAGCTCATCAAGTTGAATGCTGTTTTGTCAAACATATTAACATAAAATAAAACACATACAATGATTTTATTACGTGCAGCTGATGTATTGAAACTTTCGGAAAATTATCAATTTGTAAAAATTCATAAAAAATCTGCCATAAGCATAATGTCTAGTATTGGTGGTTTTGTTTTTTCAAGTCGACTAGGCAGGTTTCCAATCACCTGTACTTGAATTCGATAAAAACTGCTCCCAAAACGCTTATTTTCTTCAAAAAGTTGTTTTTTGTGTTGTAACCCAAAACCTGGAAGTGATAGAAAACTCTTCCAAAACACCACTTAACTTTAGTCAATTACAATGCACATACTTGGCTAAAAATTCATTCCAATATCACAAGGGCTTAGTCAGAAAAAAAGAAGTTGAAAAGTGGCTACTTAGAACTTCGGTTCAGTGTATGTTATATTACGTCGCTCACATAATTATATAAGGCAAACACTTACACTTTACCATCTATCGCTTCTCTTAAACTCGTTATTTAATTTTGATATTATAGGAGCACACATGTAAAATGCTCTAATTTTAAATAAATATTAAATTATAGAATTAATTTGTCCAAAGAATCAATCTTTTCTCTTGAGACTCTTCCATAACATGCAAAATGCATAAACCTACTTTGATATGAGAAAGTAACAATGCGACTGTGCATCACAAATTGACTCATATCAGCCATCCTTTGGTTTTCAATTTATCATTGAACTAACAGTGAACTATCTGATTAGACTGTGTGGATGCCCAGGCTGATCTGAGATTTTGCTAGGCACACACTCGGTTTGTTTGTATTGTCATGACAAAGCTTACATAATCTCGTAATCTTGTAGAAATCATATAAAGGTACGCGTAGCATCAGTGTTTTAGGACTGTTACCAGAGATTAAAGGACAATGATCTATATAGAGGATCTTACATGAGTGCTCATGTTTTATTGAATTTATTAAACGAGTTTGGGAAAAGAGATAAAATGCGAGGCTTGCCGAGCAGTTTATCTATTTTTCGCAACGAGTTTAATAAATTCAATAATACAAGAGCACGAATGTTAGATTCTATTTATTATATGACAAATACTTTGAAATCGCATTTCTGGCGTAAAAATGTTGTTATGGACGTAATAAAGTTTCCCGTTTATCTATAAACCACTAGTGGTTTATCGATTTTATTGCATGGCGTTATTTCACTCCAAGACGCGACGTGATATGATAAAATGCTTACCATAACAGCTACAGGCATCGTCTTGATTATCCCACTTTCCATCCAATCTGCAGAACAGACTAGAATACTGTGCTAAGCAGCCTGTATTACACTCGAATGAGCACACAGAAAAATAGGACATCTCTCTGCACTCATAGGCTATCCATCCATTGTTTATGATGGCTGGACATCTCGGTGGTTCTATGGTGGTTAAGGTACCTAAACAATGAATAAATAAAAAGGTAGAGTAGTTAACACAAGTTTAGATAAACACACATTTGCAGCGTACAATTGTAAACATTTTCTTGCCCATAATTTCTGGCACATGTTGTGGAGATGGTTCTTTAGAGTATCCACAGTATATGTTTTGGTTGAGAAATGAGAAAATTATTTTATCTGTAATGCACTAAAAACTAAAGGCCTGGTAGTAGTTGAAGTATCTGGAACTTAGAACATATTATTTGAACTTAAAAGTCATACTTTTCAAAAGACTAGAGAGCTGCAAATCTCAATTTTACAACATTGCTTATCAATGGAAAAAGCCCTACGTTTAAATAGAGCATGTTATTTGCAGTTTCAATGTTACAACATCGCTTATCAATGCTTATCAAAGCCACTGCATTTGACACAAGAGTGTTATCTGCACTCTTATTGTTACGACACTGCATTTTGATGTATAAAGTCCTTACTTTCAAATTAAAAAAAATGTTTTTGCAAGTTTAATGTTACAACATTGCTTATCTATGTTAAAAGCCCCTAAATTCTCAGTAATAGAGAGTGGTAGTGGCAAACGCAAGTTTTGTATTGGGTCATTTCTTTGGCTGGTCCAAACTTGGTCCAACGTATAAAAAGTAAGTACGTAAGTAATCATTCTTTAGTTACCGAGGGTGACCCTATTAACCGAATCAATCATCCTTGGGGCCCTCTTTAACAAGTTAACATTCTATTTATAGACAATCGTAAAAATAGAAAAGAAACTCGAAACATGTAGGCATGAAATCATTTGAAATAAAAATTAATATTGATGAGCGTGACTAAGAAAATGGTACATTTGTCCTTTTTTAAAACATTACATCCCTTACCCTGCCATCAAACGGTCCTTATTTTAAGATCTAGATTCATACCATCGTGAGGTTGTATGTCATATGCGAGTTAATGGCGAAGGCCCAAGCAAGACTTCGACAATACCATCGTGTCTGGTCCCTCGCAGCTACTCACAAAAAATACGATAAGAACCATATTCACGTGACTGGCTGATCTGAATAGCTCGTTTTAAGTTAAAAATATATACATCATGGGCTACTGTAGCCCATGAATTTTAGTGAGTCAAGAGCCCTCTTCTTTCTTTCATCATAAAAAGTAAGCATATTTTATTGTTTATCTGTGATGATGTTTTGCTTAAGTTGAGAAACCTACATGCGAGCTAAAACGTTTTTGTTAACAACAGTAAAAGCTAGGGCGAAGATTAGGCTAGTAAAATATCATATCTGAGCCCCTGACCTCCACCACCACACCGGTGACCTAGGCTGCTATCCGTTCTAAGGCGGTAATTCTATTGCTGTTAATTTAGGGTTTGTTGCTGCTCCAATTGTGTGTGTGGGTGGGTATGCTTGGTCCTCATTTTAGGCTTGATTCGTGTCTTTTCTAGTTTAGCAATCATCTTGATGAGTAAGAAAGCTCTGGTTTCTTTGCTTTAATTGTGTTTTTAGCTGGCTGTATTCTGTGCCATTCCTTATAGTGCTGTTGTTTGGTCTGCAGTCTGTGATTGTGGCATATCTTGGCCATACTAACTATTTAAAAAAAGTCAATGTTCTTATAATCATAGAAATAGAGATTGTTATTTGCAATTTAAACTCAGAAACTATGCTATTGAATGTCAAACCCTTGTATTCTCAGGAAAATACTGATTACTGAATCACAAATTAACCCAACCGGGCCGCGTAGCGCAGTCGGCAACGTGTCTGGCTACAGATGCGTGTCTGACTGCAGATCCAGGGGTCGCGAGTTCGATCTCGGCCCGGTCCCATACTTTCGTGGAGATTGATCATGAAATAATTTCTAAGGTCATTCTTCTCCCTTCCGCTGATTCATTCAAGAAGGGTTGTTGTCAGTTACAAGCGAAAGTATGTGCACGAATTACTGGTTAACCGCTTGTTTAAGCCTGCCCAGGAAAAAATGTGATTAGGTTAACTGATCGTCCCGCAATGACCATAGCTGTTGACTTGGGACGTAAAGCAACAAAACAAACAAACAAACAAATTAACCCATATTAGCCTAGCTTCCTTTTTTGTTGGACATCGGCAAACAGTGCTAAACCAGATCAGACACCGCAGGTTCTCCACTGTTTGCAAAAAGAAGTTTCTTTTAAGATTTGAACAAAAAAGAAAATACAATCCACATCCTTAAAATTGGAAATAGGCTCGTTCAACAAATAAAGTTGGCAAGTCTGTTTTGCTTAAATGGGTTAAAGTTATAAAACTTGCATATCGTTTCCCACTGAATAGCAAACAAGGTTCTGGTATGTTACAAGATAGACATAACAGAATATATTTTTCTTGTACAATGCTAGTATAAGAAGGTTAAGACCAACGCAGTTAATACACACAATGGAAGCACTAACACGCAATGCATAAACCCCATTATCCTAAATACCTTTGAATTGTTAGCAGTGGCAGCAACATAGGGGTTTCACGTTATTTTACTGGCCAAAACTTCCCCCCCCCCCCATACCACTTTTGTTTAATCTCGTTATCTGTTTTGCTTGGTCTCTCGCTTTTTTTTAATGTAATCAGATCTAATAGAGAAACATGGATTTAAGCTAGAATTGTGTTTATCTTCTGCAAAAAAACCCAATAAAACGACAACAACATGCCCCAAGGTTATACAACTGTTTTCATGCTCAACTCTACTGAGCATGACATTCAAATGTTAATAAAGTCTCGAATGCTAGAAAATAAAGACATTTCTTGCTTTAGAACTCTCAGATGTTGCATTTATCCTTCTAATAAATGTTAGCATTTATGAGCAGGATATATTTCACTCTCATTTCACTTGAGCATGAAAACGTTTTATAGCCTCGGGGCCCCGATGTCTCTCTTCAACGCCTTGGTGTCAGAAAGATCCAAATGTAAAATATTTTAAATGCAATTTCAAACTGAAAAGAAAAATCATTCTTTTTAGCACACAAGCAATTTGATATCCAGAAAAGATATCATCCCAATGCAGTGGGACTATAGCAAAATCCTCATTAGGGAAAAGCATATTAGCAGAGAGTATATCCATTATGATAGGAAATCTGTATTACACTCAAAGCACATGCACATCTTCGGACATTGACAAAACCACCTGCAAAGTTTAAGAGATCTTGCAAAATTATAGGAGGAGTTTTGCTCACAAGATACCCGGTGTCTTTGTGCTTTGATTAAAGTTAAGACAAAATTGACTAAATTCAAACTACAGAAAAGAGACAAAAATAAATTGCAGCAAAGGCCATGCACATCTACAGACCTTGACAAAACACCGGTAAAATTTCAAAAATATCTGGCTAAAATTGTAAGAGGAGTTACGCTCACAAGATACCCAAAGTCTATGTTCTTTGGTAGAAGTCGACCGAATAGAGACAAAGTTCATACTATGAAAAAAGTAAAAACAAATCTTAGGCCTACTGCCAAACCTCATGCACATCTTCATATCATGACAAAATACCTAAAAGGTTAAAAAGTATCCACCTTAACTCTTTTTAGGAGGAGTTGCGTTCACAAGATACCCAGTGTCTATATTCGTTGGTAGAAGTTGACCCTAAAATGGCTTATTTCAAGCTGCGAAAATAGTAACAAAAATCATTTGAGGATTACAGCTAAACTTTTTCAGACCTTTACAAAACACCTGTAAAGTTTCAAAAAGATCCAGCTAAAACTGTAGGCGGAGTTGCGTTCACAAAGTTAACACAATTTGTGAAAGATATTTAGACAGATAGATGGATAGATCGACGTACGCATGGGGAAATTATTTGTCGCCCAACCCTGAAGGGAAAACATAATTAGCCAAATGTGAAGAAGCAAGAAAAGTCTCCTACATCTAACCTTCAAAATATAAAAGTTATATATAAAAACCCAGTAATTCCACGATGAACCAAGACAGATACAAGCTTATTATACCAACCGCAAGTAAACAGCTTTCGACAAAGGCGTCACTGAGTGGGAGCTCCCATCTTAATTTGGGATTATGACCAGGTGATGTTTAATCAAACATACTCAGTTTCAGGCACTAGCAAGAATATTAAAAATTTGCTTGTGTTATGCTTTATATTTTCCAACGCACTAGCCAGCTAGTGAATAACACAGGCTCTGAGTAAACTGTGATTATGCGCAGGCAGGTCTGCAACTGTTTAGTCGTTCTGCAGCGTCTGATCAGGGTCTGTGCTGTTTGCCAATGTCCCACAAAAAGGATGCAATACTTATATGGGTTAAAATCAAAGTATTGCTAGTATCATTACAGATTGATATTTTTCTTATACTATGTTATAATATTGTCATAAATACATTTAATTACCTGAACAGTCGCAAGCTAATTCTCGTGCATACCAATCACCATTTTCGTTACATGTCAGTTTATTGAGAAATGGCTTGCAACCAGAGTAACAAGTATATCCACATCGAGATGAAAGTGTACGGCTACAATTTCTCCATATCATTCCGTTCGGTATATAGGCGGAGCAGTTATAAGAGACATATGGTGTAGATGTGGAGGCTGCTGTAGAAACTGTCAGTGTTGTGTCTGAACCTGATAAAACAGAATTAGAAGCCACTGATATATCAAGAACATACATGTTTATGACAGTAGATATCAACTCCTCTATAGCAAAAAGTGTGAGAAAATGAGCCAAAACAACATATTTTGGTATTTAGCGGTATTTCACAATACATGGATTTTTTTAGCTCATACTCTCATATTCGCTCCCTCTGAAACCATTTTATCACGTACAAATAACAAAGTTTTGAACTGACCGAATTTTCAAGATGGCTGTCCCATCTTCCATGGACAGGAGTTTTGCACCATTTTCCTTAGGAGGGCTTTAAACTTCAAAATAGTTTCAATAATTCTCTAAAAATGTGATAAAATCCGTAAAATAAAATTAATTCCTATAATATGACGTTGGTATTATTGTGTGTTTTGAAACCTTACATATATTTGTTCAGAGAAAAATGTTGATTAAGCGGATGCTAAGTTAGTAACTTCTCTATAATCAGACTGTCAACTAAATAGTTTTCTTACAGCGGGTAAAGTTTTCTTACTCAACAGGCAGGCATCCTTAATGCTGGTAATATCGACAACGTAGCAGCCTATATATAATGGGAAGTTGACATTGCTAGATGCGTAAAAAAGGTGAACACCTGTTTGCACGTGCAAACAGTTATATTAGCGCACCTGCAAAGTATAATAAGTCGATTTTCAACATTAAACATCTCAAAATTTGATTATATATTTGGTATCTGAGCAGATTGATTCAAGTCGTTCCTAGTTTCACATCATATAGAAAGGTGTGCTTGCGATGTGGCACATATATAACTTGTATGTTATGGTCTGATTTGCCCAAACATAGCGACATCAACCAAAAATCAAACCCATCAGATTTTCATGGACCCCTGATTAGCTGAATAAATTTTCACACATTTAAAGGTAAATTAATACACCGGCAGACCTCCAGCATGAAGTCCTGTCTTTAAGATATGAAAAGGGTTTTTGTTTTTTCAGCTTTTTTATTATCTTGTATTTTTAGAATATTCAGCATTTGACCAATTTTCTTAACAGATAGAAGAATAATACTAATCCTAAACATCAAGCTATACATGCAGCTTCTTTCTATTTACACTTATAGTTGCTCATGATCTTTACCTTTGTACAAATTGTGCAAATTTATTTGTTATTGCAAGCAATGACAAGACACTGCATGATGTTTATGTAAATTCCTTGAAAACATATTTTAGAGTAAATAATATTTATCAAATATGACGTTGAAAATTTCAATATCTAATTTCATGTACACTCTTTGCTCACGAAACTATCTATCTGACAGGCCGCCAGAGTTTTAATGCAGAATCCTAATAAGAAGCCAAGATGGACCATTTTCATCGTTTCAAAAATTCCAATTTACTTGTTTGAAGTAATTAAGCATTAAAACGATAAAGGCGGAAGAAAAATAATGGGAAATAGGGGCCTTCCGAGAAATCAACCTGGGTCCTCTGGTTTCAAAGAGTGACAAACTAACTGGTAAGCTCGTCTGTAGCTCAAAATGACCATGCACATAAAATGAATTAGCCAAGTGTCTGCCACTTTTGTATTTGCAACCATTATTAAAACTTGAGAAATGTGTACATCACTTGACTTCTTTTTAACTATTTATCTGCTTTCTGATAATGAGTCAGTTCTGATAAAATATCAAAGATAATTTGGACACATATTATGCACTCTGTAATGCCAAATACGTGTCGAAAAGTCTATATTTCATAAGAGTATCTGAACACTTTGTTGATCTGATTTCCTAAATGGTCAAAATACAAAAGCATAAAGGTTTTCAAGGGATATCCCAGTTTCCTCACACCGGACCGGTGCATTAGGGATTTAGCAGCATATTTATTTAAATAGCAAATAAAAATGTATGGATAAAAATGTGTGGTTGCTTAGGCTGAGCTGTTCCTTTGTTGGCTTTAATGGACACAGTCTAATCATACCATTGCAGATCTATAGTTTGATACAGTAAAACCTTGAAAATTCGCAAATTGACTTTTTGATTTGCTCGCTAATTCAAAATAAACACACTAGATATAAATAAAAGGACAATAGGTATTTATGAATGTATTTGAATAAATGCCTATACAAAACTATGGTTGAGTGTGTAAAAGAAACGTGTCAGGGCTGTTACCTACCCCAAACATTGATAATACACATTTTTGGCTGTTGTACATTGTTATGTCTACCTCCCTATAGTTAGAACTTTGGATGCTTCGAAAAATTACCTCTAATTCCATGGACTTCGAATTTACGAGATTTGACTGTTTTCTTTAACCATGTTAATCAAATTGTCAAACATACAAGTATAATTTCCTGCATATTTACAAACTATGTCTGGTGAATTTCAACCGCCATTTGTAGACCAATGCCGAAAAACTATTTGAGCAAACGTGGTGAACAAGGGGCATGTTAATTATAGAGAATATTGTTTTGTCTGACATTCTGACATATATTGATCAGATAAGAAAAAAAGTTGATTAAACGGCTGCTCAGCAATTAACTTCTTTTCAATCTTAGCGCAGGTTGAATTTCTTATCTACAAGGTGAATATTTCTTAGTCGAGTGGACTGTTATATCTTGATTTATATGATTTAGGAGATGGTGCATTGATAAGTTAGGGGTCTTTCATGCAAACCAAATTTTTATGTGTCTTGATCCACATCTGATTTAAGGGTGAGGCTGGCGCCGTTAAACCGGTTTAAGCCCTCCAGTAAAATATTTTACTGACCGTTCCAAGGCGGTACTTCTTTTGTGGATCTTTTATGTTTTTGTTCTGTCGTGTGTTTGCTATGTCTTTGTGCTCGTCTGTTTATATGTGCTTTGTGGTCACCTGCTGGAAAAGGGCTTACCTTTTGGCTCTCGTTTGTGGTGTCTAACGGTGAGTTTGTCACTTTCCCATTGGAATCCTGGGTCAGGTGTGGTACTTGATTGTATCGATTCCTGATCTTTGCATCCTAACTTACTTTACTTTTTTCTCACACCAGATTTGGATTTTCGTTGTTTTTACCCATGTGAGATTATAACAATCCACCGTGAGTGTCCATGTAGGATAGAGATATCTCACCTGAGGGGTATGGATTTAAACCAGGGACTAGGCTTGCAGAATGCCTGGGTAAATTACGTCCCCGAGGTTGCCAATACATGGACAGACTTGCGGTGGATTGTTTTCTCCCATTTTTCTGAGGTTTTGATTTGAACATAACACATAAAAAACGCGAAATTTTAGATTTTTACTCGTTGGATTTACATTATTTCTGATTTCACGAGTGTTTTTATGTGGTATTGAAATGGATGTAAACATAGTTTGCACCTTGTTATTGACTGGAAAACGCAATTGGGGCATTAGTCAATTTGCAAAATGCAAAGTAAAATCCTGCTAGGCCCATGTAAGAAAGCAGTCACATGGTCATGGAAGATAAATAGAATCTATCATTGGTGTTCAGTGGGGACAGAAAAATCCCAACCCGAGGGCCCACAGTTCCCGTGGGAAACGAGGCTTGCCGACTTTCCCACTGAACGGTGGACCCGAGGGTTGGGATTTTTCTGGAACCACTGAACTACAAATGATCGATCTTTTTCTCATTTACCACGACCGTACGGTACAGTACTGTGTAATATTTGTTGGTGACGTCACTGAGATCGATGTTTACAGTCAATGACGCGCGTTGTACAAATCAACTTGAAACAGCAAATAAACAGCGAATTAAACAATGAACGAATTGTAATTTCATCAAAATGGATTTACAAGAACTGGCTTATCAGCCACAGTAACTCGAGTAAGTAATTTTGTTGAGGAAAATGTGTGTGTGTTTTTACATCGTCAAGGCTCCCCGTCCCGGTGGATTCAGTCACTCAATGCCAGACACAACAGGTTAAATATGTCAATCGCACAATGCACTCAGCATGTTCAAAGCATTGAATAAAGGTTGTAATTAAAAATGCGCAGTTCAACTTTTAAACCAAGTTGAAGGCCGACTTAAATCGCTGAAAATTCATCATAGAATTTTTTCCTGACTGACAACAATTCAACTTTCGTTTTCGAAGGAATACAGTCATGCGCCAAAAATGTTATCTCTTATTAGCAACGGGCCGCGTGTGGCATATCTCGTATTAGTTACGCTTATCTCACATGGGTAGCGATGTGGGACAGATTTTTCCGACTGCGAGCTTACATAGGGATCACTCGATCTTGGTATGTGAGAAAGAAATTTCTTACATGATCTGACAGCCTATCTTATATGGGCAAAGGTGGGGGAATTTTTTTCTAACATACCAATGCAAACAAAATTGAGTGATCTCTATGTTAGCTTGCTGTTGGGAAAGTCTGTCCTGACATGCCCTGTTTGCCATTGGAACGACAGGCCATCAGTTTGGGACATTCCTGTCCCCACTGAACACTAATGATGGATTCAATTAATCTCACATACCCGTACCAGCCCACGGGAAAGATAAAGATTGAACAGCTGCACGCCGGCCGCACGTCGATCCGTGACGTCAAACAGCCAATCATTGCGCTTAATTTTGAGTCTGGGAATGATCTCAAGCTGTATAACCTCGAGGCCTGAGTAAATCATTGGGTCTATGACAAAACATAGAACGACAAAACATAGAAAAGCAAAAATATAGAAAAGACATAATATAGAAAGACAAATCATAGAAAAAAAACATCGAAAAAAGATCGAAAAAACTTCAAAATAACATTGAAAAAGTTCAGAAACATCGAAAATTTATTTCCATCAATTTTACGACAACAATACATTTTTTGGATATTTGAGGTAGGCCTAGCGAACGTTGATTAATTAAGCTATCATGTAACGTTGTGGGCCAAGCCCTTCAGGTACTCCATACATGAATGTCCGTTATTTGTTCTTAACTCCAACTCGGACACATCTCTTTTCTCAGAGCTATTTTCCTCAACTCAGTGTTGGATTGCTCTCCCTTGAGAAACTCCAAAAATCCAAATATTTGAGTAAGCCTGATCCAGTATTGAGCTTATTCGTCGGTGCTCGGACCCAGTATATGTTTATTGCCTCCGAGGTCGGTGCCAGTCTTCCTAACAGACTAAGCAGATGGCAGATAGCTTGGTCGAGTGAGCGAATGTTAAACGACGCATAGCAATCGCCAAGCGGTCAACTAATCATAATTTTTCACACTTATTGTTCTATTATTGGTCGTTCTATTATTCATCGCTCTATTTAATGTCGTTTCTATGTTTTGACGTATCTATTAAATGTCGTTTCTCTCTTTTGTCTTTCTATGTTTTGTCGTACACCGAAATCATTGAGTTACCTGAGCAGCTGCAAGCCAAGCGTTGTGATCCCCAATCGTAATTTTCATAACATGTCAGGCTATTAAAGAGGGGTTTGCAGCCAGAATTACATGTGTATCCACAGCGGGATAAGTGAGAATGACTACAATTACTCAAGATCTTCCCATTGGGTATATAGGCAGAGCAGCGATAAGGTGCTGTTGTTGTAGTAGATGTTGTTGTTGTGTCCCTACTTGTTGTGTCTGGACCTGGTAAACATATATAATGATGTACTGTAAATTCGAAAATTTTCGCGAGGGTTTATTTTCGCGAAACTTTGCCTATGTGAAGTTTCATGAAAATAAAATCCTCGCGAAATGGCGAATTTACTCTGTCGTTTACTGATATAAGGAAATCATGCCAAGTCGCCATTTTTTTACATCGCAAATATGTCTTTTAACGCTATTCGCGAAAATAAAATTCTTGCAAAACTTTTCGAATTTACATAACATAAACTTAGATGATGAAATAATAAAAAAAATGTCATTGTAAGCAATTCAACATGATTATGTTTTATCAAATATTATAAGTGTTTATTAGGTACAGTAAAACCTGCGTAAAACTGCCACTCAAACATAGACAAAACAAAGATCTTAATAGCAAATGGTAGCTTAATATAGGTCGAAAGTATTGCAGAATGCAATCCTTGGCGTTTCGCCGGCGAGCCAATAATGGCCCAACATTGAATGCTGGCTGGTTTGGTAGTCTTGTGAATTTTTGCAGGGGATCTTGACTGGTGTTGCAAAAGAACCCTACATGTATATTTTTGTGACTTTTCAGCAGGGGGCCCAGACCCGCTTTACCCCCACTGGATCCGCCCATGATGTATTTCAGTCTATTAAGATACATACAAATCAATCATCAACAAGAGCGTTCTTTTGTTTGAACACTCAACTTCTGAAGTTGCATTACAAGGGTCAGTCAAAAATAACTGAGCCCTACCTCATAACATTTAAATCAAGTAAAATGGATATATAGTTAAGTGATATTTCATTGTAGTTATATGTCATGTATTTAATCACCTAATTTATTTCTGTTGGTAGGCTTTTTGTAACGGTTGCTAGGCAACAGAATATGACCTGTCAAATGGGTCCGTTCACTCTGTTATCAACTAAATCTAAGCATGCTATGGAAACAGTATTGTTAAAGCAAGTTTTTTTTCACTGTCGTCTGATATCATATACATATTCAGTGTCACCAAACAGAAACCAAATGACCCTAAATTATAGATGCTGTGGTAGTTTGATTTCAGAATTTATCAAATTTTAACTTGGCTGAGGTCTTATAATTTACCCCACCCACATTCGTATTTACACAAGTTTAACAGAAAACATAAAATATTAGCTTAATAATGCTTTAACAGTTCTGCATACACAAACCAACCCTTAGACGTATTAAAATCCTTGATTTAAATGCACAATTTTATTTCCTTGATAACACAACTCTTGTGTATTTGAAAATTTGTGGAATTTTGGCGCTTTTTGTTGCTAGGCAACGCATACAATAAATTTTTACCTAAACATTAACGAACTAAGTGTAATGGAAAGACAATATGATATATGTTATTCAAATAAATGTCAAATATGTCTTTTACAAAAACCTTAAAGCACACAAGCTTTTATTGACATGCTGTATATTCTAGAGGCTGAGATCGTCAACGCATCGATCTGACTGACGATCTTCTGTTGCCTAGGAAACATAATAGAACGTCACTAGGGTGTTCTTTATGATTAGAACATCTATAACATGTTATACTTATAGAAAATAATCACATTAGTTGTCTACAATACCAAACCAGAATGTTATGAGGTAGGGCTCAGTTATTTTTTACTAACCCTCGTACATGACACGAAGTGGTGATTGAAATATTACCAAGACACGAATTACAGGACAATCTGGATAATTGAAAATTTTAGTGAATGTAATTGACCATATTTGACAACATAATTAAATGTTATCTGCACTTTTTCAAAATATAAGGCAAAACAGCGTTGTGATCGACGAAACTTGACATGCATATTCGCATGACATTTGTAGATAGTACGCGTTTTTTGGCTATTCCATAGCTAAGGTGTTAATTGTTGGATTTCAGGGAGAAGTCGAACAAAGCTGAGATAATACATCCATGAAATTTCTAATTAATATGTGTTTATTAAATAATGTTCTATGATGTGGCAACTTCCAAACTATACATGTCATTTCCAAATATAGCATAAACAGTTACTTCATAACTTTCAAAATGCAATTCAAACTGGTGTTTTAGATGTAGGCCAGAAACAACTTTCAGACAAAATGAGATCATTCAGAAACTAATTCAGTTGGAAGTGGTTTTATCATTTTAAGTTGTCTGCTTTTGGTGTAAAATGCCAGGAGGAAGTTCTTACGAGATAACACCCCAACCCACCCACCCCCACATAACGCGCGCAAAACATATGTACATAATGTGTCCTACATCTATAAAAAATCTAATTTATAAGTTTATATTTTCGAAAGAAAGACTATATTTAGAAATAATTCTAATACACCAACTTACAGTTTTCACATAAAAGATCTGTTTCACGGCTCCAGGTGCCATTAGCTCTACAAGTGAGCCAGGAAACAGAAGATTCTTTACAACCAGATCTACAGTTATATGTACATGTGTCTCCTGGCTGACGAGAACAGTGCCAAACAATTTCTCCATTACTGAAGGTGGATGGACATAGGTCCTCTTCCCCTGAAAAATGCAACAGAAGCAGTTAACTACTATGTTAACCCTTGAAGCGCCACCTATGATTTGCAGCATACGACAGTTTGAATTTTGTTGCTTTTACAAAAAAAACAACAACAAACAAACAAACAAATAAGGGATGATATTTCATTAGAATCGTCTGCTGGCAGACGATCCTCATGAAATATCTTACTTTATTTTTTTCGAAAGTTAGAAAATATTTCGCAAAATTTGTCGTCTGCTGCAGTTGTGATTGGCACTTTAGGGATTAAATATAACCACTCTGAAGAAAACAGTGTTATACAATTCTTCAAATACCACGTTGGAACATGAGCGGATCCAGAGGGGGAACAGGGTGTCCGGGCCCCATAAAAATCACAAAAAATTAGGGTTGCCAAGAGACGCTAAATACTGGTTGGGATCGATCCCTGAAAAATCACAAAGCTACCAAGCCCGAATTCAATGTTAGGCCATCATCGCCACGCCAGCTGCTTGCGGGCCGATAATGGCCCACTTTCAGTGGTATTTGGATCATTTCTCCTCTCACAAAAAAAAATCTTGTCAAAAGTGGACACCCTCCGACAAAAGTTTCTGGATCCGTGCATGTGGAAAGACAGAGAGATATCTTTCACCTAAAATACCCAAGTGTAGTTAACTGTTATACTCTCACCAAGCATTCACTGTAAATAGTTTTTGGAAATACAGATGAACTTCAATGGCTCGAGCTCTGATGGCTCATTCACCTGGACTGGCTATAAGTATCATCATGGTCCCTACAGGTCATTTTATGCATAATCCACCCTGAATGACTGGAACTACCCTTGGCTAGAACTATATATTTCATGGTCCCAAGCCTGTTTGAGCCATTGATGACCGCTGTTTTGGGTTTAAAGTAAGTAAGGGTGCAAAGATCAGGCATCGATACAATCAAGTACCACACCTGACACAGGATACCAATGAGAAAGTGACAAACTCACAGTAGACACCACAAACGAGAGCCAAGAGGTCAGCCCTTTCCCAGCAGACATCCACAAAGCACATATAAACAGACGCGCACAAAGACATAGCAAACACAAGACAGAACAAAAACATAAAAATTCCACAAAAGAAGTACTGCCTTGGAACGGTCAGTAAAATATTTTACTGGAGGGCTTAAACCGGTTTAACGGCGCCAACCTCACCCTTAATTCAGATGTGGATTAAGATACATAGATATTTGGTTTGCACGAAAGACCCCTAACTTATCAATGCATCATCTTCTAAAACATATAAATCAAGATATAACAAGGAGATAAAGCAAGGATAAGGACTCAACAGTAAATTAAACTGAATACTGGAGCAAAAGAAATCCAACAGGTAAACCTCAGTGGGCTCAACAAACAGCCAAAGCATCAGGCCCCTACCATCTCATCAATAGATAAGTCTTTAAGTCGGAACCATCATAGAGTCTGAAGTCCGACCCACCGGCGTGCAATTAAAGAGGAAAGCAAAGTTGCCAACCGTGATTTGGTTGACAACCAAGAATGCAGTCTGTTGCAATACATTAATGTTATAGCCAATCTTTTTATAATGGGAAATTATTTTAATGAACTGCGCTGAAAAATTATTAGAGCCAACAATCTTCCTCAATTTATACACCAATTCACCATAGAAATCAGGTTCCGAAAGTCCTTGGCGCAAGAGACATTTAAGTCCAATTTGGAATTTAGAAATCAAATCATAGTATCGTCTATAAAACTTTGAAAATGTTTTTCAAAGTTTATGATACCGATAGCCTTGTTTAAGAAGTTAACATTTTTTGCGAGTGTTGAAGTCAGCAACATAGATAGATGCTCTAGCAAAACGAATGAGTTGAGAGATATAGACTCCATAGGATGTAGAACGAGGAACATCTCCATCTAAAAATGGGAAATTGACAATTTCAAAATCAAAGTCGTCACGTTTATCATAAATTTTGGTAGAAACAATATCATTAGAAATTGACTAAAACCCTTACAAGCTAGAATTAGAATACCTGAAGAAGTGTTGTGCCCTTGGCTACACACAGTGCTCCCATCAAAGACTCTGCTGACTAGCTTACGTGGATGCACAGTCTGATCTGAGTCTTTGTCTTGCCAACATATACCGCTTTCTAGTAACCAGCTGAATTAATTGTGTTTAAAGACCAAACGGTATATGAGTAATAAATGGGAAATGCCACAATCCACAACACAGTGAGAGAGAGGTTTAGAACACTAACAGTCACATGATATCAAAAGATAATCAAAAGAAGGCTCCAAGCTCTCTCTTCAAAAGTGAGATTATAGTAAAACTAAAAACGACACTATTTTAGCACTGCACAACACAACAAGGCACAAACGAAAAATCCCACAAAACAATGGTTGCAATTATAAAAAATAAATAAACAACAACAGAGCAACAGTCTTAGAACTGCTAGCAAAAGGAGTATAGGCTTTCCAGCAATTCTTTTTGATTGTATCACTTAAATCACAAAAACAAACTGGCTCTGATATGCCTTGATGTTGAAAAGGGGGTTACAAGCCAACATTGTAATTAATCATAAACTCCGAGTGTCTTCAGTAGAATTAAAAAAAATCCTTTATGAAGTTTATGATATGGATGGACTTGTTATGGTAACTTATCAGTCAATAATTGGTTTCTCATGTTGAAGTCACTTACATTTGAACATACTCTTGCAAAACAAACGAGCTGTGTAATATATACATCATAGGAGGGGAAAGAGGAATGTTTTAATTAAGGCATTTGAATTTTCCTATTTTTAAATTAAAATCATCTCGTTTATCATAAATTGTAGATAATGCTATGTCATTATTCATGGACAGGCTCAATTCCAAGAAGGGGCTTCAGTATCAAAATAATTTGCCTTCATTGGCTGACATAACGTGGGATTTAATCAGCTTACCATTTGTTCAAAATAAGGATTAGCTCTGTTCAGTAAGTCATCTAGATATTGTGTAAATTTCTTGGCAAATCTTGATTTAGCCCTCCAGTGGCAATAGCCGATATGCATGGCTCTGTTGTTATATAATGATTCATCTTTTTAATTGTGGCTCTCATTGTCTTTTGAAGGTTTTGTGTTTGGTCATTATTTTTTGTGCATCACTTTCTAATTGTTTTACTTTACTGCTTTTTGATGCCATGTGACTGATTGTTTTCTGATCTCAACCTTACGGTGCTGTGGCATTTCCAGGTGATAGCTACTTACATTTTGGGTTAATCTATATAAATGTCAGTTAGAAACAACGTAATATATTCTATCCCATTACAGAACAAGACCAAATTTGCAACAAGATGAGCAAATTAACACTCGTTGGAATACTTACAATTTGTCCATGCAATTTAGAGCCAAGTATAAGACATTTATCGCCCAAAAGATAATGGAGAGCAATTCAAATGTATTGACATGTCCAAGACTTATATCGCTTTGGTTGTTCCAAAGGGAAAAAGTGTTTCTGCTTACAAGCCAAATAAGGACAAAATTTCTCCTTAAATTTTGTTTGAATTCAGTAATTTTATTATCACAGGACATCAAGGAAACAATTAAAGTAAAACAACTAGCTCTCTCTTCCTTGTTGGGCTGATTGCAAAATTAGCCAGGGCACCAAGAAATAAATTAAGAAAATAGGACCAAATATGGAACCTTCACAAGTAATGAATGGACCATTTAATCAACAACACCAGAACCTTCAAACGGACAGCAGCATAAGCTCGCATGGAAGCTTCCTAACTTATGCAATGCATCACCACAGCAAAACAATCTAATCAAATTAACAAACTCTTATTTATTAGTAGTCAAATGTTATTGATTAGACAGAGAAATGTGCACAGAAGTTGGAAAATCGCATCAATTTGAAAGTGCATTGTTTGCTTTGGATAATTTATACGTACGTGTACAAAGTGCTTTTGTCAAACCCTGTGACCAGTACCACAGTCCAGATGCATTACATTTCAGACTTGGACTTGCTGGGGCTTTATTGTAGTCAGGGTTACACTTGTAGTCATAGCAATAGCTTCCATATTCTCTGCTACAACCGGGTCCTATGTAACCATTGGGGATGACATCTGGACATCTTAGCTCTACAAAGACACGATAAGTATCAGTCAAGCATTGTTGGATACAGATTAACTCGGATATTTGAACACCTATTTTTTCGGAATTCTTCCTTATTCTAATAAAATTTGAGATTAAGATACCATGACCTATGTATGACCGATTTTAGTAACAGTCTATAAAATCATTTGTTTTGGGGGCATAAAAGAAACATTTGATAGGAAAAATTGAATATAATCATAATTTGGGTCCTTAATTATTTTATTTATATCACCATATTGTTCGAACTTTGAAAAATTGAAATAAAAACTCTGGTTCCAAGGACATTGAATTTACGAGATATGACTGTATTACATAATTAACTTAAGGCGATTACAACATTAACAGTTTTCATTTTAAAAGCTACATGTGCGAATCATATAAATGGTCTCAAATTCAGCTTGACAAGAGCATGGGAATTTAATACCTATCAGATTTGTGGGCAACGAAAACCCAGACGACTTTGGGAAAATGTGCAGAATCACCAGAACTTTTGATGCTCGCATGTACCCAGAAGTCATATGCGATTGTTTGTTATAATTCTCAGATTAAACTTTGTTATCTGTTCTCATAGAATCACTCAAACGTAGCACACATGTCAATCATCAGATTATCTTGCGTCATGGGCTAGTTTTGTTTTTGTTTGTTCTATTGGACTCTTTACGTCCCAATCAACGCTTTTTCAGTCATTTTTTGACGGACGTTCAAGGGTTGAACCATTACAAAACGTAGGATAAAGTGTCTTGCTCAAGTACACAACGCAGGACCTCCAGTTGAGCTCAAACCCGCATCCCCTCTATCTCGAGCCATGACCTAGAATGTTCAGAATATCTATTTAAGCATACACTATGTCTCAGCATGCTGCTTTGAATCCTATATGTATCCTGTTTTTTAAAAACTTACCTGTACAGAGAGACGACAATGGTTTGTTCCAGGAATATGATACACTACATGTCACACTTGTTGCTTCTAAAGGCGATGATGGGAGATAACCTAAATGACACGTGTACATGCACGTTTCACCAGCAGCTCTACTACACGACAGGTCCAAGTCACCATTCGCTAACTCGTAAGGACACTGTTGGGCGTCTAGAAAAAATAGTAAACATTATAACATGTCTAAAACCGTCACTCTAAAAAAGACCTGAAATTGTTTTTCAAGATCAATTATCGCTTGCCGGTACTTGTAATCCTTCCCACATTAAAATCTTTTTAAAACTTTTCATACAGTTTGTTTTATATATGGACTGTCAATTTCTGAAATAAAAAAAAGGATCTTAATAATTGAATTATGCGTTTCTTTTGATGTTAAGTATATATAACAGAGCAAATGACAGATGAGACTAAATTGTTTAATAACGTATTTCCTCTAGAAAGTGGCGACTTTTCACAAATCTAGAATTAACCCACTTGACACTCACGCCTAAATAGCTTAGTTGGTAGAGTATCCGCTTTTGGAGCGGGAGGTCGTGGGTTCGAAGCCGTTGGCCGCACATTACCAAAAGGTAATAATAGTACTAGCATCCCAATCTCTTGCTGGTGCTCGCATTAAAAAGAGATTGTGTAAAACATGTAAGAAAAGGTCGTGAGCTAAATTCTGTCTGTTTAACTATAAGCGACGTTAAATAAGGGAGGGTTCTTTATCTTTATCTGCTGGTATTCCTGAAAATTATGTTGTTAAATATCACTCTAAAGGTGCCAGCATGGAATCCGTTAACGTTATTCAAGAATGTAGGTACAGTGACACCTGTGTTTAACGGCCACTCAAAACTAGACAAAATACAGATCTTAATGACAAATGGTAGCTTAATGAAGGTCAAAAGTATATGTAGCATTATTGGAGCATTCTGTAATAGTAACACTTTTGACCTGCATTAAGTGATAATTGGTCTCGAAACCCATTTTTTTGGTCTTTTGAGAGTGGCCATTTTACACAGGTTATCTGTACTCACTTGTGCATAAGGAGTGCGGGTCTACACTCCAGTTTGTTGATGTTTCACACTTGATTGACGAGACTCCTACCCTCTGCTGGTATCCTGTATGACATGAGTATCTACAACTAGAGCCAACTGTTCCTGCACAGGGTTCTGATAGCTCACCATTTGGTATTATACCAGGACATGGCTTAGCTATAAGGAAACGAGTATGATCAGGACATACAACAATCACATGCAAAAATAAAATATTTCAGTGCATATAATCCCACAAATATTGATGAGTTTAATAAGAATTATAAAATAATTGTTAATGGTGTTACTGCGCGTATCCAGAGTCTACATATCACAATATGAAAAAGTTATGAAATGACGTTTTTAACAAAGCTTTACTACCGCCAGCGTTTTTGTACTAGTGGGTTGAAAACGCATATAAGCAAAGATAAGGACTCAACAGTAAATAAAACCGGAGCAAAAGAAATCCAACCCCATGCAATTAAAGAGGCAAGCAAAGTTGCCAACAGTGATTGGGTTGACCAAGCATACAGTCTGTTGCATCACATTAATGTTATAGACTTATCTATAGATAAGAGGGTTAGGGACTAATGTTGTGTCTGCCTTCAGGCCCACCGGTGTATAATTGTTGGATTTCCTTAACTCCAGTATTTAGTTGTAAACTTTTGGTACTCAAAAGCCCCCTAATCATGCGTTTAAAAATATAATTGATAAGAAAATGTTAACGAATATGACATGTGTCTAAGTTTCATCAAATTTTGACAACCTTTGTTATGGACGCCTATTATGAGGTGCATTGTATCACAACGTTAGTTCTCTGAAACCTGGGTCAATAAAGGCTTTTATTATTTACCTCTAATATTAACTGCATTGTTCACGTTGACCTGATAAACGTTGTCTGTCTCATGGCGTGTGTCTTTATCAGGTCATGATGACGTTTCACTTTTTGAATGACGTCGTCAATGACATTGGATCGACATACGTCATTATCGCTAGTTTGACTGTGAATCAGCTTGTAAACTGATAAATAGAATACCAGATTTGCGTCTTTCGATATCAAGTTTACCCGGCTCAGCTTTGAGAAAACTGTTGAATCGCTCAGCGAGCCTTGCAATGTCAACACGCTTTCTAAAAGCCTTGCCTGGCGAACTTATTATCAAAGACACTCACCTTATATTCTCTATAAACGAGTATACTGTTGCACGTTCCTGTGTTGTTCTCTATTGTTGTAAGTTCTCTCTCTTTCTGAAAGATCGTGTTTTCAGATTATTTTAAAGATGAGGGGTTGCAATCGCGCTACTTACGTAGACAAAGTTCATCAACTGCCACAGATGGCCTTCCCCAAGCTGATATCCAGGTACCTGTACTGCTGCATGATAGCCGAGAAACGCCGACGTGTTCTTCGTATCCCTCATCACATGAGTATGGACACAGCGAACCGTCCGTACACCACCACGTGATATGACCGTGCGGAATAGTGAAATTACAAGAAATTTCACTGGAACCTAAAATGGAAGGAACTATGATATGAAATAGGCACACCTAATTGGCAAATAACCAATTTGTTCTGAGAAGATAGAACATGCTCTTAAACTTATAAAATTTTTCATTAGCCGCAGTAGCTACCTTAAAGGCGTCAGGGCTCTAGAAGTCACCGTTGGATATCATTAGGATACAGCATGTAACGTGTGATTGCATTTTTCAAAGGTGCGACGATACACGTAACAGTTGACGTTTGAGATAAGAGGTTATCATAACCGGTATTTTTGCGATTCAATTTCTTTTTGTATTTTCTTATTGTCAAACATGATCAAGCCACATTCATCAACGGCTGGGTAAGGTCCTTACTTCGATCAACTCTCTTGCACAGAGCTTTGCTAACGGCGTACCTTCGTAGATATTAAAAATTCAACCGTTGAAATTAGAAGGGCTAGACATTTGAGCGTAACTCTAATCGAACACGACTCCATATAGATGAGACATTCTACAAAATCGAAGGAATTCCTTTCCCTCACTTAAATTCCTGTATATATTTTTGCAGTCCAAGTACCTAATGTCGTCGGTGGTATGTTTTAATCAAAGTGGCCCTTAAAAGCGTTTATGACAGATACTGGGATTACAGCTGTTCATATAAGTATTTACTAAAATATAAAGACTTACTCCACTTATATTTTTTTGTCCCTTCGCAAAATAGTGAAGGTTGAACTTCAGTTTTGTATAATTAATTCAAACAGAGACGTGATGTAAGTCTTTGATAGAAATCCATAATGACAGAAGAGTCCAATATCCTTTGGTTTTGAAAATGAATCCGTATTGTGTGTGTTTAGGTATGTCCCGCAATTGGTGTCATCTCTGGTACCACAGTTGCAGTTAATTTATTAAACAGAGTTACTTTTAATGAAAAAAAAAAACTTGAACTGGACTCTTGTGAGGTCAGGAGCGCCAATTATATAAAAATATCAACGCACTTTAGAAAATTTTTGCATAGACGTAAATATGAAACGATCAACTAAAGTCAGTAGTGAGTGAGACAGGTGATATGTCATCTCTGTTACCCATCTTTCTATAAAGAATAAATACTGCCAATAAAAAATTCCAAACACTGAAAAATATGATGGGGGTCAATATTATTGAGTAAACATTTTCAAGATTTTGCTTCCAGAAAGATTTGCATACTTTTTGTGATCACTGTTACTGTCATCCATGTTATAAAAACTAAAGGAATGGCAATCTTGAAAATATAATTGATTATGTAATATATAGAAAAAAATGTAGATTGAAATTTGGATAATTATTCAGAAAGTAGCAGAATACGTCACATTTCTTACCACTGGCTTATTGCCTTAAAGCGCTCCATCCTAATGTCGTTAATTTCTTAAGAAATTGTGACAAAACCATGCACCAGCCAAAATCACTATGCAAACGTAAAATAATAGTGTTATAATCATTTATTCTTGTACTTTACTTATCATCATTATATTTAATTGAATGCAACTTATTTGAAGAATGATTGTTATCAGTTTAGGCACCCAGTGTTACTGTTATATACGTTACTTTAAAAACAACAACTCTAGTTTGGCGCAATGTTTTAAGAATACAGCACTGGCTGGCGCTCGCTCGCCGGTGAATATAAGTTACTAAAATTAAACTCCCTGTGTTTTTTTTTTCCATTCCGGTTTTGCTTTTCTAAAGCGTCGCTAATCATCCTACATGTATCGTAGTTGCCAAGAAAGCAACAAATCACGCACTGGAGCTGATCTATATCGATATTGTTGCACAATAAAACAAATTTGAAGTCTTCGGCTTCTTCCAACTTTCCGTCTTTGCACTAAAGAACATCCGCCAATACTTAGACCACGTCACATACTTTTACATGTATTTGTAACGTCTTTCAAGCGTAAAAACGACGTTACACCGTCTAACGCCATGAATGACGTCATTTTCCAGTGACAAATGACGTCAGCTATCTCACGTTTTCCCTGCGCTTTCAAAGATGTGAATTGTTTTTTGATATATCACACTATTCTAACATGGATCTACAGGCGAGGCGTGTAAGAATTTTTTAATGACGGCACTCATACGCAGCATATATAAACAAGTAAACGGGTGGTCTTATCTAGGTCTGCACTGTCTCTGCTAAATGCTTGACTGTCCCAAAATTTGTATATAAGTATAGTATTTTTCCAGGTGCAATGATACCTGTACATCCTTCTCTAAATGTTATATAATAAAGCTTCGCCTCGGTCAATATTGATATTCTCTGGTCGATATCACATTATTAGTCAATAATTGTATAATATCCAAATACAAAAAAAACCCCATCAAATAGGAGGAACAACTTCTGAAGTTTCTACCATCGACACAGCATTACAGAGATCCATAGATATTTACACTTAAAATTAGCTGGATTTGGTTACTTATGTTATTTACTGTTTCATTTTAATGTGATCAATTGTAAGCTCGATCAGCATAAATCTTTGGTTGCTTTTAAACAGCTAATTAGATTTTTTTATTGAAAGAAACAATAGGTCAAAGCTCTAAATCTATTATGACAGTTTAGGCTTAGTTGAATTCTAAAAAAAAGTTAAGACAAAAAAATATCCCTATATATTTCTACATTTATATATGTTTCTTCAGCAAGTTTTGCATGTCCGAACGTATCCTAGTTTAGATTATGCTCAACACCTATCATTTTCCTAGTTCATTAATTGTATTACATATAGCAAAGAAAATTAGAACTTCAACATTTTGTTGTTGTTTTAAGCTAAGACATGTACCATTTGGCAAAGAGAAATTGTACTCCCATATACACGTAGTCTCTTAGTCAGTACTGATACTTTTTTTGAAAAAAAAACACGGTAACTTGATGTCTATCAAACACAGTTTCATTTTAAAAGGAATAATCTACCCATTGATGTATATCTTAAATAAGTTGGTAATATGTGTTTGCCTTTAACTGTGTTATATGCGTGGCATAATGAAAAACGAAAAACAAAATGATAGCTAACATTGTAAATGTTGTAAAGTATCACTCCTAAGCAGGGTGATATCAAACCAATGATCATTTGGTGTTTTCAATCTAACAGCTTTTACGTTATACGTTTTTTTGCAGTTTTAAAAAAGCTAGTAAATTAAATTTAGTACACGTAATCATGAACTAAAATACCTGTTAAAATTATATCAACTAAAACTATTTTTCAAAATGTTATTGTTTTAAATTGATATTATTGAAAATGTAACGTAACTGACAGTAGAATAACTCATAATATTTTTCAAACATCAATATATGTACACAATGACTTGTTCTTACAGACTGTATAACATAGTGTTAATTTAAACGTTTCGATAGCCACTTTAAAAACAGTCTTAATTATATATTTTTAGTTTATAGAAAATGAGGGTAACGCTATAAACACGCTGTTACACGTTGGTTGGCAAGGCTTAAATTGAGTGCAATTTCTGGTTTGATACCGCTTGTACTTAAATATGAAACAAGTGAGCATTCTGCTAAACAGAATGCATACCTAAATGCATTCTTTGAAATGTTTGAACCCTTGGTTCTCTAATAATGTGGCCATTTACAACTCTATCAAATAGCCTAACCCGAATGTGCTGTGTTTTCATCAGAACAGTTTAAGCGCACATAATAACCTGCCATTCATGTTACTGTTGTCATTTCCGTTACTAAATTTTATATCTGATACCAGTCAACTTTCGCTCAACATATAAACTATCCAATGTTCTGCCGTTGTATTTAAGTTGGTGCCTGCAGCTTCCTATTGCAGAAAATGAAGATACTCATGCTACAATTTCTCAAAATAAACTGACCTCTTGGCTCTCTTGTGTGTAATTTTTCTTGTGTTTTTGTCACTTTCCCAATGCATGTGGTGTGCTGTGTCAGGTGTAGTTCTTAATTGTATCGTTTCTTGATCTTTGCCATCTTTCTTACTTTGATGGTATTTGTCTTAAACATGCTGTTTCGACTTAAATAGCCCTTTAAATATTATACTATTTAGAAAAATATCTTGAAAGGAGCATTTTAGTACATAAATGAAAAAAAAATACCTACGGTAATGTCAGGGTTCTTTTTGTAGTAACAGGGATAACATAATAAAACATGACAGCCATCAAAATCAGCCGCCTAAATGTATAATTATGCAAATATTATTGTCTAATTTAATGCTTTACTGTTGTTACTTGGGCTGAGTTGAGTTTTAAATATAAAAACAACAAAATTAGTTGTTTTATTTAATGGCAAAAAATATTAGCCCAAATTTCTTCATTTTTTAGAATGACTCAGATACGGGAATTTGGCAAAAGAAAAAAACAGCAACTAAATTTGGCATTCAAAGAACAGAACATAATCTCTAACCGTAACAGCAACCAACTCGCGTTGATTGGTTCCTTTTAATGAGTTAACCCTTTCTTGACTGGATAAAGAGTATCCATCATGTGTATTGCTGTAGAACAAGGTAATTCCACCCGAGGACCAAATTATTTGTCAGAAACGAGGCTCTGTCGAGTTTCTGATGACATAACTATTCAGGTCCGAGGATGGGATATACTTTGTACCACAACAATACATCATGATATAAACTTTTTCTCGCCCAATTTGTGGTTTTAAGGCTTTATTTGAATTGTGTCAGTTTCGCATGAAAACGGATTTTTGCGTTTGCTTTAGTATAATTTAAAAATAAGTTCGCCAGCACAACGAATTTTCTAGATGCAAAACGGGTGTAGATATCGCTTTTGACATAAAAACGTATGCAAAATACATAGTGGTCAGATATTGGACTCAAATGAAATCTGAAACCAATCAATGATAACCACAGGTTCTGCATCAGACTGGTACCATAGATGAACAGTTCAGAGATAATGCATCTTTCAATGAGCGTGTTGGTGAACAACCATATTTGACTGCGGAGCCTTTACCAATTGGAATGGACACAATAATGACGTCACAAAGCTTCCAAACCAATCCTCAGAAGAAGGATTGTAAAAAGAAGTATTCTACTCCACACCAAACTCCTACACTGAGAAGGGCAGCGAAGTTTGTCACGCCAAAAAAGCAGCAACGTACTCGAAAAAAAGCTGATACTAGCTCATGGAAAAAAGAATATAAGAAAAAAGTAACGCATTAAATTTTGTGGTAAGGAATATGCCAGTCCGCACACTCGAAAAGATTCCAAAGAGAGCTGTCAATTCTCCATGTACCAACTGCAGATTCAAATGTGTATCAGTGTTTACAGAAGAAAACAAGATAAAAATATTTGATTTTTTCTGGACCTTAGGAATCAATGAGAGACAAAAAATGTTGAATAGAAAACAAAAACAAAACTATAAACCACCTTAAAGGTAATGATGAGCAAAGAAAAGGATGTATGCCATAACTTACAGCTTAGAGACTGTCGTAACCAAATCTATCTACAAGGACTTTTATATGAAGAGGCATTATATTAACCATTCTTTAAAAGGCAAGTCTGATGGGTCGTATTCAAGGCTTCACATCTGAACTAAGGGGTGAGGTGAGGTTGGCGCGCCGTGAAACTGCTTTAAACCCTCCAGCAAATTATTTTAACTGGCAATTCCAAGACGGTGCTTCTTTTGGAGATCATATATGTTATTTCTGTCTTGTTTTTGTTATTCTTTCGTGCATTGATGCCTTGTGGTCACCTGCTGGGAAAGAGCTGACCTCTTGTCTCTCGTTTGTGGTGTATAATTGTGAAGCTGTCACTTTCCCATTGGTATCCTGGGTCAAGTGTGGTGCTTGATTGTATTGATTCCTGATCGTTGCCCTCTTTCTTACTTTTATATATGTGTATGCATTAATGAAATTATATACCATATATAGAAAGTCTTAACTCGTATATGAAATGAATATCCTTAAACGCCAAAAGATAATTCTATTTGTTCGTCTTTTGATTAAGAAAGCTGCCAGATTTAAATGTTTATTTTGGTCTGAATATTGTACCCTCCAATCTAGTCCCTACATCTTAACCTTGGCAAGTAGCATGCGAAACTGCTGCGTTGGTTAAAGTCTTTATTACGTCTGGCCAGTGACATGTTCTAGACTTCAAAACTAAAATTTCATTTCAAATACAATGTTTATGTTACTATGCTCTATTTCCTGCCATCTATCAGCATGCAGCATATACATAAAATAATTCTCATAACGGACTTATACTTAGTTGGGAATTGAAAAAAAACCTAACATCTCACCAAGCTCTGATGCCCATCCAGTATGCAATTTACTGCTGTTGTGTAAACGTGTTTCTCTCTCTCTCTCTCTCTCTCTCTCTCTCTCTCTCTCTCTGTTTCCAGTCATGCTCTCTATCTCTTCCCTTGAATCATATATTATTGTTTCATCGCATCCCTTTTATCCGCGTGCGCTCTCTCTCTCTCACTCTCTCTTTTTTGATGTCCAGCTGCTGTTTCTGAGTGGAACAATTTTGTCAGGAGCGATAGACTTCGAGCTAAAAAAGGTCCTGCCCCCCCTCCTAGGGAATTTTCCAGACATATCCTATCTTGAAGAAAATTTCAAGCCGCATCTTTTAAGAGATGTTTGCACTCTGTGCTCCGGGGCGTTAGTCTCTTACGGCCTGTTACATATGTTACTGTAACAATCTAAGGAAAAAATCAAAATGAAAGTTTTAGCTACAGAAAGAAGACATAAGACCATCTAATTATTCAAATTTCTTATGTAGTTTACATGCTGGATGCCTAAGCTACATAGAAGCAGCATTTTAAACAAAATTGTAGCCTTCAATGGTGTTATATGCGTTACATAGATTAAATTTTCCTTTGAAAGATGAAATCGTGACTAATATCTTTAATTTTACAGACAATTTGTGCATTTTTACAAGTATGTTTAATCTTAGTTTACTAAAATACTTATTCTACTAATAGAAAAAACAAAGTTTGCTTTTCTATCTCAAATACATTGTTTTATATGAGCTATTAAACAACCCTACCACCAATTTTAAGTATCCAATTTTGTTATCTATTATTGAAGAAAATTATATGAAAATATTTGAAGCTTGTGGATATCTTACATTTTTGGCACTGTCTTGCTAATGCAATAAAGAATCATACATTTGCAAGTTTGACATCAGGATCAGAGCACTTATTTAAGTATGTAACGTATGTTACATGGCATAATGAATGAGCAAGGAAATTTTCGTGGAAGTAAGAGATGATATTTCAGAAAAAACACTATTTTTTACATGTTTTCCTATTAATCTCTAGCCTCTGGTGCCTTAGTCTTAGTAATTACAGTCATTGCTGATAACAAGCCCATGGAATTGTGTTACAATTGTTATATATAATCTTTTTTATCACATATTTCCTAATGCCTATAATATTAAAATATATAGACATATAGATAGAAAATAATAGTTCTCATTTAAATGACACAATTTAATAAATATTCCTATTAAATATAATTATTCAAAAACAATCTTTATTCAAGTCACCCTCACAATGTCTATCATTGTGTCTGCTTCTATGGCAAAATAATCACCCATTTCATCACAACCAGTAGAATCATGGCATAGTATTAGGACTGCAAACTGAGTACAATTCTGTTCCTCTCCACCCCTTTGGGAATTGACATATCCCACCTTAAACAACAGTTCAAGCTGCATCAAATAAGTGATGTTTGCACTCTATTAACTAGGGGTTAGCCTGTAATGGTATGATACGTATGTTGCCATATCAATTTAAGAATAAGTCTGAGAAACCAAAAGAAGACCAAAGACTAAAAACTATCTATATACTTGAATTATTCATGTAGTTTGCATGCTGAGTACCTTTGGTACATGAGAAAGTGTTTTTTTTAACAAATATACAACTTCCTATGGTGTTATATGTGTTACATTAATTAAGAATACTTTTCAAAATTGTTAATTGTGACAAACATCACTTATAAGCATTTCGTGTGATCCTTCTCTTTTGCAATCAAAATACTTAATTTTCTTTGTATGTGTGGCCAGTGCCAGCGTCAAACAAATTGACTCGGCTATAAATTGAATCCTTAGCATTCTTCAAAAGCAGAAACAGCATGTCAGTGTCATGTGATCAAACACCTGATTAAATATGGGTTTAATGCCATTTCATATATATGCATATAATGGAGTATGAGTCTGGTATATGTCTCTTCCTGTGATGTGGCAAGAGCAATCTTACTGCAGTGGCTTCTGCATCTGTGCTAGTCAAATGATAACTTTGCTCTGATTTTGCAAAAGCTATATCTCTACCGTGTACCTCTAAGAATACTTTAAGATTTCTGACATTGGTCAAACAGAAATTTGATAGGCTGCTTTTTTGCATCATTTGCCATAGAACCTATCCAGTCATTTGGTGCTTAAGTCCTCAGGTCTTAGATCAATAGTATTTTGCAGCGGCCAAAGAACTTTATAAAGTTTTTTTTAGTTACAATGTTGACTCTTGATGGTTTTGGCAGACCGTCTGAAACAATTTCTGTTACACCTTGAAAGTTATCTGGTATATGAGAAAGAACATGAAGTTGGACATTGCCATCAACTATGTTTGCAGCTGGTTGTTTTTTTATGTCAGTACATTGAAGCAAGCCTTAAAATAATGTAAAACCTATGATTCTCAGTTTTTGCAGCCATATCATTAGCTGTTGCATTCAAAAGAAGGAAAGTGGACTATGGGTAACCAGTAGTTCTATATAATGCTCTATGGAAGATTTATACAGAGTTAACAAGTTGATAAGGTGCCTCATTTCATGATCCATTGAAAACACTGAAATTGAAAACACTTGCCTCTGACTGTGAAATCCAAGAGGATGTCATGATAATGCGCTTGCTCATTTATTATGACGAGTTATATATGTTACATCCTTTAACAAGCGCTCTTATCTTAGAAACTTAGTGAATCGTCGAATTGAAAGGGTCTAATTTGCGCTCTGGTCATTCTGCATTTCATTGCTTTACCTGCTGTGATACATCTAGTTTGTTTATCTGAAGGAAAAGAGTTCCCTCGGTTTCAGCACTTCAGAAGTACTAACACTTCAAATAAGTTTTTGAATGCTTGGGGAAAGATAATAAGTGCAGAGACATTATTAGATGAACATATGTTTGTTGCATGCATGGAAAGGCTACATTTATAAAAGTTAACCAGCTAAGATATGATTCTTTATCACAGAAACATCAAGGTACATCAGTCCAGGTACTCATTGCTTTTAATGGCATAATTTTCCTGCTTGCAGAGTATCACTTGAAACACATACTCAAAGAGACAACTATTAGGAATTCATATCAGTTTCCGAATTTCCCAAGCCATGAAGGACAAAATTGGAAAGTTGATAATGGCTCATCAATTTGGAGTGGACTGGTGGTAAAAATTGTATAACAGTAAATGATTTAAATATTGTGTGATAATTTTACGAGTTGCAAGGAGGCGTGTGATAATAATGATTACCACAGAAGCAGACAACGACAAACGTTTTACATGAGTGTTAAATCGATGAGAATTAGTTTGGATTATTTCATTTATTGTATTGTCTTGTACAAATGTAAAACTACCTTTTCTATTTGTGGCTCTATATTTAGCACTATATACACAGTATTAGGAAACTTGTCCAAAAGGTCATTGATAACATCTGTAACAACAGTCCATGGGCTTGATAATCAGAAATGAATATAATTTCTAGGGTTTTTGCACCAAAGACTTTTATTATAAGTACACATTAAGTGTCCTGATTTTAAACTTAATGACATCTTGTAGATATATGAGACAGACTAAGAAAATGTAAAATATTCACAAGCTGCAATCGCTTTCATGTGTTTTTCTTAAACAATAATAACAAAATTTGCTACTCTGTAAAGCTGGGAGTAGGGCTGTGTATTAGCTCCTATAAGACAATATATTTAAGATAGAAAAGCAAACTTGGTTTTTCCTATTTATCAATTAAGTATATGTTTGTAAAATCTAAAAAAACAGTTTGAAACCAAGTCATAGTAGTTGTTTAACTAAATGACGATAGTCACAATTATAGCTTTTAAATTATAATTAGGTTCATGTAACGCACATAACACCACAGTTAGCCGTATTAATGTTAAACAGCTTCTATATGTAGTAAAGACATCCAGTATGCAGACTATAAGAGTGTCAATTTATTAGATAATTTTGATGTCTTCTTTCTGTAGCTCAAACATTCAAATTTCTTATTCTCAAATTGATATAGTAACATATGTAACAAGCTGTTTCAGGCTAACACCCCGACTTACAAAGTGCAAACATTTCTTATTAAATGCACCTTGAATGGTTCCATAAGATGTAATGTGTCTGCAGAATTCCAAAGGGGATTTGGATGGAGCAGGCCCTTACTCAGCTTGATGTCAAAATACTGTTTGATGATTTTACTTTCACGCTAACATCTGTAACGCTCTCTGATCTTTAAAACTTGGTGACAACTAGCAGATCTATAAGTCTTTATCATACAAGCCAGCTTTAAATCCCTAAACAATGTAAGATATCCAGCAGCTGCAAGTTTTTTTTTCACAATTTTAGCTCAAACTTTCAAACTACATTTCCTTTATTTGATATAGTAACGCATGTAACATGCTGTTTCAGACTAATGCCCCAATATAGAGAGTGCAAACATCCCTTATTCGATGTAGCTTATGTTGTGCTATAAGAAGAAATATGTCTGCAAAATTCCCTAGAGGAGATTAAAACATTTTAGGCATATCTTAGGTAAAGACAATGAGCTTGCCCATTTATTACATCAGGTAACATATGTTACAGCCTCTGATTTTTGAAAATTTTGCAACAACTTGCAGATTTTTGGGTCTTTTCATATAAGCAAACAAATCCCAAGCAATGAAACATATTCATCAACTGCAAATATTTTTAAACTATTTTTACTTTAGTTTTAATACTAAACATTTCACCTTAAAACTGGATAGGGTTGTTTAATTGCTTATTCTAGAAAAAGTATTTAAGCTAGGGAAACAAAATTTAATTTTTCTGTTAGCCAATTGCATAAGATAGTCAGACATGGTTTGAAAACATTTTGCAAAACACACAGAGAGATTGTGAATGTAAATGATACTAGCCACACTTGCAAATTTTAATGGGTTATCTGATTTATGTAACGCATATGACACCTTAGGAAGCCGCAATTTTGTTTAAATGGCTGTCATACGTAGTTAAGATATCCAGTATGCAGACTATATGAATGATTTTTAAAAATAAATATTTTAATGTCTTTAATTTGTAGCCCAAACTTTCAATTTACTTTTTCTTAATTTGATAAAGTAATGTATGTTACAGGCTCTTACAGACTAACGCCCCAACGCACAGAGTGCAAACATCTCTTAAAGGACTCGGCTTTCAATTCTCTACAAGATAGGATATGTCTGCAAAATTCCCTAGGTGGGAGCAAACCCATTCTCAGCCATCCGTCTACGAATTATTATAAGTCCCTAACACATCAAATCTGTAAACAAGAAATTATTCAGATATAGAGTTTCTTCTCAACACTTCGTGTGGCTGACCCGTGACGGTGTAAATTCAGTAAGTAAACATGTCGTATCAACGGTACGTGCGAACGCGGATCAAAGATCGCTAGAAACTGTGTTTTCGACTGCTATTTGGCGCCAGTCTGGTCGCACATACCGCACTGTTGGAAATCTTATGTCGTGGCTCTTCTGTTTAGTAAAAGGTTATATTTATCAAAAAAAAAACAGCAGGCGACGAAAAGGACATGCGCACAAAGACTGAAAATACTTCTTCAGAAATAAGGACACTTTCCAATCGAAAGCCCTACTCGTCAAATACATGTAAACATTAGACCGATCAGCCCAGGCGATTTTGGGTAACCTTATAGACAGGTGCATATAGCCAAATAAAAGCAGCAATGTGTGTCCACAACAGGGTACCATGTAAAGTCATTGTCGCGTCTCAATTCTTGTGCACTCATGTATGTTAGATCCGTCATTCTATTGTGTTGTTTCACCATTGACACCAAATATACGCTCAAACCGTAAATTAAGTGGAATATCCGGCCTATAAACTTTATCATTTAAAGCTGCATAGTCTGTAACTTTTGATCTTTTAATTTTAGAACTAATGTTTCTATTTTTCAAGAACACAGTAAAAAACTAAAATTCAGGTATACATTTTACCAATATCGTAAATTTTAACAAATTATCAGTATCAAAACAACAGCATTTATGTTAAAATTAACTGTCTATAATTATTGGAGGGACGCAAATCATTACCAACAAGAGAAAAACACACCTGTTTTATAAGATAATTCACTTTTCCGTGCAATTTTCAGCTATAGTGAACAAATTTATTGTGAAGACATAACTTAATTCTACTTTTACAAATGATTAAAAAAAATAAAAAATATCAAAAAATGTTCATAGTTTCAGACTTAGTCTCTTTAATATGAAATTGATGAAACGAGCTAGCATGTATAAAATGACCACAAGTGTAGCATTCTGATAGTTGTATGATCTTTACACATTAACCCATATATGCCTATGCTATTGTTTTTATGGGACACTTTGGGAAACAGTGCGGAACCCGATCAGACGCCGCAGATTGCTTACAGAATGTACTTTTGAAATTTTAATGAAATTGTTAATTACCACCAAAATGGATTCGTCCAATTGATTAGGGTGGGAAATTCTATTAGGCGTAAATGGATTAAAAGAAGGCAAAGATTAAGAAGCGATACTAACAAGTACCACACCGAAAAGTGACAAAAACGTATGAAATACAACACACAAGGGAGCAAAGAGGTCAGACCTTAGTCCCAGCAGCTGATCACAAGACTGCAAGGACCAAGGAGCAGTCAAGAAAGCATAACATAGACAAATTGAAAACATATATAACAAAAAGTATCCTCAAAAGAAGTACCGCATTTAAACGGTCAGTAAAACAATTTACTGGAGGGCTTTACTTGTTTGACGGCACCAACCTCACCTTTAGTTCTGATGTGGATCATCACATATGCTTGGTTCGCATGAAAGATCCCTTACTTTACGATGCATATCTCCAAGTACATGTACATACAAATCAAGATTTAAAAAGGAGATAAACACTGATAAATCATTTTATTGAAGACATTTATTGCAACAGAAAACGTAACATTTTTGAGGACGTGAGATATAGCGCAAACATTCAACCTGTGGTCCAAGAAGAAATTTAATCCTGTTTGTTTTGTTTTGTTTGTTTGATTTGATTCTTTACGTCCACTCAACAATCTTTCAGTTATGCGGGACGGTTCTTCATGGGTTTAACCAGTACTAAGCTGGGATAAATGTGTCTTGCTCAAGGACCACAACGCAGTGACGCCGGTGAGGCTCGAACCCGCTACCCTTCGGTCTCGAGTCAAGCACTCTACCACTGAGCCACTGCGCTCCCTAAATAATCCTGTTTGTGTACTACAACGACAAAACTACGTCCTTTTAAATTAAATACAGGTTAAATCTTGGTTAAACAGTCTTATAATATCTAGAATCCCACACTTCTATTTAATAAATTAGAAGCACTTTGGCCCATTCTACATGTCTTGTTATTAACACAATATGTGGATAAAAGCCATGATTTACTATTAAGTTGCACGACGGTGGGTCTGGCCTCAGACTCATTGATGACCCTGACGTAACTTTAATTTGCTGATTGGTGCCTGGTGCTAATATTTGGCTGGGACAAGCGTGGCTCAACTGGAGTTTTTCTTAACACTTACTATCTTTGAGTCGTGAGCCCTTTTTTGTTTCATCATACTGTGTTGAGATTTGATTAGATTGTTTCTCTGTGATGATAAATTGCAGTACACGTAGTTAGGAAGACCCATTGCGAGGCAAATAAGTGACGTGCTTTAGCAACAACAGAACCTAGGGCGAATTATTTGGTACCGTAAATTGCATTTAAGCCCACGGTGGCTTAAGCCTGCTGTCCGTTCTAAGGAGGTGGTTCTGTTGTTGTTGATTTGATGTTTATTGTTCCTCCCATTGTTTGTGGGGGTTCTGTGTTAGGTCCTTTTTCGGTATTTAGTACGTTATGTCCTTCTAGTTTTGCAAGAGATAGAGAGGTAGTTGCTTTAATTTAATTGTCTTCCTGATGTCTTGTGACCGTTAGTGCTCTGTGACTCTTACTCACGGTACCTTGAGTTGGTCTGCAGTGTGTAATCGTGGTAGGAAAATGTATTTTCTGATCATACTCACTTGCGTTTTAATGAAGAAAAACGTTTAATTATTTCGATCATTTTTCGAGATCTAGCTTGTAATGTCTATTTTGTATAACGAGTTAAATGTTGGAAAATCATATACATGTTTATACTCACATATTTTGAGCATAAAATAAAGAAATATCACAATGAAACGAGTATCCATATTAACTTTGGTTAAGTTGTAAATGTATTGATTCAATGAAACATAAAACACAGTGTAGTATATCTTCACCTCACTGAGCACAGAGTAAACAAGGCGCTAAATATAGAATTAGACGAATCACGGATATTAAAAAAGCCACCAACAGGGAGTGCATGTAACCCGGATCCGGACGCTTAGTCTAGTCTCGGGACGCCATGCTCGGTTCAGTCAACGCTTTCATACTGTATATAATATGGTTTTTTGGTTACTGTGAAGGTGGCACATCATGAATGCGTAATTAGGACTGGTCAACCTTAGACATAGGTAAAAGCTGAAAACGAGAAAGGGTTTTATTCAAAAGTGACTACATTATCTTGTGCCATTACCTGAGTATAGACGCAAAACACATAATTTAGTCCTTAAAACGCCAGCAAAATAGCTGCATTTGATAATGTCGAGTTAACAAAATCATTGAGGCAAACAGTGTGGACCCAGACCAGACTGCTGATCTGAGTCCACACTGTTTGTCTAGGAAGCTTCAAATATTTCAGCGGTCGACAAAACATACAACTTTTCGTGATATGCGCTTTAAGGGTCAATAAATGTAGTTCAGTGTATATGCGGTAAGAATTTTCATGAAATGCACGCACGTTTGTGCGGCTCTAACAACGTATTAACTCTTCGACAAATTATAAATAGAACCTGATTTCCCTTCTTTAGCAGATGAAATAGCTCAACCACGTCCAGATATGAATATTAAAGTTGCCGCCTTTACGGTAAGCGAAAAGTCTACTAATACAGACAAGTCATGTAGATCACGCCAACTGAAAAACTGTTATGCCAACAAAAATGTTACAGGCCAGAACGCGCTAATAAAATTAATTTGTAAGGTTTTGGTTGGTGAATGCCACTCCGCTTTTAACAACTATGTTCCTTCTGATAGATATGTGTTCAGAATGTTTCTCTTTTTTATATGTTAAACTTTTGTTTATAAGTAATACAAAAGGACTGTATTCACCTTTGGGACGTTTATAAAAAGATTATTTGATTTTAAACTGACAATTCGTAGTTTGTTGACAAACAATTTCTTTTCATAGGACTCAATTTAGTTTAAGCAATACTACAGTATTTTGCTGATCCTAACTACTTGCGATTGACTTATAAATGAAAAGGAGCAGCGAAAGTATATGTACGCATCTTATCAATCTAAATACTTATCTTTTTCTAAACCTATTAAGGCAAATAACTTATTTAGCTAAATAAATGTGTTACGATAGCTAGAGCTACAAAAACTTAAGGGGTTATAATCGAAACGTATAATTAACTTAAACGCGTATATCGTCGTTTTTAACAACTGCTCTCAAAGCCTTGTAAAACGACCACGCTCAAAAAGTCCCAAAATGTGTTATCAAGAACAGTTATCGCTTAATGCATGTCAAAAATATTGCAGAATGTTCCAAGAGGAGTTTTCTGAAATACGTTTGACCTGCTATTTGTCATTAACATCTTTGTTTTGTCTATTTTTGAGTGGTCGTTTTACACAGGTTTTACAGTATGTTTACAAATTGCATTCCAATACTCCTGACTCCTGAGATTGTCAAAATTCTTATCATTTATATCCCTCTGCAGGGCATATTATTACAGGTAATCTAAATGTCATTCCTGACGCTAGAGTTCGCAATATTAGTCTAAAGATCCTAAATATAGATTTCCCTCTAAGATTGAATTCTCTAAATGTCGTAGAGAGATCGCTGTTTCTTTAAATGACTTTAGTAATCGTTGGTGCGAACGGAAAAATGTTGAACCTGATGCCTTGAAGTAATGGAAGATTAACATTTTTAAAATTATTGATACTCGTATTTCATTTTACTCTCGTAATACACATCTCTTAAGGCCTCCTCACACATTGACGAAAATGACCCAACTTCATCATGCGCATACTGACGAATAGGACTTCAGCCCGATTCGTTATCATTTGCAGATGTATGTTTTAAATCGTTGGCGATGTTCGCATGGATGCGGTTGTATTCATTTGTGATCGTTCAATTAGCGTTGTTCGTCGGAAAATTTTAAGCATGTTTAAAAATTTCTGATGAATAAATGTTGGTCACAGTTATTCGTAACGATTCGCTTTAATAGGTTTATCAATCGTAAGTCTTCGTCTAGTGTTCGTCAGCATACGTTAGAGATCGCAGCTGTGAGCAAATTTGCATATCGTGGTCAGCTAATTTGCATATCTAGCGAAAAATGACGACCAAGAGACGCATCTCTGCGATGTTTTGCGAACTGTAGCGAACATATGTGCATTGAAGTGATTTGTATCCGACGCGTGAAAACGATTTATAACGTTTGGAAAACGAACTGTTTACGCTTACATACCAATTAATACGTATTGTGACTACAAAAAGCGAATCGATGCGAATTTAAGCGTTCCTACGATGTTTTTGATCCAATGTCTCTTTATAGTTGATGAGGAGAGAGAGAGCTATAAGCGGGCCTTCATGGGCCAGCCAGCGAAATGCCATTTGATGGCCCAGCATTGAATGCTCGCTTGGTAGCCTTGTGAATTTTAGGGGTTCTGGGTCACCCTATAGCGTTGGGGCCCCAGGGGTTTTGGGGATCTGGGGAGAATGGCTATTTATTTTCAGGAATCTGAGGAGCACTGGTAATTATTTTAGGGGAGCTTGGGAGCAAGGTCATAGTTTTGGGAATTTAGGGAGCCCTTCCAAATATAAAAAAAATAAAGCAAATGCCTCAATTTTGCTTGATTTCTTTAAAGCTCTTCTGCTTCTGGGGTGATACCCCCAGACCCCCTTGTCAATTATAAATGTATTAATTTTCACATAACATGCATATCTGAAATTTGATCAGAGTGAAACATATGGCGATTATGTTTTGTTGTTGATTTAGTAACCTTGAAATTGTTGGTTTTTCGGTTTGGTAATAGCATACTTTGGGAAGCCCACATTGCACCAGATAGCACCATTTTTATCGAAAATTGCCTCCGGACCCCCCCCCCCCCTAGCACAAATGTGGCTCCATATTTGTACAGGGCTACCCACACACCTGTTTATGTAAACCTCTCTTTAGGTAATTAGCTCAGTTTTATAATATTTTTTATAAAAATGCTGATCAGATATGAAACTAAAGTTACAAAAGTGTATAGGGGCTAATAGCAATTGTAGAAAATACGTTTTATGGTTACAAAATATAAATGCTTTCACTTTGTCTAAAAAATCTAGTTTAAGCTAATGGAAAAAAATCAGCCAAAGTCCCCAACCAGAAAAAAAAAACAAATGGTCTGTCTCTAATTTAAAAAAAAAAAATCTAGAGAGCATTCATCCATGCCTACTCTACCAGGTACATGTATCATGCATTTTATTGAAATAATTATATGTCATGTATTCCTAGGCTAAGCCATGTCTTTACATGTATAAGGCAAAATATAAAGTTGTCATTAAGTCATGCCGTCTTGTATAGCTTCATATGTTTTTAAGTTTGTGATTTTAATCCTACGGAAAGAAAATTACATTTTAGGGAGAATTGGCTTATAATTTTGGGGATTTGGGGAGAAGCTGAACTATTTTCAGGGATTTGGGGAGCAAAGGGAAAATACTTTTAGGGAGCAGAGGAAATTGTTTTAAGGGATTTGGGGAGATCAATGCATTATTTTCAGGGATCAAGGGAGCACAGACCCCCATGGGGGCCTCAGCGTTGTGATTTTACAGGGGGTAGGGGACTTGATCCGTGCATGTTAAACACCCTCAGACGAGGATAATGTCATTGTGTGTGTGTCTATTGCATTTTTCTGTATGTCTGTCTATCTGTCTGTCTATCTGTCTGTCTGTCTATCTGTCTAAGTATCTACATATATTTGCCTCAATTTTGCTTGATTTCTTTAAAGCTCTTGTGCTTCTGGGGTGATACCCCCAGACCCCCTTGTCAATTATAAATGTATTAATTTTCACATAACATGCATATCTGAAATTTGATCAGAGTGAAACATATGGCGATTATGTTTTGTTGTTGATTTAGTAACCTTGAAATTGTTGGTTTTTCGGTTTGGTAATAGCATACTTTGGGAAGCCCACATTGCACCAGATAGCACCATTTTTATCGAAAATTGCCTCCGGACCCCCCCCCCCCCCCTAGCACAAATGTGGCTCCATATTTGTACAGGGCTACCCACACACCTGTTTATGTAAACCTCTCTTTAGGTAATTAGCTCAGTTTTATAATATTATTTATAAAAATGCTGATCAGATATGAAACTAAAGTTACAAAAGTGTATAGGGGCTAATAGCAATTGTAGAAAATACGTTTTATGGTTACAAAATATAAATGCTTTCACTTTGTCTAAAAAATCTAGTTTAAGCTAATGGAAAAAAATCAGCCAAAGTCGCCAACCAGAAAAAAAAAACAAATGGTCTGTCTCTAATTAAAAAAAAAAAATCTAGAGAGCATTCATCCATGCCTACTCTACCAGGTACATGTATCATGCATTTTATTGAAATAATTATATGTCATGTATTCCTAGGCTAAGCCATGTCTTTACATGTATAAGGCAAAATATAAAGTTGTCATTAAGTCATGCGGTCTTGTATAGCTTCATATGTTTTTAAGTTTGTGATTTTAATCCTACGGAAAGAAAATTACATTTTAGGGAGAATTGGCTTATAATTTTGGGGATTTGGGGAGAAGCTGAACTATTTTCAGGGATTTGGGGAGCAAAGGGAAAATACTTTTAGGGAGCAGAGGAAATTGTTTTAAGGGATTTGGGGAGATCAATGCATTATTTTCAGGGATCAAGGGAGCACAGACCCCCCTGGGGGCCTCAGCGTTGTGATTTTACAGGGGGTAGGGGACTTGATCCGTGCATGTTAAACACCCTCAGACGAGGATAATGTCATTGTGTGTGTGTCTATTGCATTTTTCTGTATGTCTGTCTATCTGTCTGTCTATCTGTCTGTCTGTCTAAGTATCTACATATATTTGTCTGTATGTCTGTCTGGCTCTCCCTCTCTCTCAACATATTTGATGTGGTCCCAGCAGACCAGGGTTCACGAGCTCGGTACCGGACATTTCAAGTCTTTTGTTGGGACTCTAAATCAGTCCCGTTCCCGATTAACCTTAGCTGGTGGAAACCCGTTATCATGGTACTAAATTATGCATTATTTATCTCGTAACCACTACCCCCCTCACACCTTCCCCATGAGTAAAAGTGGGCCTGATGTCTTTCTGATTTTCCAGTGCTCTGGTAATGCTCCACTCCAGCACAAGGGGATATTTTTGTATCGGATAAAGTCCTGTTTTAGCTCAACAATGCATAACAAAAGTTTTACTCAGGCAGAGATCAGAGGCATATCAGAATTAAGAGTGAGACTTGTTGAAGCTTTCCAGTACATGTATTTCTTTTGCTGTCAGTTCCAAGGCAGTGCAAATTTTGTTGATTTTTTTTTAATTTTTATATTTCATGTTTTATGTTGTCTTTTCCTGGAGATATATATGTTAAAAACCTGACCTTTACCATGTACTGTGGTGGTGGTGGTGTGTGTGTGGGGGGGGGGGAGGGGACAATCAAAGCATTGCTCGTCTGGTATTGACCGGATGTGGGATTGCCGTGTCTGAAATATTCGGAGCCATTCGTGAAGATTCGCGATGCTGTGTTTAATTTCGTATCTCTGCGCCCCAAATCACATCTAATCGCTCCTTATCGTTAATGGACGCAAAAGTATTGTTTGCGTGAGCAAACGCATTCAACCGAATTACAGTTAGTGTTCGCAAACCATTCGCAACAAATAGTTCTCTATCGTCAAAATTTAAGATTATGTAACAACTTTTCGAAACTTTCGTTCAGAATTCGCTTGATTTCACAAATTTACTCTATTTGCAAGGCTTCGTCGAACGGATTCGCTTATGTGTGAGGAGGCCTTAACCCCCTAAACCTAAATCTTCTTTTCGTCATCTTAAACGAGTTATCCAGGATTTTCATTTGAACAATGTTTTGGTTCCAGCAGATAAAGCTGCTAACAATGTAGTAGTTTTTTGACGATTGTATTATATTAATACTCTTAAGCGTGAGCTTGATGGCACTAATGTCTATAAACTGCAGCCTTCTTTAAGTGAGAGGGTGACTGTCGATGGGCATAGTTGTCATACAGCCCTACATTTCGGTGGCAAAGCTAAAGAAAATCAAGACGAAATTCCTACGTTGTACTGGCTACATAAACTCAATAAAAACTATACAAACCAAGAATTATTGCTAATTTTAGTTCTTGTACGAAAACAGAACTTTCTAAATTGTTAACCTCGTGTCTTACAGCTGTTAAAAAACATGTTATCAAGTATTGTGAAAAGGTATATAAGAGATCCGGTAAAAACCTATTTTGGTCTTTTAAAAGTTCAGGTGAAATTTTAGATAAACTTTAAGCTAGAGATTTCAATGCGACCAGTTTGTCTACTTATGATTTTTCTACACTAATTTACCTTATAATTTAATTAAAGATAACTTATTGATCTTATTAAAAGAGCCTTCCTGAGAGAAGGCTCTCCTTACCTAGCATGTAATGACAGAAATGCATTTTTTACTTCAGAAAAGCCTAAAAATATCATGCATGGTCATGTCAAAATGTATGTGATGCGCTGACCTTTTTGTTGGACAACATTTTTATTCGATTTGGCACCAAGCGGTATAGACAAGTAGTTGGGATTCCTATGGGCACTAATTGTGCTCCCCAGGTTGCAGATTTATTCCTGTTTTGTTATGAGAGGGACTTTATGATGCCTCTTCCTGATGAAAATCAGGCTGATGTTATTACTGCGTTTAACACTACATCGAGATATTTGGACGATATTTTAAACATTAATAATGTTTATTTTGACAATATGGTAAGTCAAATATACCCTTCAGAGCTCCAACTTAATAAAGCCAATACCTCTGGTACCAAGCCGCATTTTTAGACTTGCATTTGTCTATTTCTAATGATATTGTTTCTACCAAAATTTATGATAAACGTGACGACTTTGATTTTGAAATTGTCAATGTTCTATTTTTAGATTGTGATGTTCCTCGCTCTACATCTAATGGATTCTATATCTCTCATTTGCTTTGCTAGAGCATCTAGCTATGTTGCTGACTTCAACACTCGCAATACATTATTGACTCAGAAACTTCTTAAACAAGGCTATCGGTATCATAAACTTTGCAAAACCCTTTTCTAAATTTTATAGACGATACTATGATTTGATTTCTAAATTCCAAGTTGGACTTAAATCTCTCTTGCACCAAGGACTTTCGGAACCTGATTTCTATGGTGACTTGGTGTATAAATTGAAGAAGATTGTTGACTCTAATAATTTTCAGCGCAGTTCATTAAAATAATTTCCAATTATAAAAAAAATTTGCTATAACATTAATGTTTTGCAACAGACTGCATGCTTGGTGGTCATCCCAATTACGGTTGACATTTTTGCTTTCCTCTTTAATTGCACACCTGTGGGGCGGACTTCAGACTCTATGATGGATTCCGACTTAAAGACTTATCTATTGATGAGATGGTAGGGGCCTGATGCTTTGGCTGTTTGTCGGGCCCACACGGGTTTACTTGTTGGATTTCTTTTGCTCTGGTATTCAGTTTTATTTACTGTTGAGTCCTTATCTTTGCTTTATCTCCTTGTTATATCTTGATTTATATGTTTTAGGAGATAATACATTGATAAGTTAGGGGTCTTTCATGCAAACCAAATATCTATGTGTCTTGATTCACATCTGTATTAAGGGTGAGATTGGCGCCGTTAAACTGGTTGAAGCCCTCCAGTAAAATATTTTACTGACCGTTCCAAGGCGGTACTTCTTTTGTGGATCTTTTATGTTTGTTTCTGTCTTGTGTTTGCTATGTCGTTGTGCGCGTCTGTTTATATGTGCTTTGTGGTCACCTGCTGGGAAAGGACTGACCTCTTGGCTTTCGTTTGTGGTGTCTAACTGTGTTTGTCACTTTTCCATTGGTATTCTGGGTCAAGTGTGGTACTTGATTGTATCGATTCCTAATCTTTGCACCCTTACTTACTTTGGCTGAACTCTTTGGCATGCCTAAGGTCCAGAGGCGAAGCCAATGAGTTTATGAACTTGAATTTATACAGAAAGCAGCTATGTTTTGCGGGTGTTTTTGCTTAACGTCCCTACAAAAATCAGTCGCTTCCAATGTTTTGATTTCCTGGAAGCAGTTAGAAAAATGTGCATGCTCATGGACACAATACAATGAATCCATTGAGTCTCAAACCAGGTATCAGCATTCAGCGCACGAACAACCTACGAGAGTAAGTCAAAAGTAAATGAGCCCTGCCTCATAACATTTTAGTTTGGTATTGTAGACAATAAATGTGATTATGTTCTATAAGTAGAACATGTCATAGATGTTTTAACCCTAAATAATTACCCTAGTGAGCTTTTATTGTGGTTGCTAGGCAACTGAAGATCGTCAGTCACGATCTCAGCCACCAGGAATATGAAGTATGTCTTTAAAAAGCTTGTATGCTTGATAGTTTTTGTGAGAGACATATTTTACATTTATTTGAATAACATATATTAGTCCATGGGCCCGGTGGGGTCACCATGCACCCCCCTAATGCCTCGGTTACATTTGCTACGGTCGTCGTACGATTTATTTGTCTACGATTTTCTCTAGGATTTTTTCGGCTTCGTAGGCGGCTATAAGCTACGACGTATGTGGGTACATTGCTTACGATCACCTTACGATTTCCTTTGGCGACACACTAGGACAAAACCTTACAGAGACCTTGCGGACATGGTACGACAACCCCAAGGTTATCGTACAATCATCGTGTTATCTTCACGACCTCCCTATATAAATCGCTCGATGCTCGTACGATGACCTTGCGGAAGTCGCAAGGAGTCGGTACGCTGACTGTGCAATTGTCGTGTAATTATGTGCATGGTCCATGTTCATTTTTGCATTCCATTTGAACTATATTTCAAAGTCATGTGATCACAAATCGTGCTATGAAGAGGCTAGGGTTTTAAGTTGAACATGGTTTTAAGGTATGGAACAGCGTGATACCTTTGTGTATATTTAATTGTCAATTTGAAAGTTCTGCAGTTTTCATAAAGTTTAATTCACAGAATATTGCAACGTACACTTTTATAATTCGAACAGTATCACTCTAATTGAAAATATAAAGATGCTTTAATTGTACCAGCGTAGACTAAAACGCTTATTATGGTTTTATTCAGTTTAATCATCCGAAGGCACTTGATCTAGTGCCTGCTACACATAAAATCTTCGCCATTAGCAAAAATGAAGTCGTTGCATGCAAACAACAAAGGAACTGACCAGAATGCACTTTCTTACACTCGGCCTGGTCAGCACATTTGCCATTCGTTTTCAGTAAAATACATTTTGTAAAACATTCATTCATTCAAATTTCAATGTTAGAACTCGTCACATGTTCTCACTACGAGACCCATATATTTTATTCCTTGAAGTAATACTAATAAATTCAAATCCCAGAGTTATAAATCACAAAAAATATCTGGACTTTTTATTAATGTTATTTAATTTATTAAACCCCTTATCCAACCAGCATTTTATATACTGAAAATGCGTATGCATTTCACGTTAGGTGCATATTTTGAATTGCACTTCAGACAATTTTATCTTCGAAGCATACTCTATGGGCCCTGATTAGTATGCGCGGATCCAGAAAGTTATGTCAGAGGGGGTCCAACTCAACTGTTTTTTTTTTGTTTTGTTTCTTTTATTATTTTTTTTGTTGTTGTTTAGTTGATAAGGGGAGAGAGGATCCAAATACCACTAAAATAGGGGTTCATTATTGGCCCGCTAGCGAAAAGTCATTTTAAATGGCGTTTCGCTGGCAGACCGATGATGGCCCGTCATGTAATGCTGGCTTGGTACATGTGTAGCTTTGAGATTTCTACGGGATCTGGACCAGTATTGCTAAATAACTATAATTTTGTGATTTTCCAGTGGGGGTCCTGCCCCCTGTCCCCCCTCTGGATCCGCCCATGATTAGACTGCTTCCATCAGCAAACTGAACTGTGTCCATGTTAAGTCACACTGAGTGGTGGTATTAGAGACATCGCCTGAACACAAATATTGAAGTGAAACAAACGTGTCCGGAAATTGTTGACACGTCGCAAGGCGACCGCACGATCATCGTGCCATCCCCTTGGGGTTACCGCAGGATGACCGTCCTATGTCCGTACGATTTTATGAGCCATGCAAGGGCATCGTGCGGCGACCTTGCGGGCTCCTTACGACTATCGCAAGAGTCTACGATCATTTTTGGGCCACGATGACAATTTAAAACCCTGCGTTGTCCTCACAATCACCGTGAGGTGCCCGTACGGGGGTCGTACGATGTCACTGCGATGTGTCTACAGGCTACGGGCTTACGATTTTTTTCAAATTTGTCATTGTGCGGAGTTAAACAAAATCGTAGAGGCCACGATGCCCGTACATTCGTACGATGATCGCAAGGTCTCCCTGCGGAGGCCGCACGGAAACGGTTAATTGGACATCGAAGGGGCATCGTATACTCGTCGTAAGGCAAATGTAACCGAGGCATAAGGGCTCTCTGGGAGTGGTATAATATTGTTCATTGGACATCCCAGATTAAGAATCAAGATGTTAACACTCGATAACTTGGGTCCCACCCGCCATTTTGAATGGTTTCAAGATAGCTGCCATGAATAAAAAAATGCCTATCTAGTGTGATATCAGCGTCCTACCATCTGTTATGCTTACATTTATGAGCAGACCAGCTATATTTAAGATCCTCAACTCCATTTCTGATATATAATTTTTTACATAAGGTCTTAACATACTTTTTTTCAACATTGATGCAGATTTGAAACACAAATTTTGGATATTTTAGTTATTTTTAATAAAGTTTCCATGATTTTTACAATAAAACTTGTTTATGTTACAAGTTTCAGTCATTGTTGTGTTTGGAGGTATATTTACTGTCAGAATTTCTTAAGTCATAGAGTATTTCTTTTTTCACAAAGTCATCATCTTCATAATCATGTATAGGCTGCATACACGGTTACCCCACCCATTTAATTAATAGACACATTTACCTGCAAGAAAACATAACTACACCCCTGTATGCATCTATCTCGCTTATATTGTAATTAAATTACTTGGTTATCTTCAGAATCATCACTTATTGCAGCATACATTATAAAGGTATATTTGGGTCCTTAAAGTGAAACATACGTTACATTTTACATCAAATTCCTCAAAATAGACATAATAAGACTGAGTACAAAACAGCCTCTACAAAATCGGTACTATGTTTTATTTTCAATTGGTCTAAACTTTGCATTTATTTTATAGAAAATTACTTTGTCCTTCTGAACTGCAAGGAGAATTTTTCTATTTTGTATAATGTGCCAGTATTTGAATTAAAGACCTAGTAGCGCACTGTTAAATGCATGTCAGAAAGGCCTACTTTATATAATAAAACATAAAAAATCAGCTGCAAAGTGTAACAAAAAATGATAAATGTTTATAACTTCTTCAGGCCTGAGACATTCCTAAATGCTAAAAGCACAATTAGATGAGACATGTCGCAATATAAGGAGTGTGTACATAACATTAGTGGCATACTGGTATATAACACCAACACATTTTGTTTAATTCAATGGCTTTTGTCATTAATATGGGACTCTTCAGCAATCTTTAGAGTTTCAAAAATCTTACAAAGACGCCTCATCAAATTTTTTCAATCTTTGATTGCAGATTGCTTCCTCAGATATAAAAGTATAACTTTACTTAGGAAAACAAAGTAAGTAATACATTTATACTATGTTAATATATTCTAAATGTTTAATTTGAATTATTTGTTTTTGCTCAACTCTATGTTATAGACATAGAAACGCAATAATGAAAATGACTCAAACTTTTATTTTAATGTATTTCGTTTCCTATTTGTAAAATGTGTAACGTACATAACATGCAATATTATATGACTTCTGATTGAAATTAATGTGAATTTATTCTCCTCACAACTAACTTTGATTCATTTTAATGTTTAATAAATATGTATCTATTATTTAGGAACCATATTAACTTTTTAAATGTTTGAACTAACATAAGTATTTAGGCAAAACATAGAAGTAACATGTAAAGTAGCTGCTTTTAGTAGCTAGTAATAACCAGATATTCCAAATAAAACTGTAGCTTCACTTTAGCTTTTTTGAAAAGTAGAGACAAATGGCAGAAAGATATTTACTTGATTCCAAATTTCTATGTCTTGGGTTGATTGCTCACTGCTCTTCTCCATCCTACACTTCCATACCCTTCATTCTCCTAGCTTAACCAATCCTGCACTTCCCTGAACTGAACAACCCTACCCTATGGTTGTCCTACTCTTTATCCTTCCTTACACATCATTGCGCTACAATATCTATCCTACACTACCCCACCTTACCATCAACTACCAATCATATCCATAGTCATCACCAACTCTACATAACCAAACTAACTGCTTACCTTCTCCTTAATGTATGTTTACCCCACTTTAACTTATAACGTACAATATATTTAACATACCAGTGACCAACTCATAATAATTTTGTAACCCTATCCCATCCCACTCTACCATACTTTAACCCATCTCACACCGATATTGATAGGGAGAACTGGGTAGGGCCTGATTGGACAAATAAGGAGGGGTTATGGGTAGGATATGGAAAGGTTTTAGTTAAGGTAGGGTAAAGCACTATGCAGAAGTAGGGTGGATTGACTGATTTGGAATAAGGTATAACTTGAATTTGAGTATTAAAGAAGGATAGAATGTGAGTAGGGCCTGCTCCGGTAAGGTAGGGCAAGGTGCTGCTTATTCTACCATACATACCCAACTCTCACATTCACCTCCATACTCATACCTTGCCCTACCCCTCCTACTATCCACTCATATTTATATGGGTATTATACTGTGAATATATTTGTGTGTGGGTGAGAGTATATATAGGGTAAAGTATGTTTATGCAGGTAAAGTAAGCTATGCTACGCTTAGTCCTGACCTTCCAAAGTCCTGACCCAGACACAATGTCATACTTTATCTACTTTTACTCATAGCCTGCGTGACAGTTACTTGTATCTTCCAAGGACATGGTGCTATTAAGTATAAGAAACGATTGGGTAAAACTTTAGAAACTAGGGTAGGGTCATGGGTAGGATATCCCATCCATTGGAATGACCATACCAAAGCTTATACTCATACCCTACCCATTAACATTCTCTTACCCTACCTACCCTGCCCCAATGCAAACCCTACTCTGAACCAACGCAAACCATACCCTTACCTTCACACATAACTACCATTACCAATATGTCATATGGATAGATGTAATGACCTCATATAGGTACGATTAGTGTAGGGTAGATACCGGGTACAGGTAGAGTATTAGTATGGAAGGGACTATGATAGAGTTGGGCTATCTTCTCAAATCCTACTATTCTAATACCCTAGCCTTACTCATATCCTAATGTATGGATAGGGTATGGGTATACAAGAAGTTTGTTGTGAACCTTACATGCACACTTATGGGCATATGAATATCAGTGAAATGCCAAAATACGAATCTGCTGCCACCAATATGTGGGTGTGAAATGTTGTTCTGCACTCTATTCTAACCATCATAAAGCATAATATAAATGGTGAAAAAAGGATTAATATTGCAGAATACATTTTTGAAAGTTTATTTGGGCCATTAAGGGTGCAGCATACGTTACATTATTTTGCATTAATCACAAAGTCTTCTTTATAATCATTGTAAGACTTCTCTGAATCGGACAGGTCATTATTGTCAATCAACACATTTGGCATACAGTCTCATCAAACCAAAGGGGCATCATATTGCTATTATAATCTGTCAAAAATTTAGTTCATTCGTTGGATGTGAAACTTCTATTATGGGGGGTATCTGTCCTCCTCCAAACAGCCATGTTGCACATATTGCTTTAGAGAGTTGTGCCCATACACATAATACAAATTGACTATATTTAAACCAAATTCCAAATGTTGATTATTTGTTTAGGTCTTTAATGAATAGGAATAGAGAATGTCCTCCTCCATGTTTTCTTTAAGCGACGGATGAAGCTGGAACCGATAGAAGTAGCTCAGAACATGCAACAGTTGTTATACATGCAACTTCACTGAAATTATCTGAATTTGAAGATTAGGCGTATTTTGAGTGCTCTTTTTGTTAGCAATCAGATGTTTTCTTCTTATTACCCCATCAAAACATAATAAAGTGATAAGTAGCTAAGACAAATGCAATAATTAATATTACCCTAAAATAACCACCCAAGTCAGAAATACCACAATATTTGTCTATGGACTTCTCCAGGAGAATGGATTGAAGATTATGGATGTCATGATCTAGCCTTAGAGGGCCTGAACATCTATGATGTGATGGAAGACTTTGACAATAGAATCTGGAACTATCTGTATGGCGACAATTGGCGACAACCTTTGGACTTTACAACAGGGATAAATCACCTGACGCCAGAAGAAAATCAAGAAGCTTATAAAAACTGGCAGTACTTCAAGAAAAATCAAAGTGACTTAACAGAACAGTGGAAGACGTATTGGGCCAAGAAACTCATAGAATCCTATGAAGAACAGGAAACTGAAGAAAACAAGAACCCAGAAACAGAATAAAAATGAACACTGTTGAACTAATCAAAGTCATAAACAATATACCTGTGAAAGGAGAAGTATGTGCCAAGGATTTACTACCAGAGAAGAAATCACTGGATATGAAGGCTTACATTGTAAATAAAGATATATCCACAGATCCAGGAGACATTGGATGGCTACCTACTTCAGAAGAGATCAAGTTATCTACTTCGTTTCATATGGAAGACCACGAGAAGAAGACTATGTTCTACCATTTATTCAAAGGAACTCTTTAAAATGGATCCATAACAAAGAATGTTTACAGAGTCCATGGAGCAAAGTATGTGGAATGTGGTGTATCTACATCATTCACCAGCTCAACAAAGGACTAGATCTAAACACAGCCATTCATCAAGAACTATATGGTACTGTAGATGATTTATTCCAGAATGACAGAGATATCGGGATGTGGTTCAGCTATAACTATGCCAGAGTCATCCTATCCCAGAATGGAATGAGACGCATGGCTCCTCCTGACTTTTTATTCAAACACAGAATACAGACTTGCAAATGTCATAATTGTTCACATCACCTTTCAAAGAAGTATCCTAAGTATAATATATTGTTAATATGTTAAGGGAAATATTATTGTAAACAATGAACAGAGGGACGGCCCTAATCCTCTGTCGTTGTAATCAGTTATAGTTAGCGGGGCAATAAATTTATAGAAATGTTCACCGAGCTTTATTGTTCTTTTCATTAAAAAAATCAGTAGTAGTGAGCTTGAGACGGCTAGCTATACACTAGTTAAAGCTACAGAGTGATGCCTCTAGAAGTTGGGGTCTTGATTGACCAAGAGACTCTTAAGACGCATAGAACTTAGTAGCCTTGACTATTACACACACCATATATCACCACAAGCTATACCCCCTAAAATGATTAAGTTATTTTCAAAGCTGAAATTAACTAAGTTATTTTATATATCACCACTGAAGAGCCTTCATCACCCTTAAAATGACTAAGTTATTTTCAAAGCTGAAATTAACTAAGTTATTTTATATATCGCCACAGCAGGACCATTAATATCTCTAAAAAACTAAGTTATTCCCCCAACAGCCCAGAAAACTATCACAATCACAAGCCAACCAGTGGATATGACCAGAACACTATCACAATCATAGGCCCGGCCAGAATAGACCTAAAAATAAACTACGTTATTCTCAATAGACCAGGAAACTATCACAATCATAGACCAAAATAGACCTCAAATAAACTAAGTTATTTTCCCAACAGCCAAGGAAACTATCATAATCACAAGCCTACTAGTGGATAGGACCAGAAAACTATCACAATCATAGACCAGAATAGCCCCAAAATAAACTAAGTTATTCCCAAATAGCCCAGAAAACTATCATAATCACAAGCCAACCAGTGGATATGACCAGAAAACTATCACAATCATAGGCCCGACCAGAATAGACCTAAAAAATAAACTAAGTTATTCAGAGCTAGTCACTCAAGCTTACCAGGGTAGTCATCTCTGGGGTCATTTTTAGCCTGAAAAATTCAAAGTTCTTTTCAGGCTTAAAAAAATGACCCCAGAGTGATACCCATTACTACTTACAGTGACCAAATATTTGTATAATACCTGTAAACCTATTTTGCTGTGCTATACAGCCAATACATAGACCACACGTGACATCGAGATGAGACAACAATAAGCATATTATACAATTATACAATTATTGATTTCAATGAGGTAGACACGAGGATTTAGCTACTGAATAAGTGATAGTCACTGAGACCTCAGGACGAAATTGAAGTCAATAACTGTTCTCAACTATGAATGAAATTTTTCTACTTTCGCTTTTGTTGGTGAAGTCATGTTCAACCTAAAGACTTTCTCACAAGTTTTAACAACTGTATTAAAATGATTTAATGTAGTATTTTGCATTTTGCAATGTGAGAAATTTCATGAATGGGGAATGTAAAATTATTCATAAAACACTTTTTTACATTTTGTTTATTCATAAAAAATAAAAATACACACACAAAACGAAACAAAATTGTTGATACAATTCATTAAAGTCTTTTACCTGTTTGTCAGCAAATCATGTCGATTTCATGCAGCCCATGCTACTGTTGGTTCAAAGATACATAAAAATAGGACTATACTATTTTTCATAGAAACAGGTAAATAATGATAACTATATTACTGCAGTCTCCGGCAGTATAGGATATATACCTGTATAATACACGCATTACGTGGATTAGTTATATTTTTTGTTTACAACGATTCTGATCTGAGCCACAGCATGAGATTTCCAACAATGTGGTATGTGCGACCATCAAAGGCTCAGGCCAGCCTGTGCATCCGCGCAGTCTGATCAGAGCCTTTGCTAATCGTTGAAATGTTCTATGATCAGTAAGCTACTGACTAAACATCATTTGTAGTTTCTAAGCTTAAAATGTCTAAAATGCCATTTTGCTGGAAATCACATGTCACAGCTAATTCTATCTTTGAACCAACAATAGTCTATACTCATCATGCTATTGGGTGAAATTATACAATTATTGACTTCAATGAGGTAGATATAAGGGTTTATCTACTCAGAAAAGTGATAATTCACCAAGGCCGCTAGGCCGAGGTGAATATCACTTTTAAGGGTAAATAAATACCAGTTTCCAGGTAGACATAGAGATTTATAAAGACGAAATTGGCCAATCAGGAGACATGATTCCCTCCAGTCATATAACAATATATTTTGTAGAAAAGTGTCAATAATATCAATTTCTGGAAACTAGTTTTAGCCGGTTTTCATCCTGTATTACCCTGTAGCCAGTTAGGACCATTTTTAGGTAGACAAAGAGATTCATGAAGACAAATTGGATCGAACAGCAGACAGGATTTTCTCCAGTCATTTATCAAAACAATTTCCATCCGTTGGTATAATTTCATAATGTGCTAGTTAATTAAGCTAAACGTATTATTCAGATATAGATGGACCAATAAAATGTTAACCCTTAAAGCGCCACCTATAATTTGCAGCAAACGAAATTTAAAATTTAGCTGCTTTCTCAAAAATACCAAATAAGGCAAGATATTTTATGAGAACGTTTCTCATGAAATATCATTTCTTATTTCTTTTGAAAATTAGGAAATATGACACATTCTAATGCACTTGCTATTGTAACGCGACGTCTGATTGGATAACGACAAAAATTTGCGACAGTATATCCTGCGATATACTGTCGGAAATAGTTTGACGTCATTTATTACGTCACATTCGTTGGATGACATGTGGCTTTACACGGCTAACAACACTCTAATTAGAGACGAGACTGTTGAAGCGCATTAGAATTGGGATAACCATATTCAAAATTTTAGTTTCGGGAGATAAATTGTCGGATATACGTTCACGCGTCACCGTAAAACTAAATTTCCGACCGTATATCCGACGATATACCTCCCCAATTTAAAATTTTGAATACAGTTATTCCCTAAATATTCATGTTGTCAGCTGCTGTCGTGAATGGTGCTTTCAGGGTTAACACTTGTCATGCTGAATATTGTTATATAACACACTCCTCTCCAGTCTACATCCTGTTAACCTGCAGCATTCAAGTTGCAAGCATGCATTTTCAATCAGAGTGCAAAACTGTCGATTTTGATCAGATGGATTCGTCAGAAGCCAGCTGATCAAAATTTACACTCTTTTCCGAAAAGGACAATTTCGAGTTCACCTCTACGACGATTATACAGCAGACTTGGTTTCATTTAGTCTGCTTATGGAACATGCTTTAATGCTCATGTCCCTAGCACTGGCTACGGGATATTCTGCAAAAGCACAGTATACTGGTGAAACAGAATATGAAACAAATATAAACACTAATTTTGTGTAAAAGGAACAGAAATCATGAGCGGATCAAGGAGTGGGGGTGATTTGGGTCCAATCTGCCCTTAACATTACAAAGCTGTAGGTCTCATTAGGAACACTGGTTTACTCCCTTTTGAAAATCACGAAGCTGTAGATTTCATTAGGAACACTGGTTTACTCCCGTTTGAAAATCACAAAGGTGAAGGCTTCATTAGGGATACTGGTTTGCTCCCCCTTTGAAAATCACAAAGCTGTAAGTTTCATTAGGAAAACTAGTTTGCTCCCCCTTTGAACACCACAAAGCTACCCAGCCAGCATTCAGTGTCAGACCATTTAAATGGTGCGAATTGCAGTCCGCCTTGTTTAAACCTTAAAGCGCCACCTATAATTTGCAGCAGACGACAGTTTCAAATTTTGATGCTTTTTCAAAAATAACAAAGGGAGATGACGAATATAAGCTTACGCTATCTGCTGATTTTCAAATCCCTTTCATTCAACTGCTTTGTAATATTATTAGTGCTTTGCTTATTGTATAAAAGAGAATGAATAAAATATGTTTAAACCAAAAATAACAAATAAGGCATGATATTTCACGAGAATCGTCTACTGGCAGACGAGTCTCATGAAATATCATTCTTATTTTTTCTGAAAATTAGGAAAAATGTCGCAAAAATTTGTAGTCTGCCTCAGTCGTGATTGACGCCTTAAGGGTTAAAAAGGCATTGTTAAAACTATGGGCCTGACCCCTCCTGACATAATTTTCTAGATCCGCACAAGGAAACATTTGTAAGACACGGACAGGAATATTTCTTAGGTAGTATAACGTTCTGAATAAATGTAAGCCATACAAACTATAACTAGAGTGTACTGTCTCTAACATATACAGGCTAAATTCAGCTGAGACATATATCAAAATAACAATATTTGGATTTCATAAAGTTTTTTTGCGTTGTTAACACTTTGGCCCCTGGATTTTTTCCATGCTTATTTATCATCTGCTGCTTTTTTTTCAAAATCAACTTTTCGAAAAATTATATCAAGAAAACCATCTGAGTGCCAAACAGATTGGATACTAATCAGACCTGACATTTTGTCAGGCCTGATCTGGGTCCAATCTGTTTGAAAAGGTTATGAGCAGACAGCACTAGGGGGCATTGAGCTTAAGTCTCTAAGAATTGATCCAACTGCACAAGCTTCAAATGAATAACCATTGAAGCTGATTACTTATACCACCCTTACCAACTTTAGCACGAAATATCTCATGATGTGCAAGGTCTACACTAATGTAGGTGGTATAAAATAGTTAAACAATGTTTATCCACCCGTACGTAAGATAATCCACTCGCTAAAGCTCGTGGATTATCTCCACATACAGGTGGACAACCCATGGTATAACTATTACTTAATCGCAGCAGCTGTGTTACTCACAGCATATCACAGCAAACAGTCTTTGGTTTTTAAGTACACTTTATCTGAGATGCAGTTACGTCTCTTGAACTTTAAAATAAGCAGGGTGAGAGGTGGTTTCTTCATAGGATGGTGGTGGATCTTTCGGGACTGTTGTTGTGTCAGAAATTGCAGTATAGCCATGTTCTAGTGACCTCGAGTTTATATCATCAAGACTGTCATACTCAGGAGGTGCACTGTCTATAGTATCTCTGGTAGGTAACTGAATAGAGCTATATGGAGTCTCGTAATTATTGTATTGTAGAGCTGTGTACTGATTACGCCCATTTGCATCAGATAAAGGTAACGTATAGGCTCTATTTGGCTCTACGATATTGATGCTGTCAGCTGTTTGCGTTTGGAAGTTCGTCCCTAGGTTGACTCTACCATGCTGTTGTTCCTGCTGCATTCGTCGTCTGTTTCTATCAATAAAAAGACACTTATAAATAATTAGATACACTTTTACTAAAATAGCAGAGTACATTTAATACTTATATTCAGGAAACAGTTTAACAAAGTAAATATGCACAATATATTGAACTGCTTATAAATGAAACATGCACATAAAACCAACCTAGCATTTACTGTGCTCAACCAGGGTATTTTATGCTATAATAAAAGCACCGCAAGCACTGCGTAATACCCCTCCACTGCTGGGGGCACCAAAAGTTATTTTGTGAGATATATAATGCCTAAATAGCAACAGAACTGAGATAGACAGTGATATGATGTCCTTAGTCACAATATGTAACCTTTGATGGTCAACATATCTGTGAAGTTTCATTCAGATACTCCATATAGTAAATGAACTACAGGTCAAAAACCATTTTTCAGATCAATCAAGGGCGGATAACTCATGAACTGGAAAGGTAAGGGTGACGGTCCTTATTTGTTTGTTTGATTTGATTCTTTACGTCCCATCAACAATCTTTCAGTTATAAAGGGACGGGTCTTCCTGGGTTGAACCAGTACTAAGCTAGGATTAATGTTCTTGCTCAAGGACACAACGCAGTGACGCCGGTGAGGCTCGAACCCGCGGCCCTTCGGTCTCGAGTCAAGCACTCTACCACTGAGCCACTGCGCTCCCGTGACGGTCCTTACTAAAAATATGTAACCTTTGATGTTCAACATATCTGTGAAGTTTCATTCAGATATTCCATATAGTAAATGAACTACAGGTCAAAAACCATTTTTCAGATCAATCAAGGGTAGATAACTCATGAACTGGAAAGGTAAGAGTGAAGATCCTTAGTCACAATATGTAACCTTTGATGATCAACATATCTGTGAAGTTTCATTCAGATATTCCATATAGTAAATGAACTACAGGTCAAAAACCATTTTTCAGATCAATCAAGGGCAGATAACTCATGAACTGGAAAGGTAAGAGTGATGGTTCTTTGTCACAGTATGTAACCTTTGATGTGAAACATATCTGTAAAGTTTCATTTAAATATTCCACATAGTAAAGGAACTACGGGTAAAAAACATTTTTTAATTCAATCAAGGGCGGATAACTCACAAACGGGAAAGGTAAGAGTGACGGTTCTTAGTCACAATATGTTACCTTTGATGTGAAACATATCTGTGAAGTTATATTCAGATATTCCACATAGTAAAGGAACAATAGGTCAAAAACCTTTTTTCAGACCTATCAAGGGCGGATAACTCACAAACTGGGAAGGTCAGAGTGACGGTCCTTAGTCACAATATGTAACCTTTGATGTGCAACATATCTGTGAAGTTTCATTCAGATATCATGAATAGTAAAGGAATAACAGGCCAGAAACCATTTTTCCAATACGAAAAAGGGCAGTAACTCCATTAAAAATCGACGGATTTTGCCCATTAACAATCCCATACCACTCATCGCCGATAACAATATGTATGCAAAATTTGAAAAAATTCCGTGAATAAATACTCAAGTTATCGATCGGAAATGGTGAGCACGGACGGACGGACGGACGGACGGACGGACGGACGGACGGACGGACGGACGGACGGACAGACACCGAAGGGTATACCATAATACCTCGCCACACTTTAGTGGCGGGGTATAAAAATACTGTTGATCAAGATCAATTAGTTATCAATATCTAAACGATTCCCTCTATGCAAGTATATACGTATTGTTCACTGGAATTATGCATATTAACCCTTTCCCAAGCCATTCCCTTTCTGTATGTAAATACGTTTTACTAGAATCATGCATGTTAACCCTTGTCAAAACCATTCCCTCTTTGTATGTAAGTACGTATTATTCACTAGAATCATGCATATTAACCCTTGTCAAAACCATTCCCTATCCACATGTAAATACATAGCGTTCACTGGAATCATGCATGTTAACCCTTGTCAAACCCATTCCCTCTCTGCATGTAAATACAAATTGTTCACTAGAATCATGCATATTAACCCTTACCAAAACCATTCCCTCTCTGCGTGTAAATACGTATTGTTCACTAGGATCATGCATCCTTAACCTTGCCATCTGCATGTAAATACATATACTGAACAAAAGTGAAAACGCTACTCCTGAATCGTATGTCATTTATATACAAAATGATGCAAGCCAGTAAAGCAAATGAAAGTGTATCTAAATGTTCAAAGACAGGGTTATGCATAACAGTAAACGTTTTACAGATGTTGTCACGAGGAAACACATGACAGCCATTTAAATGTGACAGGGGTCCAATTTTTCAGGTAACAAATTTGAAAAAAAAAAATCTCACATAGTTTGTACCTTCATTAAACTACTACAAACAAGATTTGACTGCATGAAATGGTAGTCTAGACATGTGACAACCAGAAATGTGAAGGACTTATCACAAGTGTATTTTGATCGTTAAGAAAAGCAATCTTAAAAAGCGTGTTTTTCATCAAATTGCCAAGCTTGAAATTTTAACACTGATATCTCAAAAAAATCAATGTGTTGGTACATCTTACTCTGAGGACATTCCAAGTCGAAAAATGGTAGGAACAATGTGCTGATAGGTCTAACTGATTTGGCAAAAGAAAAGTATCAAAAATCATGACAAATCGAAGATTATCAAACATTCAATATTCCCTATTTGTTTTTGTCAAAGGGAGACAATCTACAAATTTTTATAAATTTGATAAATTTGAAATTGATTTCTGAGCTTGTTTCAAGTGATAAGTCAGTTTTCTTGTGTTTTTATGCAACACAATTATGACCGATTCTGATAAATATAACATCCTTTTTGCGCAGGCGCACATGCAAAATTCAGTGAATAAAGCTTAAAACACAAAAAGGAACATACCTCAGACATCAAAAGATACAAATTGATGAAGTTTCGACGAATCGTTTGCTAAATGTCTTGGAAACATTATAAAGCTTTAGTAAAATCTTTTTGTCTAATACTTTCTCACAAAATATAAAATATTGTAGTATAGCGTTTTCACTTTAGTTCAGTATATTATTCACCAGAATCATGCATATTAACCCTTATCGAAGCCATTTCCTCTCTGCATGTAAATACAATTGTTCACTAGAAACCTGCATGTTAACCCTTACCAAAACCTTTTCCCTCTCTGCATGTAAATACGTATTGTTCACTAGGATCACGCATGCTAGCCCTTGCCATCTGCATGTAAATACATATACTGAACAAAAGCGATTTCACTTTTGTTCAGTATATTATTCAATAGAATCATGCATATTAACCCTTGTCAAAACCATTCCCTCTCTGCATGTAAATACACACTGATCTCTGGAATCATGCATGCTACCCTTGTCAAAGCCATTCCCTCTGCATGTAAATACAAATTGTTTACTAGAACCATGCATGTGAACCCTTACCAAAACCATTCGCTCTCTGCGTGTAAAAACATTGTACACTAGAAACATGCATGTGAACCCTTACCAAAACCATTCCCTCTCTGCATGTAAATACTTATTGTTCAATAGAATCATTCATGTTAGCCCTTGTCATGCTGAATATCTTAAGTACTGTACTCCTAACAAAATATTACCATGTTCAACTTACAGCTTTCCAGTTGTTAGCATGTATTTTCAATGCGAGTGGAAATCAGTGGAAATCCGGTTTCAGCAGGACATGGGTTAGTTTACAGACAACGGAGCATAGTGCAAAGGATGATAAGGGTTATTATCAGTCACCCCTAATATTAACTGAATTGTTTCAACATAACCTAATAAACGTTTCCTATCTCAAGGCATGTTACCTCTATCAGGTCATGATGACGTTGCACTTTTTGAATGACGTCGCTAATGACGCTGAATCAACACAAAAAACAATAAATTACGTCATAATCGCTGGTTTGAAGAGTGTTAAACAATGGGTAAACTGATAAATAGAATACCAGGTTTGCGTCTTTTGATATCAAGTTTACCAGGCTCAGCTTTGAGAACGCATGTTGAATCGCTGGGCAAGCCTCACGATGTCAACATGCGTTCTCAAGCCTTGCCTGGTAAACTTGATATCAAAAGACACTCACCTAGTATTCTCTATATCCTACTTACTTTGATCGAATGAGCCATGTAACTGTAATCAAGAGTCCTATTAGTACCAGCAGTCCTAGAATGCTTCCTACAATAACACCAATATTACCAGGCGCTTCATCCTGGGCATCTGGAAATAATAAAATATGTCAATTACATGATATAAGAATTTATCATGAGTGGGATGGTTCAACTATTACTAAACAGTGGATAAAGTGTCACTTTGTTTTGTTAAATTTACATTATGTGATATGGCATCTCAGCGTATTCAGGAACATATCTAAAATGTAAAATGCGGTATTTATGATGAGAAAGAAGAACAACAAAGTTATTATTTGTGTCAGGATAGGATCATGCAATCACCATTTGTCATCATTCAGCAAGCCTCATGATACCAAACTGTAAACCTCAGGACGAATATTTTTTTATCCCACCCTCACACCCATGACAGTTAAAATAAAACATATGTAGCTCATATGAAGGCTTCTAAACTTATGCAATGTAACATTCTTGAAAAAAATATCGAATCAATTTAACTTACTCTTGTAAAACATAGAAACTTGTATCAGAGCTTCAAAAATTTAGCTGAGCCAAGGTGGAAAAGGCCAATGACAAACATTAGACATGTATCCACTGATTGATGTTTTAGCCCAGGGTTGTCCTTCTATCTGAGGCTGATCATACAGTTAAGGAGGAAACTATATGTATAAACTATGATTGTTATAGTGACCAAATGTGCAGACCGATTATTGCATCATATATACTCTGAACCGAAGCTATAAGTAGCCACCAGACAATATTTGCTCCCGTTCTGAAAGTAAAAATCGCTCTCTTAAAATTTAAATTCTATATAAAGGTCCAAGGCTTTGTCGAGACTCTGAAAATTATGCCTGGTAAATGACTGGTTGACCTTGCACAGTCGAGGTCCAAGTAAAGGTACCATCATTTCAAAAAGTCACACTTTTTAGTGTGATATAAACTATTCATCAGATACGTTATCCATTTATATTTTAATTAATTAGATGATGTTTATGACAGCTGTGATATAAGATGAAACGAATCAAAAGTTTTTTTTTGACAATGGAACACTCCATTTCTCTTCTACGTTAACATGAAGACAGCCACGGTCAACAACTTAATCAAAGGATTTTTAGCTTAACCATGCAGCTTGCATATTCACTTTGCATTGCTCTGTAGGTTTATTAACTGCGACACAGCAGTGCAATTTTCAGGGGTTCTTTATTATGAATTGGCGTCACTTTTCTGCTTAAAAATTAAAAGAAATCTTTATTAAATGCAATTTAAATGACCTTTCAAGTTTCACGCTAAAATCGGAAGTGGATACCAAATAAGTAAAAAAATATTGTTAGAAAATGGGCTCATCAAGTTGAATGGTGTTTTGTCAAACATATTAACATAAAATAAAACACATACAATGATTTTAGTATGTGCAGCTGATGTTTACAGAAACTTTTGGGAAATTCGGAAAATTATCAATTTTTATAAAAATTCATAAAAAATCTGCCATAAGCATAA